>MU227671.1:407154-443997 GCA_018584345.1 Thuja plicata
AAAAGACACAACTCTTATTACAAATTATTTTGAAAAAATAATAAACTAACTAAAAAAATAACTACCTACTTTCGGATTTGGCTTTGGTCGAAAATCCAAAACATATTGTAAAATTCTAAGATTGTTTTTGGAAATAGGAAATTTAATTTCCCGAACTGGGTCTTTTTTAGATTTTTAAAATTCGACCATCTTCATCCTCTGTCGACATCATCTTTGCAGCAGGTCTAAATTCCAGCATCTCTGAAACCTTCGCTTGTAGAATTTTGATTGTTTCTCTCATAGAGCTTCCTTCCATAATCCATCAAATTTTAATTGAAAAGCAATATGTTTTTGTATCCCATTTAATGTACTTCATCATATTATTAATTATTGGGCATAGATTTTAGGATTCCATTTTTTAGAGTTTTATCACTTTATAGGACTCTAAAGTTTGCCAAAAATTGAGAGCTCCAACACCTTAAAAGGCAGAAAGCTTAAGGAAATCCAATATCCCATACGCCAAATTAGTTTCCTAGTTCCTCATTAGAGTAGCCTAACCAACCTATTTACCAAGGTAACAAGCAGCAATACCAAGGAAATAGCAATACCAATAGGCAGAATTGGAACCAAAGGACTTATAGACCTTATAATCCTACACCTCTTAATGTTGTTAGGAATATTGTTCCTAACCAAAATAACCTTGCCACTAAGTATGAGTGGTGTTATCCTTTTTGGAAACCCCAAAATCAGTCTAAGTGCACTAATGGAGTACTTAATCAAGCCCTAATGGTTCAAAGTGTGATTGATTCACAACCAACTGCATCTATTGAAGAGACTCAACAAAAACCAAATCTAAGTGCTCTAGACACTGCATTTCTTAATTGGCAAGAAGAAGAATTCTGTGGGGTAAGTAATGATTCACCTTATTATCAAACACAAGAGCCAAGAAGAGAGCTCTAGAGTCAGAGAAATCAACTGCTAAAATTGCTACTACAACTCAATCACCACTCATCCCTCTTATTTCTATTCTAAAAGAACACTCCTCTCTTGCAACCAAGGAACAACATCAGAAGCATGTGGATTAGATCATTGGTAAATCTCCTCAAAAGGTATAGTTTGTTGTTCCCTATAATATTTATGAAAATATGAAGAGGATGAATGTTTCAATTTATATGTGGGATTCTTTAGCCATTCCAGGGAAGGCAGATTTACTTAATGAAGAGATATCTAAAGGGACAGAAAGTTCATAGAAAGCCCTAAAGTTTCCTTCAAGGACTATTTTAGCTAATTTAGGGGCTACAAATGTGCAAGGAACAAAAAAAAAGGATGGTAAGAAAATTACAAATGTTAAGCCACCTCCTTTTTATGTGTCCTTGATAATTGGTGATAAATTAGTGCATAACTGCATGGTTGATAGTGGTGCAACCAGCATAGTAATGGCTAAAAAGATAGCAGACCTCCTTGATTTGAAGTATGATCCTCTGGAGAAAGGAGTGGTTTATTGAGATGGTTCATCGATCCACACTCTATTTTTTCTTAAGAATGCAAGTTTGACCTTGCATGCTTGTCCCAATTTCCCTATTCCTCAGGACATCTATGTTATAGATCTACCTCCTTTATTTTCCATGTGTTTATCTAGAGACTTTATTGCAAAAATAGGAGGATATTTCTCATATGATTGGTCTCATATGTTGTTTAGAACGAGACATGATGCAAAAGTGACCATAAAATCAGAATTGTTGACCAAAGATCACATAGAGCCATATATTACAAGCCCTATTAACGCTAGTTGTATCATCATTGATGTTGATGATATTAAAGATTATCTAGCATTTGATACTCAAATAGAAGGTATTCCGGATATTTTATTAGACAAGTGGGCAGCTAGAAATTCCTTTACCAGTCAAGAAAGTGTTATTTATGATGTTGGTTTTGGTAATTATATGATTACAAAATTTGATCATGTTATTCCTAATTTGGTAAAGCCCAAAGTGTTGATTTAGAACAGCCTAATCAACTTTGGGATTTATATTTTGATGGATCTAGAAACAAGGATGGAGCTAGTGCAGGGGTTATCCTTGTGTCTCCAGATGGTGACAAATATTATGTTGTATTTAGATTGGCATTTCCTTGTTCTAACAATGTTGCTGAATATGAAGGTCTGATTCAGGGATTGGAGTGGGCGAGAAAAAGAAATGTTAAGTCTTTAAGAGCATTTGGCGATAGAGAATTGGTGGTCAATTAGGTGACAGGTCTGAATGTTGTAAAAAATGATCTCTTGAAGTTTTATAAATCTATAATATCAGATATTCTAGCTGATTTTGATGCATTTAATCTAATTTTTGTACATAGAAGTAAAAACCAGCATGCTGATAGGTTAGCTACTATTGGTGCTCAAGTTATTATTTATGAAAACAAAGGTGTATATTCTGATCAATCCCATATTTAGATTTTTGTTAGGCCATCTATTCTAGATAATTAGGTTAATTGGTAGGTTTTCAATACAGATGAGCATATCTTAAGTTTTATGATAGAAGCAGATAATTTTTCTACTTCCAAAGACAACAAAGTAAGACAACAATTTGAGGACCAGATCATACAATTGAAATCCAATAAGCTGCCAAAAGGGTTAGTCAGTTTGGAGTCTATCTTCAACTCTGATGGTCAATTTAAAAGGAACAAAACCAAAATGCTGATCAAACAAGATCATTATGAGAAGCGTGAAATATTCAGAGATAAGTACTTAAAGGTTGGTAAAGTCAAGTCTCCTCAAGATAAGGAGCTGGTTATTGCTTTATTTAAAGAGTTCAATGATGTCTTTGCATGGGATTATGTTGATTTCAAAGGGTTTGACCATCAGTTAACCCAACACACCATTGAATTAGAACCCAATTCAAGGCCAATTAAGAAAATAAAAAGGCCAATTAACCCCAAATTAGAGCCCTTAATGCTCAAGGAGCTCAATAAATTGCTAGATAGTTGGATAATCTTTCCAATCAAGCATACATCGTGGGTTTCAAATCTAGTTATTGTGAGGAATAAAAATGGAGAAATTAGATTATGTGTAGACTTTAGAGACCTCAATAGGGCATCTCTAAAAGATAGACACCCTCTTCCGTCCATGGAACAAATTTTATACTATGTCTCTGGTTCTAAAAGATTTTCTCTTCTTGATGGTTATTCTGGCTATAACCAAGTACTAGTGAGCGATGAGGATAAATTTAAAACTATCTTTACCACTAAATGGGGAATGGTGACATACAAAAGAATGCCATCTGGTTTATCAAATGTAGGAGCCACATTCCAAAAGGCTATGGACATGGCTTTTAAAAATCTAATGTATAAATTTATTCTAGTCTACTTGGATGATGTTACTATTTATAGCAAAGTTGTAGATCAACATATAGACTATTTAAGGAAATTACTTCAAAGATGTAGAGATTTTGGAATCTCTCTTAACCCCCAAAAAGTCAATTTTTGCAGTTCATGAAGATAAGCTTTTAGGCTACCAACTTTCAAAGGAGGGTACAACAATAGAGCTTGAAAGAATCCATTCAATCCTAGATCTGTCATTGCCAACACATAAGAAAGGGATGCAAAGTTTCATTGGAAGAATCAACTTTTTTAGGTGCATTATTCCATACATTGCTGGTTTGCTAAAACCCTAAACTTCAATGCTGAAGAAAAATGTACCTTTAAGCTGGACTAAGGAAGGAAAGTCAAGTTTTGAGCATATTAAACAAGCCTTGTCATCAACTCCTACATTAGCTAATCCTGATTTTACTAAAGATTGTATATTATATGCTTTTGGAGGCTATGATACTATTTCAGCTATGTTGGTGTAGAAAAATGATGACACTCTAGAGTAGTCATTTGTCTTTTTCAGCAAAGGAATGGATGACTATGAAAAAAGACATAGTTTTGTTGAGAAACATGTACTTGTTATCAAATCCTTAAAGAATTCAAAGATCTTGTTTCTATAAATAAAATTCACCTCATCGTTGCACACCCTATCATCAAAGATTTTCTGTTGAATAAGGATGTAAATGAAAAGAGAGCAGGTTGGATCACAAAAGTTATGGAATATGATGTACATATCCATGTAACCAAGCTGGTTAGAGGCAAGGGTTTGTGTGCACAAATGGCAGAAAAAGAAGAACAGGAAGCTGAAAACTGTAATGAGGTTGTCTTGCTTCATGACAATCCCATATTTGATAACCAACCAACAACATGGTTGACTAATATGAGAAAATTTCTACAAACTGGACAATGTCCAACTGATCTTGATAAAACCAAAAGGAGGTATTTTAGATTGCAATATGTCCCTTATGTTTTGATAAATGGTATGCTTTATAGAAAAGATTATTCTAGAATGATATTAAAATGCATTGATACTACAGATCAAAATATAATTTTATCTTAGTTCCATGATGGATCATGTGGAGGACACTTCAATCCTAAAACTATATCTTGGAAAATATCTAGGGTAGGCTATTAATGGTTGTTTGCAGGAAAATAAAGGCTACCAACATTGCCACTAAATCCTATCATTGTTGAACAACCATTTATCAAGTGGGGAGTGGATTTCATAGGTCCAATTAACCCCAATTTGAGTGCAAGTCACAAATGGATCTTGACTGCTACAGACTACTTCACAAGATGGACTGAAGCTATTGCATTAAAGGAATTAACCAGATCTAATGTTCTCAAATTTTATGAAGACATTATAACCAGGTTTGGAGTACCTCAATCAATTATTTTAGATAATGCATTGGAATTTTTTGGTTCTAGAATAACAGAATGGGCTATTAAAAATGGGATATATCTGAATACATCATCTAACTATTACCCTTAGGGTAATGGGCTTGCTGAGTCTACTAACAAGAACCTAATAAGGATTATCAAAAGGACTCTACGGGAGAACAAGGGGGATTGGCATACAAAACTTAAGGCAACCCTATGGCTGGACAGAATCACACCAAAATAGATCACTGGAATCTCACCCTATTATTGGTTTATGGTAAGGAAGCAAGGTTACCTATTTCTACTAAGTTTCCAGCCCTACAATTGGCTGATCAGATCTTGTTGTTTGAAGAGGAAGATCCTCTTAAGTTTAGGTATATTGAATTATTGTAGCTAGAAGAGAAGAGAAGCACAACCTTAAGGAATATTGAGCTAAGGAATAATCAGACTAAGAGGGATTTTGATAAGAAGGCAACTCCTAAAGAGTTCAAAGAGGGTGACCTAGTTCTTAAATGGGATGTACTGAAGAGCAGACCAGGGCATCATGATAAATTTGATAATTTTTGGTCAGGCTCATTTGTCATTACTGAGTGTAAAGAGAATAATGATTTTCAGTTATCTACCATAGATGGAGAGATATTTCCCATCCTAGTCAATGGGATCTTCCTCAAGCTCTATTTTGAGGGTCAGTACTTTCAGTTTTAGTTTCATTTCAATAAGTGTTGTCAAGCACTAGGATTTTTTAGGTTTAATTTTCAATAAAGTTCTTTCTTAGCACAAGGTCCTAGTTAGTTTGAGTAGGGGTCCTAGTTAGGTTGCATAGTTCTAAGTTTAGGTTGCATTTTTATATATTTCAAATAAGGATACATTTATGTGTTCTAGGTTTTGACTCTATTTCCCTAGGGATAAGGGCTAAAGTTCATGTCTAGCAGGAAGACATCTAGCAAAGGTCACCAGAATTGTTACCCTAATTTTACATATGAAATATGAAAATCATGAACACTAAAAGATTGCATAAAGGTACACCTCTTCAACATTTTTATTCAAAAGATGATAATGAAATATATTGCAATTGCATTCATATTATCATAATATTGTACTCTAAGTATTGATCATGTTAAAGTTTGTAATTCATAATTGATCATTACATTGTGCATTCAAACTTAATGTAGTAAGTAAATGTTTCTTCAATATTACATCTTTCTTATAAAAAACTTAGAGGTAATTACAGAAAAGAAAGCATGATAGAAGCATGAGTAGGGGTCCATGCATTGCCTTCTAAGAGTCGACACTATGATGTGGTAGCTGGTTGTTGGTCCTCTGTCCAATCTTCATGTTAGTTCTGCATTCTAGGTCTAGGGTCCTATCCTGCATCATGGAAAGAGAGAAATGTTAGATCCAAATTGGATCTAAGCAATGCATGGAAACCAAAACAGCATACAAAAATCAAACTTTTAGAGTTGTAAATCTACTAATAGCATCAATACAACAACAAAATATGCATCAATATCAATTGAATAAAAGTATCAAAGGGACATAACTCTTTGAAACCTTCTACTGCATATGGTTATCATTTTACATTATTCAAGAGTTGTTGTTTGTAAACCAGAAAAATCTCAATCAAAGGGACTTAGGTCTTGTAGCTAAGAAACCTTTTTCAGAACATCAACATGATAAGATAGTAAACACAACCAATCAACCATCATTCATGCATGAGTGTCATTTAATATGGCACTCACACACAAACATTGATTGGTTGATCATCTCCACTAACCTAACATGTTGATTTGTGGTGTGTGCAACCAAAGTGAATGAAGATGGATCAAATGCAGAAAAGAAAACATGTTTTATGAGTTCACTGGTTGCAGATAATAAAGAAAATGCAGTGAGTGTCACGATCCCGTGCTCGAACCTGACAAGATGCATGATGAAAGAATGCTAGAAGCTCATGAGTTTAGAAAATGATATGATGCAGGAGAAGAAGATGCAATTCATAGAAGGTAATACAGAATGCAAGCATGTTGTTACAAGTCTTAAATGCTATTAAGACAAAATACAGAATACATTGATGCTGCTAAAAGGTGCATGTGAAGACAATATGCCCTAAAAATAGATATTCTAGATGATCAAGAGCAAAGAATGAGGTAACACTGTACTCTATCATTGTACAAGAAAGGATTGAATAAAATACTATTTAAAATGGATGGGATGTGCATATCAATATTATCAAATAACAGTGCATTAGGATGGGAAACATAAAAATAGTGCATTTACAAGAAAAGAAGACTAATGTTGTTGCAAAGAAGTATGCAGATACATAAGAGTCAATTGAATTGGATTCAATTGAGGAAATGCATACTTATAGTTAACACTGTTACCATCAGTCTATAGTGCATCCAAATGTTGTTGTTCATGTTTACATAACAGTGTTATATACAAAGATGAAAAGAAAATGACAGTATCATTTTGTTACTACTAAGTGCATATGCAATGAAAGTATCAGTTCTAAATACTGTTGAAATTCAACAAGGGAAATTAATTAAACCTTGCTATTATCCTCATACTATTCTAGACACTGCTATTTGTGAATAAGAGAAGATAATAAAAAAGTGACATTCTTCTTTGCAATCAAATGAAAGAAAGTATGCATATTCAACACTGATATCTTTTTATGCATGTATACACAAGAGTTGAACAAAATAGTATGTTCTTTTAAGAAATAATCAGTGACACTGTTATGAATGAACTTGAAAATCAAAATGTTGACGTTGTTGTACATGTTCAAAAGGAAGTCAAGTAAAAAATACTATTGTTTCATGTTGTTTAATGAAGGTTCAAAAGGTAGTGTTTTGTGCAAGAATAAAAGATAAACATCAGTATTGTTTTGGCATATTCAAATGAAAATACTATGCATCTTCATCAAGTAAACAATGCTATTGTGGATACAGTTGTTCATGTTTGAATAAAAATTTGTAATTCAATGTAAATATGCATGCATATGACAGAGATGTGTGAATGAAAAGGAAATATGCATATTTGAGTATTGAGCTCCATGTCACAGGTATTTCTCATGGGAGTCACGAGCCTGTGCTTGAACCCCTCAGGTGATTTTTTACATAAGAAATTGATAATGGTATAAATATGCTACTGGTCACTATTTTAACAAAAGTGAAACCCTATAATGTAAAAACTCAGAAGGTAGTGCATGGAGACAAAATAGGGTTCTGATGATGATGCAAACATATAGTAGTAACAAATATTGCAGATAGAATAATGAAAAACTAAAGACAATATGCAATATAACTCCAATTTGAAAATGATAGTCTACACAGAGTAATGGCTTTCAGACATATTGGTCATATCCTTTAAAGCCACGGTTTTAAACATATAGTGGAGCCAATGAGATTTTTTAACAAACATAAGCTATGTGGGTGTTCAACAGAGATGAATCCAAAGTTTTAAAACAAAGAGGCAGACATCATTCATCACTTTTCTACCAACAAATTATGGAAAGGAAGCAAAAACAAACATGGTGTAATTGACAAGACCAAGTAATAGCAGAACCTAAAATCATTAGAAAAAAAAAAAGATGGATACCCATTAAGGCAAAAAGAGTGTTGAAAGCAGCGACTGGAGATCAAGTATTTCAAAGATATCTAAACAACATATTCAATAGAAGAGATAGAGTGTTAATGGGATGAAGAAGTAACTTATATCTATGTGTTTGCATGCAGAGAAGTAGTGATGGAGAATGAACCCTAGTGACAATATGCATGGACAGTTCCATATATTATGGCATGAAACCCTAGTTCAAAAAAAAAAAGAAGCCCGCGGTGAAGATGAGAGCCTGAGCTCTGTGCTTTAGACAGTGAACTCAAGTGCCAAATGTATGCAAAGAGCCTAAGCTCTTAGTTATAACATCAACAAATTGATGAGACTCTACTTCAAGGAGCCCGAGCTATTTAAACTTCAACTATAAACACCCATTTCCAAATGGGGCCTGAGTTTAAAACTCAACACATGTTGCAGCCAAAGATGTAGGTGGATTCACAAACATATAGCTATACTCCAGTCGTGAATCACAAAAAAAAAAAATTGAAGACAACAAACACAACTCTCACTTTGCATTACAACCCACTGCCAGTTGGAGCCTGAGCCCCATGTTTTAGTCAAAGATGCATACAGAGATGAAGAAATAAATAGAGGTGAAGCCATTTTTTTAGCCCAATGATCAGTAAAGAATGACACAACAAATTGCCACATCACAGTGTCGAATCTTAGAATTGACCACCCAAGCAAAACAACAGCAGAAGAGCTGAAGGTAGTGCCATTATCTCAGAATGGCGGCACCATTACAATAGGGTTTCCATAAAGCCCTAATATTTTACCAAGTGAAAATAACTAAATGAATGTGAAAACAAATGCATTTTCCCATGTTTTGAGAGATTTGGAATCCGCTATTAGAGCGTAGTTAATACTGTTGCAGTCTTATAGTGCACGATGACCACAACTTGCTGCTACATAACCTAACCTTGTACCATGAAGGATGTAGGCTTTTTGCATCAAGTTTGGTCATGTTGACCTTATTCAACTATGTTGGTGTTTAGGCATGGTTAGTGTATTATTTAGGTAGGGTTAGGGTTTTATGTTGTGGTTGGGTTATATATAGGTAATGTTGGGGTTTTGGATGTATTTTTATATGTCGGTATTTTATTTTGTAAAAGATGTATATTATTTGAAATACCAACATTAGGGGCATACATCAAGGCATGGATTAGGCCTTGGATTTAGGGTTTTTTATCTATTTGGAGATATTTTTTTGAGGGATTTAGATTTTTGAATTTACCCATGAGGGGGTATATATCTGAGCCTCTTTCTCATTTTTGAGGGGTTCATAATTTAGGAGGGAGGTACTTTTAGTGAGCTTTCTGTTCCTCTACACTGTCTTTATGCATTTTGTAGTCATTAGTTCATGTTTTATGCAGATTGTGTTCAAGTGAATGCACATATTCCTTGGCATATTTTGTACTTTCTCATGTAACTATTTTGCATATTTTGAAGAATATAGAGCTTGCCCCATTATTCATACATCTTTTTTGATTTTCTATTATCAGTTCTTTTTAGTTTTCTACATTTAAGTGTAATATATTTTGCAACATACATTAGTGAATTGATTTAATTCCTATTCTAGATTGTAGAGTGTAACCTTTTGCAAAATTTGCATGTTCATTGGCAGAATTGTCACTATTTGTGGTACAAACCCTAATAGTGAGATCTACGTTAACCTATGCATTGAACAGTGGATGTTACTGTAGAAATCATTAGGTTATGTTGTGTATATGCTAGCTTGAAATTGAGAAGTCTGAATTCAATTTGGTTTATCACCATTTATTTTTGTTTATTCAGTTCTACTTCCTTTTCTCCTTTTCCCAAAATCAAAAGAAAGAAGTAATTAATGATATCCCAAATCCAATAGGAATCGACCTAGAATCTGAAAATTCCTTCTTAATCAGAGTCGACTCAGAACTCAGGAAGGTTTCCATTATTACCATGAAATATTAGTATGCCCTAATGCCTGAGTTAGGTAATATTTTTTGGCCTTAATAAGTTGTTTTGACTTTTTTTAATTGTCCTTTATATCATATGGTACCAATGTTATATCCGTATGCCCCTCAGACATTTTATTTTCCTTGCATAAAACCTTTGGGCTTATGTAACTTTGAAAATATATCATATCTCTTTTTTATATACTATTTCATTTTGTATTTTTTAAATTATTTTCAACCAGATTTTCTTCTACTTATTTACAAAAAGGATTTAAAATGGCAAGGAAATCATATGTACCTTCACAAGTACTTACGTGTGGCTCTTAAATTGATTGATCACATATGAAATTATTTCCACATGCATCATAATGCGTACCAAAAATATTGTTCTACAAATTTTTGTCTTCAGGGATATTGTTTATTGCAATCTCCTCATCTACATGTGATTCATTCTACAATATTTTGTCTTCACTATCTGGGAAATTTTGGGAATCTTTCATAGAAATATTTTCTTCTTGAAGTATTTCAGCCTCTTGAGATTTATTTTCTATTTCATCAAATACAACTTGAATATGCTTATCCTGATGGGTATAGAAATAATTTGGACTATTATTTTGAATATGTTTCTGGTAATCCATGTCCAATAAGTCTGAAATTTCTTTTATGCTAAGGGAATATTCTTCCTGATTATTAAATTCATTTACATTCATTTTTATACAAGTCTCTCCCTAGATGAATTCCTCTTCAACATGTCCAAAAAAATCTTAAACATCATCAGGTTCCTGCTTCACCTCTATATGTTTTCCTTTACCTTCATTATATTCTTTTACTTTCTGGAAAATGAGCTTCAAATCAGGGTCATCTAAAGAGACTCCCAAATTATAAAGTTTTCTTCAAAATTCCCTGCTTGAAGGCAGGATATATGATGGTATCTCCCAATAGAAACCTATCATCCTTATGAGAAAATGGGCTGTAGACTCACACTCTTATCTTACTACATTGAAAAATGCATCCATGGGAGACATGTAAGATTTTTTTTCCACAGTGTCATCTTCTTGTTGTTCATAAGGCATGTCTTCATCTTATATATCATGAAATACACTGTGAAGGTAATGCTTGATATACTTCTTTTTCATTATCCCTTAATGACAAGGAAAACAACCTCATGGCATCACCCTCTATATAAATTTCATAATCATCAAGGAATGTGTAAAAAGAATCCAAATGATCAAAAGCTAATTTATTACAATTTCCATAGAATTTAGGAACCTTGTGTGCAAATTTTGAAAACCATTCATTTTTACTGCATTTAAATTCTATAAGATCTAAAGGAATGAATTCAATAGGGAGAAATATAATTCTGAACCATTTCTTAAACATGGTAATAAAATTTCAATAATGAGATGAAATTTCATCTCCCTTCTAGATCTCCTCCCTCAATGGAGTCACTAACCAAAATTTTAAATAAATGGAGTTGCCACCTTCTTATTAGAAGGAAAAATATAAACTACTCTTGAGTCCTTATTTCCAACGGAGTCGCTTCTTGAAAAATTTAAATAGAGTCACCACCCTTGTCTCCAAGGGAAAAAATATTACTGAGTTCTCTTCTCTAATAGAATCTAACCAATGCTTCAACCAGAAATTTTGAATGATGTTTTTGCAAACAAATCCCGAGTGGAGTCACCAATTTTTTGGTGCCCAAAAATGATGGATTCAATTTTGGCCAACTAATAGGTATAATGGTGATGCACCACTTGATACCTGTACAATTTTGGCTTAAATCAAGCCAAGGCTAGTAGGCCTAATTTCACTTTGAACTATCAAATGTTCTATGTTACACAAATGCGTACACAAATAAACAAAGTTCCTGCCAAGGTGGTGAATGATCCTTGGAGGAAAGCAACAAATCTCCTGATAATTTCTAATATGTAAAGCTTAAAGTAAACTGGATAACCACTAAGAATCCTAATTGTAATGCTTTGAAAAAATGATTAAATTATTTACAAACTACAAAGTATGAACCAAATAACAATTTACAAATAATGACTAGATCAGTCCCTTCTAAATAATTGGACTATGGAGTCAAAAACATTTCCATCCTACGTACGATCGGAGATAGTTTTTAAAAAAAACTTGTTTTAATAAGACAAGACTATCATCTCAAGGGTTTCCACTCAAAATATAACTCAAAAAAGATTACATAGTTAGTCTTATCAAATTTAACTCTGTTCAAGAGACCGAAAAAAACAAAGGAAGATTCACAGATCTTTCAGTTGATATTAAAATTGTATATTGATTTTGAGTTATAACATTCAGGGAATTTAACACAATGAAACACTCTATAAAATAGAATATCTGAAAGACTAATTGAAAACATATAAATTATAACCAAAAATAAAAATAAATGACACTTATCTTTATTGATATTGAAAAACTGGTACATAAGAGTTCATGGTTGCAGTTGTTGAACAATTCTACCTCTACTGTAAACGTATCTGTAATCTCCCTCACATTGGCCCTGGTATCCCATATTTATGAAATTATAGGGATGCATACACGCTTCAAACCAATGCGTCTGTTCAAAACTAAAACCTAATCAACAACGAAATACTTAATAATAAAATTATAAATGTATAACTGTCCCAAATGATTAATGAATTAATAAATCAATGTTCTGCTAAAGTTTTTGAAATAATCTCTCCTCCACTTTCATTTTGTAAAGTACTTAGCCACCTAGCAAATATTTGAACAATCAAATCCCCATGTAATAATATCCTTTCCTGCACATAAAATCCAAAAAATTAGATTTTCATTCTTCATTAGGGTTTTAATATATCAAAAGATTTTTATAAGTTCTTGGGCATAACAAATGTAGAGAATTAAAATATATTTTCAAAAATGAGCTTTCCCAAATGATATATTTCATAAAACCAACAATGGGAAAAAACATTAAATTGGAAATAATAATGATATCAAACATAAATACATATCCACATTTGATTCCAAAAATAATTTAATCATTTGAAAATCCAACATTGGTTATAATGTTTTTATAGTTTAATTCTCCAAACAAAACCTTTAAAAATATTTATAATTATATGGCCAAGAAAAATAAGCCTCGACTTTAAATCAAATTCCAAAGATTTACTCTTGCAATTAGTCTTATAGGTAAAAATAATGTAATTATATCCTTTCACCCTTACCCATATTCTCAAGGAATACAATAGAGCAATTGGTAAAGGGGGAGGAATGGTTAGGTAGATAGGAAAAGGGGTTGGCTTGAGAGGTCAAGTGTTCAACTCTTGATTGCCACCCTTTTGCCCAACATTATTATTATTCTTTTATAATTATTTTTTTATTTCAAAAAATATAAATGCATTTAACACATTGAAATAAAAAATTTTGAGTTTTGCTCATAAATATAGAAATGAAACAATAACAATCATTAGGGCCCTATTAATTATTTAATTTTTGAAAATAGGGAAATAATATAAAAATTTTACTTCATTGATAATTTTGTATATATTTGGCCCTGAATTGTTAGGTGCCAACATGGGGCACCTAAAAATAATATCCTACATTCATCCTGCAAGGAAATGTAGCACCTTTTATATACTCCAACCAATATATAATATGTAAATGACTATTATCAGTGTTTGGTTGGTGCACTTTATGCTTAATTGAGTTGATTGTCTGCATGAGCTTTGGATAGGCACTAGTATGGTTGAAGTTGCCCTTAGATCTGTTTTGCTTGAATAAATATTTAGTCCCACATTGTCTAAGAATAGGAACATCGACTGAATACATCTAAAAGTTCTGAATTATCAAGAAGATCATGTGTGTGATGGTGTTGTTGATGAAGCCACAAATCGTTATTGGTTGGGAATGGTGGGATGGGAATAGGCAACTGCAGATAAAGTTCTTAAAGGAAATCTTTTGTGCTTTGAGACTATGTGAAATTCACCCACATTCCCCACATGGAAGAAATTATCTTCTTTTTATTCAAATACCCCTACTACTAAAACAAAGAACTTTTTAGTAGTGTTTGATTTGACACTTCCATTTATGATTTGTTGAGGCACAGTTTGTGTTGATGATTTTGCCTATCTGACACTATTATTCCCACATTCAGGGGTGAACTGAATAGTGAGAGCTTAAAGATGATCCGAGATGGGGTGTATAGGCGATTATAATGTTAGAATGATAGAAAGGTGTGTACTAAGAGGGGATGGGTGAATCAGTACGCTAAAAACTTTTCAAACCAAATCCTTGTAAACATAATCTGTATTAACCGTGTACGCTTGGTTTCACCATACATGAAATTCCATTGCATAAATGTAAATGCGTGTAATCAAAATAATAAAAAATTCATGAAAATCAAATACAAATAACACATATATTTTGGTATCATAGAAACCCTTGTTAGAAGGTAAAAACTATGGTGGGGATGGAACCCAGAAAGCTTCACTATTGCAGAAATAAAGTAGCCTGTTAGGGATTACAATGATGATCATTTTTGGTGATCTTACCCTGTTAAGAGTCACAATAATATTTACATTAGATCTACCTTGTGAAATTATTTTGCAACACAATGTATGTGTGCACTCTGTTAGGAGATTTAAGTAAAGACGGTTAACTCTACTCTATTAAGAGGTTTTGATTCTGTCACAATTGTTAGAGAGTAACAAGAAATTATGACCTAAATAATGCAATATCAATATTGTTGATATCAGATCCTTTAAGTGAAATAATTTTATCACCTTGTTGTGATTGATAATACCTTTTGTACTGCACGGTAGCCTTGTGTCTATTTTGAATTAACAGAATGCTTCAATGAAATCCTTATGTTAAAACCCTTGTCTGATCTTCAGAGGTCCTTAGTGCAGTGGCTACTTGATCATACTTTGATCATTAATCTGCAAAAAATAACATATTGACCTTACATGTATTAAACTGTTTGACCTAATTAGGGTTTACACTATCTTAGAAAACCTAAGATCAATAGTTCACAAAATCTACCTTGATCATCTAAACATAGGAAACATAATCAATAAATTATTAAATCCATAATTAATGTCCTCAATCTTGGTAATCCATTATCCAGCTCGTGAGAAATTTTTTACCTAGGATAATGTGCCATTACAAAATTTTATGTAACTATTGGCTCACTTGGTGAATATTGTCTCTTGGTGCTCGGTGTATGTTTCTCGATAATGCTATTTCTTGGTAATCACTATACTCAGTTAACTCTGCACTCATTGACCATTACAGGCTAAAATGTCTTGACTGTGTTACTAACTATGCATTGTGAATACTAACGACAACCCTCAAACCAAAATGGAGTAATATTCTCCCCCTTTGGCATTAGTATCAAAAAATTTATATTTAGACCTAGTAACTCATAGATAGTGACTCCCCCCTTTTTACATGCTCTCAGTATATATATATATATACACACACATATGTTTTCCCTGTTTACATATATTTTCCCCCTTTTTTGAAATTAATGAGAAAAAAAATTTACTTACAACTTGTCAAAAATGTTTTGATGGGTTTTTTGGAGATTTTCTATTAGTTTCTCCCATTCTTCCATTAAATACTCAAGGGTGAACTGCTCCAAGTTCAAGTGAGCATGCATATCATATATGTTCTCTATGACTGATATCTTAGGGGTGGAAATCAAATATTTTTCCCTTGTCATATGCTTCTGTGTCAATGTTAAATGCGGTAGTAACACGACCTAAAGCTCAGTTACCTCTTCTCTTATCATGTTCTCTTCCTTCTTCAATTCAAGTCTCAAATGATGGTTGTGTATAACATTTGAGTAATGCTTTTGAAATGCATTTTTTTTGGTTGTGAGATGACTGGCGCTATCCTTTAGATAATTATCTAATTTCTATATCTTTTCACTAATCTTGGTAGTGAAGTGATCTAAAGTGCATAAATTCTGAAGAATTGTAATTACTTGAGAAATAATACTTTCTAGGGCTATTACGATCTCATAAAGTTTTACCTTGTTAACTGCCACTTCCTGGCTGATATTTTCATTAATCTTGTACTGAATCTTGTACTCAGCTTGTTCTTCTATCATTTACTAGGCATCAATATTCTAACCATTTATTGCCTCAGTGAGAAGTGCAAGTTGATCAATGATTGGGGCTGAGTCATCTATGTTTACATCAGGAACAACCTGCATCAATATCTCCTTGGCTACCTCTAGCACCTGTGTATTATTATGTTCTAACCTTAGCTTTTCTTGAGATTCTTTTCAGGTGCAAAGTTCTCCATATTTTCTCAGGGATTCAAGATCAAGTGTCCTTGGGTCACATTCAAGTATGTCTATGATTTCATCTAGTGTGAGTAGACCCTTTCTTCCTCTCTTCTTTTTCTTCTTATTTTAATGTATACTAGAGGCAGAAGGTTGTGCTAATAAGAGTTGAGCCTTGTGCTCAGGATTTGTCTTTGGTGGCTCGGTGGGTGTGATGATTTTTTTGGGTGGCACAGTCACTGACCTAGTGTTAGTGGTAGAAGTTTCTATGATTGTCTTGGTATTACCTTCACCCTTATATGCTACATTAGTGGTTTTTGTTGGTGCATCACCTTGTGTAGTAGCTCCACTTTGCTTGGTCTCCTTACCAGTTTCATCACCCTTGTCTTCTTTTGTATCTGTGACATGCTCAGGTGTCTTGGTTTCCTGTTGTGCTTCATTTACAATATCAATTGCTTGGACCAATATAGGCATATTACCTAGTACCAATGCTCGGGATACTTCGGTTGCTTATTTTTCTTTGAGGTTCTTGGTAGAACCAGTTATTACTTCATCTTCCTTTGCATTATCATCTAGGTCACCTTCGGTTATATCATTTATTGTGATGTCTGCATGTCCAAGAGTGGTTATCAGTTCAGGAATTTCATCCATGACATTGGCAGCATCAGTAGTAAGGTCTATTGTTCATGTGTCCTCCTCAGGTTTCTCTATGTCTTCAACATTGATATGCTTGGGACTCAGTCAATCTCCCTCAGTGTTGACTGTAGATGTTATAGCCTCTTTCTACTCAGTAGGACTCAAGAGATTAGTCCATATCATATTTCTCTCATCATCTACTTCTTTTAACTTTCCTTGAAGAATTTTGAATGCCCTTGGCTACATTGGAAACTTCTTTGCATATGTCTTCATGGCTTTATCAATTTTATCAAATGTGTATTCAAGCGTAAGTAAAATGAGTGACCTTTATAGATCATTTGTTTCTCTATTGTTAGACCATATGTCCATCTTGCTGATAATTTGTCATAGAGTTTTTTTGGTATATATGTAGCAAATTCTATAGGTACTCTTCTCTAGGTTATCATCATGTTTATGATTGCCTCTTCTAAATTTCCCTGATCCTCAGTGCTCAGGCTTGCATATTTGTGTAGCTTTGGATTACTCAACCTTCCAGTTGACTTTATTGCTTCATCTATATCATCAGATTCATCAATGTCATCTTTTTCTCTCACATACCTTTTCCTTTGTCTCAGTGCAGGGAGCTCAGTGGTGGCCTTTAATTTCCTCTTTTGATAAGGGTGATCCCACAAAGCTATGTCCAAATTTTAGGCATGAATAAAAATCACGTGAATGATTTTTTTCATTTTTGACCCCTTCAAGAGAATGGGGGTGTTTGCGCGAAGGGAAAAATCACTTTGCGTGAACTCTAGACGAAATGGGGGGTTCGCTCGAACTAGACACAATTCAAGCGAACCCTGTGAATGAAAAAAAAAAAAAATTTGCACAAATTTTCCATGGGGGGTTATCTCGAAGGGGCTTCTCTCGAACCCACTTCACTAGAAGGGGTGTTTGAGTGAACCCCCTGAATTTGGCCTTCCTCTCCAAAGCCAACAAATTTTTGCAAAATTTTTCCCTTTGAAGGTCTCAATCAACGACCAAATAAACCAATCTTCTAAAACCCAAATGGCTGATGATGCTACTCAAAACAAGCTTTACAATGACTATGATTTTGATGTATATTGAGTTCATTTTGACTTTCTATTTTTGGTTTAATTAAGCAGAGGTTGTCTGGCCATTTAGTACCCTCTCTCTTCGATGCTTCAGGGAAAATAGTAAATTAGGAAAAAAAAATTATGAAAAATATTTAGGAAAAGAGTATGTGTGTTACCTTTCTATGAAAAAAATACAAAATGAATTTTGATATATACAGATCAAATTAGAGAGATCCAAGTGACCTTATGTCTAAATTAGAGTTACTGTCACTAATAAAGTATGAAATATTGACCCAAAATGAATGAAACCAATTGCATCCTTTAGATATTGAAGTTAAAAAAATAAAATAAAAATAATTACATCATTATCATATTTTAAAAAATTATGCTGATCCAAGTGATAGTCACTCCTTTAAAACACTATTTTTCACACAAACCACTTTTCGAAGGAGAAGAAAAAAAGAATTTAAATGAATTTTAATTTTTTTAAAATACATTTATAAACTAGAAATGAAATTCTAAAAGACTCTAGTTTATATCGTCTTCAAATTCCTAATAGTTTTGCGGCAACAAGTGTTTGAAAGTGAAGTTTTTTCTCAGAATGCTGATCTCAGTGTCAAAGTTGGCCAAAAAGTGGGACACACTATTGTGGGACCAGCCATAAGTGAATTTTTGTGAGGCTCTAGTTATTTTAGTAACTTCTTTCTTCAAAGGTGGTGAATTTAATATCATCAATATTGTTCTTGTCCTAGTCGAGATCTCTGCCATTGTGCCTTTGCCCTTCTTAGCCTTAGGTGGCTCTTCTTGTATTTCATCAGATTCTATGGCCTTGATATCTTGATCTTCTCCTTCACCAACTCGAGTCTTCTCCTTGGTATCATCTACTAATTTTTCAAGTTCATCATCAGTTACACCAAGTTTTCTTTTCAAAGTATTTACCATTTTAGTCTTCTTTCTTCCCATCTTCTCTACTTCAAGTCCAATATATATCCTTGTTTTAGCTTTAGCATAAGTACCAAATCTCATAGAAGATTCATCTACAGGCTCATTAAGTAATTCCTCTACTGCTTTTGAAGCTAAGTCTATATCAAATTCATACTCCATTGGGGGTAGCCATGCTGTTCTTGGCTGTAGTGCTTTGATAAGAGTGGTGTCAGTGTCAACTAGAAAACAAATATCTTGTTTTTATTTCTCTACTAACTGGGTTGGTATCCTTGTTCTTTTCCCCATTCTCTCTTTGAACTTCCTTAAATAGTCTTCCATAACAGGTTCAAAATTTGCTCCTAGATTTTGAATGAATTCACCGAATTGCACAATGATTGGTCGGTTGATATCCCAAGTTACATTACTAATGGAGGGAAAGAAATTTTTCATGTAAAAAAATGTGCATACCAGTAAAGAACCAAACTTGCTTGTGTTTGATCATGCTGATCTGATTGTTCTCATATTCTCTTCCAATTGCCTTAACAATAACTCGGCTAGATTGACTTTCAAACCCTTCTTTACAATTTTATATGCAATGTCAACTGCACCACATGTGACATTGTTGGGTCTACTATATTATCATATCTTGTATGCAATAAAATAGGCTCCAAACCTTAGTTCAGGATGACCAATAGTGTTGATCCTTAAACCTCTACCATCCCACTCGGCTCCTGTTAGATTTTCAATCTCGGTTTTTCTTGTGTTCCTTAGGTATTTTGATTTATTAGTTGTAGGATACCCTATGACTGCATGTATTACATCCTTTGTGATCTTCATAGGTTCATCTAACAATAATTTACCATCATGTACTTGGCTCAGTATAATGTGAATCCATTCTATCTTAAATTCTTTTGGGAAAAGTAGGGTATTGGTTAACTCTTTCACCTCCAAATGCTTGTGATCGTCCTTGAGTTTTTCATTGCTACTAAGCTCCTAATATATCGAGATGAGCTCAAAATCACCTATCTCATTATTTTTGTAGTGTATATAAGCTCTCACATCTTGAACCAGTAGAACCCTAGGCGGTATCGCAAAGAGCACGCCTTTTTCGGCAGGTTGTGCAACAACCTCTAGATGAAATTTATAGTGGGGTTCAATGCATGTTGAATTATTTATCATAATTACCTTCTTGATTTTCTCACTCTTTCCTTTATTAGTTTGAGATGAAAATGCCATCGTGTTTTCAAATTTGGGGCTTCCAACAGATGTTATAAATAGCTCAGTAAGTGTAGATACTCACTTGATATACTTGACAAATCCTCAAAATGTGCTTGAATATCTGTAAAATTATTGAAATGCTCTACTGTAATTTTTCTCTTGATCGCTCTGCTTTTCTCTTTAATCATTGTGTGAACAAATGAGTTTACTTCTCACAAATTTATAGCAAATATCTTAATCGGCGCAGTAAATACTTTTCACCACCACTCAATTGACAAAAAAATCACTCGGTTAAAACTAAAGATACTTTAGCTCTATGAGTTCTACAAATTCTTGGTTGACTTAATCAACTTGATTGTCTCTCACATGTTCATCGACTAGAATCTCTTGCTCGGTATAGATTAACCAACTAAACTAGTTTCATGTTAACAAAATTTAATACCATAGTGCATCTTAATTGATGCTAATTTGGCATTCACTTAATGAATATAAGGAACTGATGTAAGATATAACTTTACAAAAGGAAGTTCCATACTTACTTGCATTACTTAGGTGGAGGTGGTGGAATAACCTAATCCATTGGATGAGGTGTCACCTACTGTTGTGCTTGACCCAGAATTGTCATAGGATGCTTTCCTTTATATTTGATTCCTTATCCTCATGATTTCTTCAATTGTATTTCCATTTCCAAAAGAACTTATTTCTGTTACTCGATCTCTACAATCTTTACTTAAATGACCATCCTTATGACAGTGCAAACATGTCATTCTAGAATTTGTCTAGTTTCTAGATTTTCTTCTCCACTTTGTCATATAGTTAGCTGCAATATGTCCATATCTATCATATTTTGTGCAATTAAACCAAGTGTTATAATCCCAGGTATATGCATTACCTTGTCTTCTTGGTTGATATGCATTTTCCTATCCCTTTGGTTTCCAGATTTGTTTAATCTTAGTCCTACATTCTTGTGATGTGTGACCATGCATTTTGCAAGTACAAAAGTACTTTTCAATGTAGGGTTTCTTTTGTGGTTTATTCAGCTTAGATATGCAATCATGTGCTTGATGTCTATGCTTGTTACAATTATAGTGATTTCCATTGAATTTAGAAGTGGATTTGGGAATACCTTTTGCTTTGCTTTTGCAAACATTTGATGTGTGGCCTAGTTTTCCATAATGATAGCATGAGGGCTTGTTTGGCTTTGGATTTACATAGACATTCCTCTGTTCAACTTGACTTGATGATTCTCCATGATCGGTATAACCTAAACCCGTATTGTTGTTAAGTCTCTTATGATGGTTCAAAAATTCATCAATCTTTTTAGTGCTATCTTCACCTCTCTTAATCATTTCATTATGTTGTTGAGTCTTCACTTCATTTTTCAGTTTTTCATTTTCTTCTCTTAGTTCACCAATATCTTCCAATTTTCTAGTGAGTTCATTGTTCACTCAATTAGCCTCCTGACTCATGACAACCATCTAATTGGTGATCTTAAAGTGATGTTTGGTAAGTCTCAATATTTCATATTCTTTCTCTGGTAACTTTTCATTCATTTGTCCTCTATCATCAACAACCATATTTCTTTCTTATTCAGCTTGCCTTGCATTGTTCATGACTTCAACCATTCAAACCATTTGTATCTCTTTACCGATCTACAGTGCTTTCAGTTGTTCAGTAAGGTGTTGATTGATTTTAGATAGATCTGATATGGTTCCTTTAGATGCATCAAATATGCTACTAGATCTAGATCCAGATGTATCAAATGGGTCACATATCTCTTCTTCATGATAATCAGTCTCATTACAATGAGATGCTATATCTTTTCTCTTAACCAGTAACTCTTTGATTTTCTCTTTGGCTTCTTTGAATTGTTCAATGTAGATCTGCAACTAGAATTTATGATTCTCAATAGTTTTGTCAAGCTTATACCATTCCATCGTAAGATATTTTCCCTTCAGTGATTAAACTTAGTAAATAAGAGAATTAGCTCTAAAACCAATTTTTGGAATGATAGAAAGGTGTATACTAAGAGGGGTTGGGTGAATCAGTACACTTAGAACTTTTCAAATAAAATCATTGTAAACATAAACTATATTAACCAAATGAGTAGCTTGCTTTCACCATACATAAAATTCCTTTGAGTAAAATTAAATGCATGTAATCAAAATAATAAAACATTCATGAAACTCAAATATGCATAACACATGTATTTTGGTATCACAAAAACCCTTGTTAGAAGGAAAACATTGTGGTGGGGATGGAAGCCACAAAGCTTCACTACTGCAGAAATAAAGTAGCCTATTAGGGCTTAAAAAGATGATCACTTTTGGTGATCTTACCATGTTAGAAGTAACAATAAGATTTATTACATCTACCTTGTGAAAGTATTTTGCAAAAAACTGTATGTGTGCACTCGGTTAGGAGATTTAATAAAACGTGATTAAGTCTACTCTGTTAAGAAATTTTGAGTATGTTACAATTGTTAGAGAATAACAAGAAATTGTGACCTTAATAATATGATCTCAATATTGCTGATATCAAATCTTTTAAGTGAAGTAATTTTATCACCTTGTTGTGATTGATAATACCTTCTATACTGCATGGTAGCCTTGTGTCTGTTCTAAATAAACTAAATGCTTCAATGAAATCCTTTTGCTAAAACCCTTGTTTGAGCTTTAGATGTCCTTAGTGTGACTTTATCATACTTCGATCATTACTCTACCAAAAATAACATCTTGAGCTTACATATATCAAACCGTTTGACCTAGTTAGGGTTTACACTATCTTAGAAAACCTAAGATCAATGGTTCACAAAATTTACCTTGATCATCTAAACATAGGAAACATAATCAATAAATGATTACATCCACAACTAATGTCATCCTCAATCTTGGTAATCCGTTATCCAGCTCGGCAAAAATTTGTTACCTAGGATAATTGTCCATTAGAAACTATTATGTAATAGCTGGTTCACTCGATGAATATTGTCTCTCGGTGCTCGGTGTATGCTTCTCGGTAATGTTGTTTCTCGGTGATCACTGTACGTGGTTAAATCTGCACTTGGTGACCATTACCGACTAAACTATCTTGACTGTGTTACCGACTGTGCATTTTGAATACTAATGAAAACCTTCAAACCAATATGGAGGAATAGATAATTACCTTCATTGATCGATATGATTTGAAAAAATACCAGTGCTATCCTATCCTAATTTTGATAGGAAGGGTATATACCCGGAAACCAAACTTTTCAATAGATCAATTATATTACATAATCATTCCCATCTCATTTCAATTACATTTTTAGTGAAGGACAGACAATATTTCCAGTTAAAACTTTACTCACTTCTTGAGCCTATTGGAGATAGTCTTCCTTCCTAAAGTGCAATTCATGAAATGGGGAAGTAATTCACTTAGTTTATCTTATGTTTTATTACCCATAATCCTCCATTTCCTATTGTTCAACATGTTAGTTTAAATGCTTCAATTTATAATTTTAGACTCATGGTGTTTATTCTCTTTATAAAGATGTGACACCATTCTAATTTTCTAAAATTTCATCCTAAGGTATTTTTGTTTTAATCAATTTATAGTCACTTTCCTAGATGTGTCTTCTAGGATTAAGGTTTATCTTTAAATAAGATTTTATTGTATAATTTAAATCAAATTATGTTTTAGTCAGCTCAAAATAGCTAATAAGGGTGGAAACCAAAGTCCCAAATTAAGAAATGCAAACTTAAAGTGTCAATGCTTACATTTATGATAATAAAAGTGGCCAAGATCAACTCTACACTTGTAAATCTAAACTAACTACTAAATTGATAGATGTAGACACTATAGTTGTATTGTGAAGTTGAATGATGATAAATATAAGTATGACTAAATGGAATTGTCATCTTACATACAAATATATAATATCTGCTCTACTAATTGATACATTTTAAAATAATTGAATCAACACAAATTTAACTGATTTAAATAAATAAATAAATATTAAATTTACATCATTATAATCGCATATAATTTAATTATGACAATCTTAAATTTATAATAAATAAAAAATAAAAAAACTATCTTATACAAACTAAAACATTATATATAAACACCACTTTCATTATACTTGGAAAGTTAAGACATGAAATCATAACATTAACACTATTGAATATTCACCTTGCTTAAATATCACTCCTCAATACTTTAAAACATTATCTAACAAATAGATTGAATTAGAGATGAATGGCATGGAAATCATTGAATTTTCTTATTAATAGTTTATCTGTTACCTGGTTTCTTACTGGTTCTTTGTGTTTTTGTCTTATAAAGATTTTGTTCTTTTTGCTTCTTCTTTTTTGTGGTTAATCTCACTCGTAGAATTCACCCAATTTACCTTTATTACACCAAAAGAATTTTATATATGAAAGTGAGTAGTTTTTTTTAATCCAATGATTGAAAATCTTAGAAACATATGGACGATCATCAAAGCAATCTAATGCATCAATTTTTTTACCACTTTACACATTAGCTGATCATTTATGCTTAAGCACTTGATTGTGATTGCTATCTTCAATATACTGCTACAGTCCCTTCATAAATGGGAGAAATGAGTTGTTACATTAAATCTTTATAACAAGAATATGAGGGCATAACAAGAATATATAAGGAGAACGTCTCTCTCGAGAAGAATGAATGTAGGTGTCCATTCTTTGATAACATGCTTATTGAAATACAAATTTCCAACTATTAATGGCTCACTAAAATTTGGGTGTTTATATGGTATTTTTATTTGGAAACACAGAAATTGGGTATTTCAGTGTTTATTTTGACTTGTGAAACCATGAATCTACAAATTATCTTGGGGTCTGGTAAGACTCTGAGGAATGATATATTTAAAGTATATTGAAAATCATAGTTTTTAAAGCAAGATAACCTAGGCAAATCAAAACATTGAATTGAATTTGAAATTGAAAATCACTAAAGAAACAAATAGAAAAACATTTAAATATGGTTATAATATGTGAAAAGAACTTCCTAATTTCCTAACCTTACATTTATAATGATGAGGCCATCTACAGACCACATCCACCATATCAATGGTGACTTCGTCAAAAATCGAATTGACTGCCTTCTTTGGACACTTCCTAACCACATGATTATCACTTACATTCACATAATTACCTTTAGACTTACTTTTCAGAGTCTTTGGACAACGTTTCCATTCCAATAGTTGTACATTTTTGGTTGCAACAATTTTTGTGCTCTCACTTTCTACATGTGCTAGCTCCTTGTCCTCATTGCAAATAACACATAACATAAAAGAGTATTTGTAGTACTTTAGTCACTCTAATACAAATAAAGAGATGGTGAAGTTAACACAATGATAAATTATTTAGGGCTTATAGAGAAAAATTATGGAAATAGCAGCTCCAATTAGTAGCCTTATGTTCAGATTTTGAACCTCTTCAAATTTCCATTACATGATTCCCTTGGGCCTCATAACGTATAATATACTACTTAAATATGCTAAAGCACAAGAACAGACTCATTGTGATTTGATCTCACCACCAACCCAAAATTGTCAACATAAAGTTTAGAATCTATAGGGGGTTTCTATATCAACCCATAATTCCACTTGACTGGGAGTTGCACTGTCTACTGATTCTATAGGGGAGAGGACCCAGTAGTCGTGCACCCTAACTTTAGGCTTATCAAACCCTAACTTAACGATTATAAAATTGTCCAAAAATTTTATGATGTCTTTTTCAACTAATTAATTGCTTATAAATAAGGTTTGGGGTCGATATTATCATATTTGATATGGTTTTTATTCGTTGAAAGAAAAAGTGTTAAAAATGTCATTTTTCTAACCCCCTACCTATCATAGTCAATTAACACCCCCCATCTTTGGTTGAAGATGTCCCAATAATTGAACATTTTGATAGGTTAAAGTTCAATTTGAAATATATATATATGAACAAATAATAGTTATTAATTATACTACATAACATTAATATTTATATTAATTTTCTCTTTATTTATTTTTTAATTCTCTATTTAATTTACAAATCTTGTTTTATTTATAATCATTTACAACCCATAATATAATAACAATTGACCTTTTCTAAATGCCTCTTAACCTAACCCTAAACCAAAAAATCCTTTATTTCTCACCGAACGAGCTCTTCTCCTCCACATTGTCGTTGCATGCCAATGCCATTTTTTGCAGACTGTTGTGTTGTCAAACATGGAGGAAGGCACATTTCACAAGTTTTCAGGTGCTAATATGGACAAAAACCTAAATAAGAGTGAGTGAGTGTTGAGGGGGTTCCCATCACGGTAGATCCATGTGAGTAAGGCACTCCAACCTGGTTATCTATCCTTAAGCATACAAAGAGTGTGTTACCAGGAAGTAGATTTACCCCTGGGCAACCTCAGTTGTCGATGCCATTCACTTTGATCAGTGTTTTGTGCTTTATGCATGCAAAGTGGTAAATGTATTCTCATTGGTATCCATCTTGAAGATCCCCTACTATTGAAAGGGAATCACACGGAGCTACAGGAGCTTTCATAGCGGGGGAGAGCTTTAAAAATGTAAGTGGTTCTGAATTTAAATGATCTATATGAATTTGTATCCTAACCTTAACGCTTTGGTTTCAATTTCTTCTGAAAGAGGGGGGCTTTAATTACAACAAATGTTTTATGCAGAAGAGGGAGAAGGAAAGCTTACAAATGTGTCTGTCGACACAAGAACACTCTGTGATTTGTAAATCTTTGAGTAGAGGTAAGATCAAGTATTTTTGACCTTATGGGGGCAATGACCCATCTATTCATTTTTTTTCCTTTTACATATGCTCAATTTTTTAGTTACGGCTACTGTGTGTTAGGTGTTTTAGTTCATTGTTTGGGTACTTCTGTTGTCTATGAGCTCTCAAGCAAGTATGAAGGTTTTCCAAAAATGTTTTTTTATGCAAATGGGTTTTTATGCTTGTCATAGCCTATGGATCTTCCCTACGATTCAATCTTTCCTCTAATTTTCTTTGTGATACTAAGACTTGTATGCAAGACCAAATACTTTGTCCGCCATAACTTGAACTTTGACATTAATTTCATCAGTCTCAAGGAAGACTTCTGGATAGCGTGGATCTTCATTTTTTCTTTTCTCTTCCTCTTTTATTATTGTACTCCACCGTTTTTTTGTTAATACTTAATCATCCTATTTTGTAAAATTCCTAACCACATCCTCTGCAATGATACATTCATGATAGAAATTTCATATCTTAACATTTATCTTGGTTTGGTTGATACAATGCTTATGATCGTGCAATATTTGTGCAACCCATATTTATCCTATTGGTTTGCAAGATTGGGTAGCACAATTCCAATCCATCCTTACCTGTAATCACAAAATATGAGAAAATAATGGAGGCAAGGAAATAAGAGCCTTTCTTTTGATTTCTTAATTGACGGTAACCCGTGTCATTTAACTACTAATATTACTTCCAAGAAATCAATTTTGTTAGGTGAAATCATCAACAATACATGAGACATAACAAGAGATCCAAAAAATCTTATTACAGTCATATTGGAATGGAAATACTACAATATGCCAAGTTATTTTGGATCGCAAATTCTTGGTGTTTATCCTTAAACATCAAGAACTTCATCCCTATTTCTTACAAATTCCTTCATTTTACACCCAATAGCCTCAAAATAGGTTTCATAAAGAATTACTTCATACAAAATAATTTTGGATTAGGGAATATAAAACATTTTCCAATGAGATAATTTGAGTCAATTTAGAAAGATTTGGTCATTTTTTTTTCCGTAGAAGTTGTTGTTAGGGAACTAAAAGCAATATGATGAAGTCTGCAAAAGCAAGCTTGGTGAATTCTCTCATATTGTATTGCATTTCAAGATGACCTTAGGTATCTTACAAATTAGAATTAAACCTTTTACAACAATAGTTGTGATTCAGGTTCATGTTAATATTCAAATAAAATATCAAATCTATATAGTGTTTTGTTAAAGATTCTATTTGGCGACCACATCCTCAATTACTAGGAAATCCCTATATTTTGGTGACCACAGCCTCAATTACTAGAGAATCCTTGTATTTTAAATCATGGTGCAGCCCCCTAGAGATTTGATCCCTAGTAATTTTTGAAAGACAACTATATAAATTAGTTTTCAATTATCAGGTAGCTAATTTTGTGTTTGTATCTAGAGAAGCACATTAGGAGTTCTTTCACCTGTAAACTGATGCTATACTGATATCTAGATATGTAGGAGTGCCTATTTCTTTTTTTATGGAGTAATAATATTATCCTTTCTTCACAAGCAAATGATGAGCTAGTGTTAGTTCATGGGATGGCTTCCATTTGGTTTTAGTGAAGTGGCATTTAGTTTTATAGTGATTTTAGATCTAGAAGGAATGAGTTTTTTAAGAGTGCTAAATCAGGCAATGAAATATTAGTTTTAAGAGTGCTAAATCAGCCAATGAAATATTATTTATGCACTAAACACAATTATGTATGGTTCTTGCTTGTTTGATCGTAGTTTGATTTTAAAGCATATGCAGTTTTTAATTACAAGAATAAATCTGAAAGCTAATAAGGATGAAGAGATGCATCTCAATGAGGAGTAGAAACCAAATGATAAGACACTTTTACTTCAAGTTCTCATAAATGAAAGGATATTGAATCAAAAGACTTTGAGAAAGGGGAAAATCAACTTCTCATACTGCAAGAAAAATATCTAAATCAAATTGGGGCTTCAATGATTTTATAGTGGAACGTGCTTAGCTACTACTGATGTTTCCCTAATTGCCTTTAAATCCTAGAATTTTAGGTGGAGTATCATTGATTTTTATCAGTCTGGGTTTGGTCTTCAAAATTTTTAGTAGCATTCTCCAACAACACTTCTATACAGTCATCTAACATCTTCAGTAGCCCCCAGGCTCCTCTTTGTAGCATCGTTGAAGTTAATCACTACTAGTAAACTTGTTGGCACCATTTTGGTCTATCTTTTTCAGCAGCTTAGCTTCTCTCTTATGAGCTTCTTGCAATCATTTCTAAAAAAATTAACCAATATATATGTGTCTCTTATTTGTTCAGATGCCTGATTTAGCACCAATTGTCTTTATTGTAGGTTACATCTCAAGTTTGTTCACTTAAATGTTACAGGACTCACGTGAAAAAGTTAAAGCACACACATTTTCTTACAAGATAAATTGGAATTTGCATGTAGCCAAACATCAAATTTTATCAAAGCACTCTTAGTTTCCATAATATCAAAGCACCAATTCGTTGTATATTTTCATATTTGAAGATAAATTTATATAACAATGTGTGGATTTAATTATAATAGTTCACTCTGCACATTGATTTATAGATATTACAATATGACCAGCTAGTAAACAGTGGATAATAAGCATAGAAATTTATATAGCAATGTGGAGATTTAATTATAATAGTTCACTCTGCTCATTAATATATAGATATTACAATATGACTAGCTAGTAAACATTGGAAAATAAGCATGGTCTGCCAAAAAAAGTTACATAGCCATTTGTTATTTATTATCATATTTGAAGATAAACATATATAACAATGTGCATATTTAATTATAATAGTTTACTCTGCACATTGATATATAGATATTACAATATGACCAGCTAGTAAACATTAGAAAATAAGCATGGTTTGGCAAAAAAATTCACATAGTCAGAAATAGAGGTATTGTAGACTGACCAGTCTACAGAACATTACCAAATGACCAGGTTGTAGACATTGAAAAATAGGCATGGTCTGCAAAATAAAAGTCACATAGCTGGAAAAGGTCTTTGTGTGTCCAAAACAATGAAGTCCGCTCTGCATCCTTATTAGTTCACTATAAATCCAGGGAAGGGTTCTAGCTCCTCCATAGGACTATCTGCAATAGGTTTTTTTGGACTAGCTATGTCAACCTATGGAGTGATAGGAGTTATATGGCCAAACATGTTTTCATCTAACTATCCAAAAAACTAGAATTGTTTGATTGGAGAGTAAGGGGGACTATGGCTAGCAGTAGCTTGAATGTTGTTAAGGCTAGCATAGGTAGGGGTTAGAATGTTATACATATCTCTCCATATTTGATGATGTTTAGGTAGGGGGGTTGATGGAGTACTGCGCAGCCCTATTGAATTTCTACCATAACCAACTTGGAGGTTATTAAGAGTACCATATGTAGGAGTTTTAATGTTGAGAAAGTCTCTTACAGTTTGACAATGTTCAGGCAAGGCTTTTGATGAAGTAGTCCCCTCCTCAAACGTAGTTGCAAGTCCCTTTCTCACCTGATCTTTTTCTAGCTTACCTTTTCTACAATCCTGCCTTTGTTTCTTTTTCATCTCCCTCTCCTTTTGTTGTTGTACCCTTTCCTCTTGCTTCCTCTATTTTATTATTTGTCTTTCAATTTTCTCCTCTTCTTTCCTTTTTCTCAACTCAATCTAATGAATTTTCTTCACCGCCAACTGTTTTTATTCCTTGCCTTCAATTCTTCAAGTTCAGCCTTCCTTGCTTCTTGCTGCTCTTTCAAAATTATGTACTCATAAGATGTAAGTATTTGAGATTTCCTCCCCAATCTAAAACTAGTATTATCAGAAGGAATTGATCTCTTTGTAACCCTTTCAATTGGTAGCTTTAGAAAATTTCTTAAAGATCCTTGACTGCATAACATCTCTTCATCTTCTGTCTCAATGGATGTAGATGTCCACACTGGTTCTAGATTGTGTTCAACTTGGGCATCTCCATCTTCATTATGTTCCAAATTTGAAGTTTCCCAATCTGATGTTTTTGCATAATAATGAACCACCTTAGATCTTGGTAGTGGAGGAGGAGAAGGCATGGATAATGAAATGTCTTCATTTGGTGGTGGAGAAGGCATGGATAATGAAATGTCTTCATTTTGGAAATCAATCTGCACTCCCAAGTTTTGAGGTCCTTCTTTAACCAAATTAGGTGGATCAAACTATGTTGGTAAACTAGTATCATCATCCAAGTCACTTTCATTTAGACCATCAGCTTGTTTTTTTCCATTTGTATCAAGCATTGTTCAATAGCATCATCTTCATACCCAGCCAATATTAAGATGCTTGTAATTCCAGCAGCATCATTCTCATCTTCTACATTGAATCCATCACTTGGTTTCATGTCATTACAAAGAGCATCTCTATCTAATGGCCAAATTCTAGTCCTTTTAAAACCAGTAGTAATGTTGTCAGACACAAGGGCAAGTTTAAAAGCTTTGCTTGCAAGTTCTGGCAATTTTGTTCTCCTTATTTCTATGTGTGGATGTTTGGCCATCCATTTTGACCTCTCAGACTTGAAATATGTCTTAAATGGAGAAAATACACTCACATCTAAAGGCTGCAATTTATGGCTAGTGTGGGCAGGCAATGTAAGAAGATCTATGCCTAGATATCTTGCCTCGTGTATTGTGGTTAAGGAAACATGGCTTCCATGTCCATCAAAGATGAGGAGATGTCTATTTGAGGTTGAAGCCCCACCTAGAAAAGACCTAGAAAAATGATACAACCAATTTAAAAACAACTCTTTGGTCATCCAATTATGTGTCTGGGCTGCCATGCAGGGCCCTACTTCACAGTTGGCAATGTATTTCTTTAGTTTTCTTTTTGCTTTAAAAAGATAAAACACTGGTATGCTATGACTTGCTGCATTTATACAACACAGTATTATGATCCATTCTCTACTTTTAGATAGGATTTGAGGCACACTTCTGCTACCCATCTTTGTGATGACTCACATCCCATAGTTTCTAGCAGCTTGTACCCCTGTTTCATCACAATTGCATATGTTGGTTGGTTCATAATGATTAACATTATATAATACCTCCAAATTGTCATAAAAATCTGCCACAATACTTGGTCGGAGCATCACTTCTCTATCTCTATCTAGACCCTCTACAGTCCTTATTGTCAAATCTGGATGACGTTTACAAAATCCCACCCACCATGATCTGCCTACTAAACCATTCTTAAATGGATTTGGCCTTGTTTGGAAGATGTGTGCCACATGTGACTTAAGCTGAATAACCTCTAATCCATGACCAATCTGAGCCAAATCTTTACACCACTCAACAACTTCCAACTCTTCCTCTAAAGAGAGGATTGTTGGTGGACCCTTTCTTTTTGTTGTTGCGAGACTTGCAAGCCAATATGATAAACTGCTAGCAGGGATTCCCCACTTTTTTGTTACTGCTCTTATGGAATAGGAATTATCTTCAACATCTTGAATAGAATGATCCATATCCTATTCTATCCACTGATTTCCATTACACCTTTTTTTATTGCTATGATGTTGAGAAGATTTTAGAGCATCATCTGTTCTTTTTGCATTTTTAGCAGCAACAATGGAGTTTGTCTTATCAAGAGTTGGGTTGGTTGAATGGTCACCATCATCAGAGTCAACCACCTACAAGTTAACACCCCATGGATAATGGGTCCTCAATTTTCTAGTCACTCTTTTGCTTCTTCTCTTTCCTGCTATCATAATGCCTAAACAAAAAAATAATCAAAATATTAACCTACAGCAAGTCAACCAAGGGAAATGCAGCAATGGTCATTAGAATATTTGGCCTAAACATAGATAAAACTAGGACAAAACAAAAAATAGCTAGAATAGATTATCTATTCCAACTATCTACAATAGATTATCCATTCCAACCATCTACAATGGATTATAGAATGTGATTCAAGATATTTATGACAAAATTAATATAATCTATAGTAGATAGTTGGAACAGATAATGTATTGTAAACTAGTTTTTTTTATATCCTAGTTTTATCTATGTTTAATAGAATGTGATTCAAGATGTTTATGAAAAAATTAAAATTTATATAATCTATTGTAGATAGTTGGAACAGATAATCTATTGTACATAGTTGGACAAAACAAAAAATAGTTTACGATAGATTATTTGTTCGAACTATCTACAATAGATGTTCTAACTATCTACAATAGATTATCTGTTCCAACTATCTACAATAGATTATATAAGCTACAAATAGAAATGTAGATAGTTGGAACAAATAATCTATTGTAAATAGTTGGAACAGATAATCTATTGTAGATAGTTGAAATAGATAATCTATCGTAAACTAGTTTTTGTTTTGTCATAAACATCTTGAATCACATTCTATTAAACATAGATAAAACTAGGACAAAATGAAAACTACTCTACAATAGATTATCTGTTCCAACTATCTACGATAGATTATATTTTTTTTTTTATAAACATCTTGAATCACATTCTATAATCCATTATAGAGTTGAAATAACATAAAGTGAAACTGAAACATTAAAAACTCATGGCTAGGTATGTCCATCGCAGAACTGTCATTCTTTGTACAGGTATATATTCTGTAATATATATCTCATCTTTTTTTCATGGTATCCATAATTCATTCATACTGTTTTATATGTACATGTGGAAATATATAAATGAATTAAACTAATCATCTCTTTTGAAACAACGAAAAACAAAATACATAAAATATTTAAATGAATTAAACCAATCATCTTTGTTGATACAACAAACAAAAAAATACATAAAAGAATAATACATGCTGAAAAATAAGAAATATGACATTCAAGAAGCTTTGGAATTCTTTTCTATCTACCTGGATATAAAATAGTAGCTGAGACCTTTGGTATTCTTTTCAATCTAATAGTATGTGCTAAGACCTCTAGTATTCTTTGCAGACTGATATTCTAAGTGTCTGTGCAGTCTGACATTCTATGCAAAGAATCTATGCAAACCTATGCAAAGAACTATGATATTCTAATGCAAATAACTATGATACTCTGTGCACTTTCAAAATGTAAATGCAAATGAAAAGGAATTCTTTGATATTCTAATGCAAAGAACTGTGATACTCTTTGCACTTTCAGAATGTAAATGCAAATGAAAAGAAATTCTGCCACCCTAGGCTGTACTAATAGAATTTTTGTTCCCTCCATATTTGAATTTGAATTTGAATTTTGGCAATTTGTTGTGATCCGTGGCTTTCAAAATGTAGAGTTCTATTGGCTGAAGTGGAACCCAAGAGAAAATTTTGAATGGTGTTGCATTTATTATTTGATTAGAATGGAATGGTGAGTCTCACAAGTGCTTATATTTAAGATGCAGGTACTCAAAATTTGGTGGTTGAAATCTCTAGTTTGAGCAGATTGGATGAGTGACTTGAAAAATCATTTTTATTTATATCTGTGATGGGATTGGAAGTTGAGCATTTGTACATTAGTCATTACTTGCTTAGCAAGTAATGAGTTGATTGCATTGTCTGCAAAATTGTAAGAAAACATGATGAGGTGACTGATTTGTGCTCTGTTTGGACAACTATTTTTTTAAAATTGTAAGAAAACATGTAATGAGGTGATTGATTTGTCCTCTATTTGGACAACTTTTTTTTAAAAAAATTGTAAGAAAACATGTAATGAGGGGACTGATTTGTCCTTTGTTTGGACAACTATTTTTAAAAAATTGTACAATATCAAGTATAATAATTTATACCTATCTCATTATATTGTGTGTAGAGTAACCTGAGTTTTTAAAAATAAAATTTTATGTTGTTTGAACATAAACACACAATGATTGTAGTTTGTCCATTACTTGTATTGATTTTACTATATCAATGATATAGGCTATATAAAATTTAAATAATTTATTCATTTATAATTATTAATAAAAAAATACATAAATATTAGTATCTTGTTGTTCAATCAATAGGTTGTATTGGTATTGTCATTGGATTAAAAAATACTAACAACCCTCACAACAATTCAAACTTGTTCAAGTACCGGGTCCTTTCCCCTATGTAACCCTTAAATTATACATTGCAGTTCTTCTATAGAATAACTTTGTCATTAATAGTAGATCATCTTGGATTGCATCCTCCTAAAACTAGTCTATCAATTTTTTAAACCTTCTCATTCAATTGAATAGTGAAGAAGAGAGATTATGAAACTTAACTCTTTAGATTTGTCCTCTCTCTAGACACATGTACTACGTTACATAGCAGGAAAATCATTTGCCAACACATTGCATACCAGTGAGGCCATGCAAAACTTAAACCATCATATTTCCCGTTATTATTCTCCATTGTTACTTTTTATTTTCGTATGACGTGGAGTAATGTGGATATGCTTCTCCATAATTAACGAGATTGGGTTTCTTTATGTGATTATGATTCTAGGGAACCTGATATTGTTGGAATCTTTTTTTTTAATTAAATTTTTTTAATTTTAGGGAGCTTGTAATTAGTGCTCCATTAGAATATACTATCACACACTATTGCATTTAGAATATACTGTCAAACACTATTGCATTAGTTTGTCAAAGTTTTGGCAGGAAGTTTGCATAATGACCATTAGAAATCATTTTCTATATCTGTTAAATAACTTAATTGGAACACTACAATTTTGACTGAATTTCAATCTTTAACTGTAACATAAGGTTCATTCTGGATTGTGGAGTGCTTTGCACACTATCTTGTATACCCGCAGTTATTTGGGGAATTATATTTTGAAGAGATTCGTTTAACGGAATGGAGTATTCAACGAGACATGCATTTTACCAACTCATCTTTTGTTCTTTGAAATTTGGGTCAACCATTGAACAATTCTATTTATCGCACTTGTTTGACAACAATTAATAATATTAAAATTCTTTGAATTAAAAAATAGATTTAAATTGGTAATTGCACCTTTACAAGAAGTATGCCGAAGAGATGTAGAATTACTTTCATCTATATTTTGCATAAATGTAAATTAGATAGTAAAGTAAAGTAGAGAAATATAGTTAGAGGACTTAATTTATATATTTGCCTCTCTCCTATTTATACATTTTTTCAAAATTGATCTTTAATATATCTTTGGCATACCTATTACACACCAAGATGCGATTGCTAGTTTTAATTTTATAATAAATCCAGACCATACTGATCTAACCAATACACTCCTTAACAGATATGAATAATTATCCTACATACATATTTCATATTTCAAACTATATGAGTAGAGCCGTATATAGAAAGCCAAATACAGATACCATAACAGAAGATGGACAGAAAAAAAAAAATTTACAAAAGCACGGAAAGTTTAAACAACCTGTATGTTGTTTGTTATTTAGGACATTTCTTTATGATAGACGAGGTACTATTTAGGATATCTATTTATGATGAACGAGGTATGATTCGAGCTTCCAACGGAGACTTCATGGACATGAGCACATTTGGAATATCCCGAGTAAGATCAGGAAGACAACCTTCCTTCGCACATCCCCACTGGAATGTTTTAAGTAAATTGGCGAGAGTGATGGGAACATACACGTTGGCCACCTCCATTCCTGCGCACACCCTCCTTCCTGCTCCAAATGGAAGATATGCCATTCTCACATTTTCCAA
>MU227671.1:445014-457301 GCA_018584345.1 Thuja plicata
GGTGGAAAGAAGATTCCCACCCTTGCTCAGCTGATGCAAGTTGCCTAACAATGGCAGTCTTGGTGGAGATGGAGGCCATTTCTTCTCCTTAGTTGATGATAACAGAAAGGCTAGGGCAACAAAAGTGGAAATGAGTAAAGCTGCAAAAAGGGAAATAACAGTCACTTGTAGAGTGGGAGAATATTGAAGGAAATGTAATGCCCGAGGATAATTAACAAAAGCCAGCATTTCCTCCATCACAAATGAATGGATTACTTAGACAGCTGCGATTGTTGTTGCAATTCTTACATAGATTGCACATATAAATACACTGAGATGCCCAATCCTACTGCAAGTTACGTGTTGATTTTCTTTTCTCATTGCCCAATACCTACTTCTCTTTGATTTGATCAGCTATAGACTTCTCTCTGTTATTGGCCAATACCTCTATTATTTCTATCTTAATTTATTATCCTAAAGTTTGGGAGTAATACGGAAGTTGCCAGCTCTTATGTACTATTGTAGTGATTGGTGGTATCATTTATTATTACCATCGATGTTTTCTTTGTGCAGATTCAATGATGGTACATGTGAGAGAGAGAGACGTAAGAGATGAGTGAAAAGGATATCCTGCACTTCCTTCGAATAGATAGAGATGATAAGAAATGAGTGAATTACAACATGTCAAACTAGCGTGCCAAGGAATGTGGAAATTCAGAAATGGAATTGCTTTCATATACCATTCCCAACACGACTTTAGTGAATTTAAGCCTACCGTTTCCAAACACGCAAATATTCCTTCCAGAAGTTTGTTGAAGTTAAAAACCTAACAGATTTAGTAGTGCCGAATGAATGAGAGTAAGATGGTCAAGGTTTGAACAACTGCACATCAAACTACTATGAAGTTTAGAGCAGTGGATCTTTTAGATAATATCAATCTACTAGATTTTTCGAGGACATACAAAAGTCTTTGATAGACATGTATTCTATATTTATGATAATGAAAGCATAAATATGGATTTGATATTCTTGATTGTTGCTGATGCTTGATGTTAGAGGATGAGTATTGACAAGTGATACTTATAAAATGAGAAATGTTTTGTATTATTTCAATTGGTTGTTTTGTTAATTGTCATAAGATTTTGAAAAATAATTTAGAAATTAGTATAGCTGGCAATGTAGAGTGAAAGTATAGCTTTGGGTTAGTGAGAATGTTAAAATATTCAAATAATATAATAATTACATTTTTAAAAAAACTTATTTTATTGGTCATTACTTATAATGTGTGTGGTGATAAAAGATTAGAAAATTAAGACATCACTATTTTTTATCTATGCGATGATTAAAGGAAATATAATTAAGACATCACACATTCTATTCTTCTAAGAACATATTCAACAACAAACCATATTGATATCAGTTTTCATTTAAAATCACATTGCATAGATTATTAGGATCATAATGTAGAAAATGTATGCTCAAGGTTATGATCCTTATAGACGAGCCTACAAAATAGAGTTTACAAAATAGAAAAGAAACAAAAATTATCTATTTATTATTAAAATAACTGGGGAAAGACCTCAACCCATTATAGGTTAGAAACAAGCCATAAAAAGAAAGCTATTACAAGAACATATCAATGGCATTACCCAGGAGGTAACCAAACAAATACAACACAATAGAGCTTGAACAAATTGAAACTGTCTGTGCAAAGTAAGAAAAAAAACAAATCATACTAAAAATCCTAGTATGGACCCAATAGTGGGAATAACAAAACAATTTGAGTGTTTTGGATAGTGGGAGTTTGACTATTTTACTTGTGGAAAACAATAGTCCAAGAAAGATCATTTTTACTAGGAGAAACTAACAAAGTGATTCTAGATGAATCATCAAAGGCAACAAATGAGTAAGCCAAATAAGCTGACAGGGATGAGGCAAAAACTCAATGAACCCATTGAAGCAGCTTCAACCCATAGAAGGAGCCTAATCCAAATTATAGTTTTTGGATGAGGCAAAAACTCAAAAAACTCTAACCTAGAATCTAAATTAGCATGAAAATTATGAGATGGAAACTCTCAACATCCTTCCATAAGTTGGAGAAGAATGTGAGCAAAAAATATTGGGGTAGGAAGAGGCTAAATGGCCAATATGAAATAATTTCTATACCAAAAGGGGATCCCTTCTTAATTTTAAATCTATCTCCAAGGTAGCTCACCTGCCTTTAGGGAAATCTCACCAAGAAGTGGCTTAGAAAGGCCCAAGTCCACAAAAATCCTAGTGTAGAAAGTATGGGAGAAAAGGCTTGTATTAGAGTCCACTTTGAGAAATTGACGCACCATATTACCTATAGCTTGGTAGGTAGAGCTGCACCAAAAATAGAAGGGAATGTAAGGATGTGCTATCTAGATAGGGGAAATAATGGAGGTCAACTATAGGTTCGAAGAGGTGAAACGCGGGCTAAGGGATAGAACATGAGACCCACATTTACTAACACCCATGTTCATAAAAACATCCCAATCCTTAGTAGAGTCACAGAAAATAATGAAGAAGCCACAAGCACAAGGGTAAATCTCAACTTTACTTGAGACCACCGAGTTCTTATGCTATAAAATTCAAGAATATCATGTAGCAAGCAAAGTCCACAATTGATTGAACCTATAAATAAGTTTTTTTTTCAAAGAATGAAATGTCGTCTAACACCTCCTACCCAACAATAACTTCCAAAACCAAGGAGGTTTTGGTTCCCAAATCAACATATTTTAATATTCTAAGATTATGCCAACTTCTATGATCAAACTCCATAATTGACTTGGCGAACGAATGAGATTCACTCCTTGATAGGATCAAGCTCTTCTGCACTTTTGGTTATGCTAAAATAGGGTGGGTGCACCTTTACGATAGTTAAGAAGATATGAGTCTCTTACAATCTATCTTTGATTTTTTAATCTTATAATTGCATGATCTTCTAAGATAAATTTATCTGAATGCTGACTAACTTTCTACTTTCAGTTGTCCTAATTTTGTATTCCCTACTCTTCTTCTACTTCTATAATTATGTTACTTGTTTTGTTCTAATAAATGTGTATGCTATTAAATGCCAGTGCCTACTCTTCCTTTGGGTACAAAGTCACTTTCTTTGGAGATCTTAATGCATCACCCTATAGAGAAAAAAATTAAATTTATAGCTCATATAAATATATATACCTATCCAATTCTTCATACTAGATAAGATCACTTATGCTACCAAAAACTTATCCATTTGTGTTTAACTCTTACTTGAAGAGACCAATTAGACAAGCATTTGTAAACATCCTAATATCTTCAAATGATTCACAATATAATTTATATTTAAATTATTCTAACATAACCAATTTATCACATAAGAATTTGAATGGAATTTAATTACTTGAACTAAAAACTATAGAGAACTGAACTTCAAAAAAAGAACTTTTATACCATAAATTGTAGAGAAAGAGTATTGATTTTATTATATTTATAGATATATTCAAACATTACATATTAAGTCCTTTATATAGGAATATATGAGAGAGGACATGCCTCTTCGAAGTATTTTTTGGAAATAAACAACAAAATAACAAGACAACATAATTAATTTAAGCTCTAATGAGCCATGTGTGTGCCTTTGTAATCTGACCAACATACTTCTTGGATGCATAGGTATTTGTGCCCTAAATTACATCCCTCATGGTATACTTTGTGTTGATCATGCTCTCCAAGTCACTCTGAACCTTTCCTAGTGAAGGGTCCTTCTTTGTGTTATCTAAGGCCTCTCAAAGAATTGTCCTACACTCTATCATCCATTCACTCTGAACTTTTGGATTTCCATCCTCCAGTACTCATTTCTTAACTCCTTAAGTACAATTGGGTAGTCACACTTATCATCTAGGTCAAACACCTTAGAGATTGTAGTTTTGGATATATGTATAAAAGGTAAAACTTTTAGATTGTATATGCCCTTATGATCTAGTTTATAATGCTCTACCAAACATTTAATAAGATGAATTATTACAAAGACATTCGGAACCACTAGTTTCCCCAAATTAATTTTCCATGGGTTATAGACTGGTTCTTGCCCAATTCTATGATTATAATAAAAAGTGAAGAACTTGTAGCCTTGAATAGTGGTCCATATTGTTGATCTCTAAGTTTTATTGATCATTAGTGTCCCACACTTAGTCATTTATCCAGGCAGTTTAGCCGCTCATCACTGCGGCCGAGCTATCCAGTACAGGCCGAGCTATCTGGCATAGTCGTTGTCGAGTAGATAATGGTTGTCGTGTGACTCAGAAATCAAGAAAAATTTAATCATGTTCATGCCGACCGCCAGAGTCTCAATGTGCCGAGCAAGACAGTTTTGACATATATGTTAGGAATGACACAAACTTAAAGGTAAACTATTTTGGGTCGACTTATTCATGCATTTAATGATTTTAATGGAGTTAATTACGCATTAATTATTTGATCCCAATGCGTGGCATGGAGCCAATCAAAAAATTGAAATGCCCAAGCGGCATAAGCATTTGATCGTGATCGTTGATCTAGATCTAGATGCCAGATTCGTAAAGTATATTAAGATTACTTCTTGACCTAATTTAAGTAAGAGTGAATACATAGAAGTAGAAGGTGTGCATGAGAGGAGAAGTGTATGTGTACATAAGAGATGTACAAAGGGTTATTTTGAAAGAAGAAGCATAGATCTATCAGACTAAAAGAGTAGTGAACATCAGAGTAAAGACATATCAGATTATTAGATTAGAGAAGGTATTGGAAAGACCAAATCCATTATCAGCATCAGAGTGCATAACGAAGGATCAATTCTTGAGACATTCTAACCAGTGTATCAGGTGAAAACTCTTAACAAAGTGGTTCTAACAGACCTTTCTAAATCTCTTAGCCAAGTGCTTACTTTGTTATAAGTCTAAATCCTTTTACAAGGTAGATTGTAATTATCTGTAGCTCTTAACCGGGCAAACCTTTAACCAGGTAGATTACATATTGTGATCAAACTTTGTAGCCCTAACAGGCACACTTTATTGCTGTAGTAGTGAATATTTTTGTGGGTGTCATGCCCACCCCAATTTTACCTTATTGGGTTTCTGGGTTACCAAAATTCTGTGTCTTGAGTTATTTATTACTATCATGTCTGCTACTAGTTGATAGATCAATTTCATTTATGCATGGTTATGGATCAGTTTTTTTTAAAGGATAAAAGTTTTAAGATCTGATTCACTCCCCCCTCTTAGTATCTTTATTTCCCTTATTGTATTTCCAACAATTGGTATCAGAGCTCAGTTTGCTCAGTTCTCCTACAAAAAGTTTTAATCAGCTTGAGAGTACAGATCTGGAGATGGATATTTGCAAATTGGGTAAAGTCATTGAGAATCAAAGATTGAAATTTAGCTAGCATTACATCAGCTTGAGAAAGAAAGATAGGAATTGAAGAAGTCCTTGCAAGCAAGGAAATATTTGGCCAAACAAATGAATGATACTCATTATCATGAAGAAGACACTGCAAATCTATTTCAGAATGGAAACTCTACTAAGAGCGATGCAGCAATTGCAGATCTACTAGAAAAGAACAATACATTGTGTGAAGAAGTTAGAAACCTAAAAAGAGAACAAGAAATGCAAATAGTAATACTATGTGAAGTAGTGGAACAAAAGAATAAAGTTGAAGATGACAAAGATATGGTTGAAGAAGACAAAAGAATGATGACTGTCAAACTTGATGAAAGAAAATATGAAGTACAAATGATGACAAACAATCATGTTGACATGGTGAATCAACTGCTACTTGAAAATTAGGAGATCAGTAGGAAAGACATGGAAATGATAAATCTAAGATCTGAGAACAGTCAATTGAAAGATGAATTGAGATCTGAGAAAGAACTGAATGAAAGATTGAACGGACCCAATGAAGCTTTGACTCATTTTGAAAACTTGATGGAAGCATCAAGGAGATCAAAATATTCTTCTGGATTAGGTCACATCGAACAACAGACATCTACTGAGAAAGGAGAATCATCTAAGATTGGTGAAAAGAGGAATGCAAATTCAAAGAACAACAAGCCTGTATGCCACCACTATGTAAAATCAGGACACACAACAAACATCTTCCGAAGTAAGAATGGTAAGTCCAATCCTAAACCTAAGTTCAATGGTTATTGCTTTAGCTGTAAGAATTTTGGACATCAAGCACATGAATGTTGGGAAAAGGAAAATAATGCACCTCCCACACCTAGATTCAATGGATATTGTTACAACTATCAAAAATGTGGACATAGAGCACAAGATTGCAAATCTAATGCTAAACAACAATGGGCATCAAAGACACAAGAAAAAGCACCAAGGAAGGGTAACACTTACAATTGGGATTATAACACATGGCATAGCTATTAATACTGTGGTGAGTATGGACATGTTCTAAAAAAATGCATAAAGATACATTTCAGAGGTAAATCTAAGAGTTGGATGAATGCAAGCCTAGTTTTCTATAATTGTTTGAAAATTGGTAATATTAGGAAAGATTGCAAAACAAGGGTACTTGTTCCCACTGTTGAGAAGATTAGAGCATAGATGAACCAGACATGGATAAGGAAAGAAGAACCATGTAGCAGTGAAGCTACTAAAGCTGAGGTCACCCAATCCAATGGATCAGGTGATCCCACCATCACTAATTAAGAAAAGAAAGGTATGTAAGGAACTATGTTTATATCTCATAGCTTTTATTAGTTCCTAACATATAAAAGTGAAATAGTCCATATCTGCATATGATAAGATGCATCAGGACATATTTTAAGTCATGTAGCAAGCAAAGTCAAAATGCACTATAGGTGTCGAGCAACAGTATATTTCTATTGTATGTTGAGTAAGTTTTCTTTGATGATCGAGTGACAAGTGAATTTTGTGAGTCAGCCGAGGACAGCTGTTTGGCACTCACTCAACGGAAAGAACATTTAATGCTGACCTAACTTTTGACTGTTGAAGTCTGTTTAAAGGAAAGAGCTATTTCATTTCTTCTCACCATGCGAGTAAGAATTTCATAAGAGTGATTGTGCATTTGTGAACTTGAATTCTGCAATGATTTTCAAAGATCTCTACAGCATGCCATCGGCAAAATCTTCAGTAGAAAGTGTGGTTTTTGTTACTTGTCGAGGTACACTGTTCATGATCCTTAAAACCCTATTTTTTGGAGAAAATGGCCTCAAGTTATTCTGCACCAGCTAATAGAATGGAGGAGTTGCTAAATGTTCAATTGGTAAGGAGCGACACATGTGCACCTCCTAATTTCTGAGCAATTCCTAAGAGCGCCATAAAGGGTGATTTGAATGGAGCCCTATCGTCAATTACACCAAAGGTAATTATGATCCATGATATCAGGTCATGCTATATATGTGCAAGATAAGTGAATATGGAGATTACGAGGTTAGGGAATGTTACAACAAATTGTGCACAGATGGAGCCCTAAAAGATGAACACAAACACTTAGCCGAGAGAGGGTTAACTCATTCCCTAGAAATTTTTAGAGAGTTCAGAATGGAATCGATCAAGATTGTTCTGAGTCATGTGCATAAAATGAACATATGGCTAGAAAATGGACAGTCAAGATAACAAGAGAGATCATTCATCGAGTAACAGGTTATCCAATTCTAAATGGGAAGAAAACTATGAAATGTCAAAATAAAGAAAACATTGGAGAACTCACTGGAGCCATTTGGAACAAAAGAGGGATGATGATATCTCCAATCATAGATTTGGAGCTTGATTTTTTTTAGTGAGGGTTATAGCTCATAAGTTTTATCAGTCAATCTGACTGAATAGTGTCCCCTGCATTGCAGTTGACTAGGCTTGGAAAATTGTAAAGAAGGATCATACCTATGACCTTGCCAAGCTTCAACGGATGCAACTAGCTGAGAACCTACCATCAATCAGGAAGGAAAAGAACTCAATATGTAAGTTCGGATTTCTACTCACTTGCATATTCTTCTACATATTGAATACATTTCCTTCTTTTGGAAACATAGTGTGGAAAACAAACAGACCTATTGATGACATTAATTTTTCCATTAGTACACTTAGTGAAAAACATTGACACAGAGCATTGGTACAAGCATTACTAGCGGACTACAAGCATTACCAGCAAACAACAAGCATACCCGACAGAACACAAAGGTCACAAGAAAATGATAAGTATGGAATTGACCGACGAACACTGACAAGTGTTGCACCGATGAAGTGAAAAGGACATCACCGACGGGTCAATAACATAACATTGAGATCATCACCAACGACACAGTTTGGAGAACAAAACCGACAGAATAGAAAAAGCATACCCGACGACCAGTACAAGAAAGGAACACTAATGACAAAGAAAACCAATTGTCAGAACCGACAGTCAGTTAGAGAACCCGCAAAAAGTGGATCTGAGTTTTAAACGTCAGATAAAGCAATGTAATTCTATTTATAGAGTTTTAATTTGTTTTAAATCATAACTTGAGGGTCAAGAAAGATTTATGTAAATTTTTTAAAGCATCCTAATGGATCTAAAACATATCTAACTAAAGATCAAGGTCAAGTTGTAAACCTTGGATCTAGAGTTAACTTGCGAAGTGTGAATAAAAAATTGAGCCAAAATCTAGTATAAATAGATGTTCAAATCAATTATGAGCTATAAATTCATTGTTGTTGATAGCCACGATGAGCATCTAAGGAGAAGAAGGCATAATTCATGTAAAGTTCAGAAACAGATCATATCAGTTGTCAAAAACACACAGAGGCTACCAATGAGCAGACAAAGGTATTATTCAATCATGGAAGGATGATTACTCATACATAGTCCAAGATTTATTGGATCTATTATCAACAATTAGAGATTGCATACATCATCAGATCAAAGACTTATGCAGTTGCATTCTAACAAGTGCATCACATCTAAAATCCTTTTGTAGAAGGTGGACTTAACCGTTCTTTACAAATCTCTTAACAGCGTGCACACTTAATAGTGTTGCTAAAGCTTCAAACGAAGTAGATCTTAATAGGTCTCCACTGTAATACTCCTAATAGGGTAGGTCATCAGAAGTGACCAATTATAAGCCTTAACTGGCCCCTTCTTATCTGCAGATAGTGAAGTCTTGTGGGTAACAATCCCCACCATAGTTTTTACTTCCTAATAGGAATTTTATACGATATCATATCTTGTGTCATGTGTTATCTATTTTCATGAATGTTTCTTTTATTGTTACATATTAAAGAACTTATGATATAATTGCATATAAATAAAGAAAGATGAACAGTTAGATAAGATAATTTACAAACTGATGATTAAGGGTTGATGGGCTAACCAAGAAATTTTTTAGAGGTACTGATTCAACCCTCCCCTCTTAGTACATCATTCCAATATAATTCCAACAATTGGTATCAGAGCTAAGTCTCTTTCTTGAAAATCTTAAAGACTTAAGAGAAAAGATCAGAGAAATGGAAAAGTATAGACTAGACAAGACTATTGAAAATGAGCAATTGCAAATGTAGATTAACTATGAGCAGTATAAAGAGGCAAGAATCAACTTAAGAAAACTTCTTGATGAAAGAAAGATTATGGCAACCAGGCTGAATGAGAAAGACTACAAAGAATTTGAAATACAAGATTGTACTTTGATACAACAGAATCATCAACGAGCAAAGCTTCAGACACATTAGTAGAAGAAATTACAACTCTACAAGAGGTCAATCTACATCTAACAGATCAAATCAAGATGTTGCAAATCGTTCAAGAAACTCAAATGGTAAAAATGATTGATGTCATGAATAATGCAAGAAAGGCTGAAAATGAAAGAACACTAGCCATTGATGATAGGAGGAAAATTACAGAGAAACTACAAGAGAAAGAATCAGAGATTCAAAGACTTACTGAGCATCACCATGATGTTACCAACCAGATTATTCTGATGAGTCAAGAAGCAAACAGATTAAATACAGAACTCATTGAAAGAATACAGATCATTGGCGAGCTAAGAGAAGCGAATGAAAAATTGAAGCATGAAATCAAAGTCCAAAATCAACACAACAAATTGATAAAAAAGGCTGAAGATATCAACAAAAGGATGGATGATTTTCTTGATGGACAGAGAAGATTCAACAACTACACAAGATTAGGGTACAATGAGAATGGTGAATCTTCTAATCAACCAGATCAGAGGAATGCTTTCACAACCCCAAGTTCCAAGAATTTGTCATGCAATCACTGTGGAAAACCAAGCCACACCTCAAACATTTACAGAATCAAAATGAAAGGTATTTCTCAAGTACAATCTAATTTCATTGGTAATTGTTATACATGTCAAAAGAAAGGACACAAGGCACATGAGTGCAGATCCAAAGTGACAAATCCAAAGAGAAAAATCTATATGGACAAGTATTATCCTACTTGCAAGATGAATTGACATACACATAAGGACTGCGGGAAAAAGAACAACAAGGCATGGACACCAAAGGAAAATGATAATAGCCACAGACCAACGAGAGTAGGTAACTCATATGTTTGGGACTATAACACATGGGTAAACTGCACAGCATGTGGAAGGTATGGTCATATTGCTTCCAACTGTATGAGAAAGTGGACTAGAAGGTCAAGAGGTTGGACCAATCCAGGTATGGCATGTTTACATTGTCATAAGGTTGGACATGTGATAAAAGATTGCAAAGACCGACTAATAGACACAAGTACACATCCCAATGAAAATACCATTGATGACATCAAGAGAATGAGAAACAAGATGTGGTTAAAAGCCACAAACACTGAAGGTGTTGGAACAAGAAATGCAAATGGTGACACCCCATCCAATGGATCTGGTGACATCACTACATCCAACTAAATTACAAAGGTAAGTATGGAACTGCATTATGAAAAGTACATTATACATCGGTTCCATCACACATAGTTCATATTGTAATATTAGCATGAATAAAGATGCAATATATTGTTATTTGCTAACTATTGAAAAGAAACCATCAATTATTGGGCACACTTTGCATCGGTGAACACACATAGAAAAGTTAGCACTACTTACTAGAATGTATCGGTCATTACACAAGCTAAGTGTAAACTGATGGATATCGGAGAATGTTGAATCAACAAAAGCTATCTTTGAAACCTCACTGACAATCATCGGTGAAGTCTCCAAAATCGCTAGCAACCCCAACGCTTTGCACAGACACTGAAGATGTTATGAATATCTCTACCGAAAAAATTAGTCCTCATATACCGATGAGTTGGTAAGCATTAATGACAACTTAGGGCACAAAAAGGTTATAAAAGCCCGACGGGTAAACTCATTTTCGCACCCATGATTTTTGAGTAGAGCAGAGCAGACCAGAGTGATTTAAGAACAATTTGGAAAGTGACCTAGTAGAAATCAATTTGACATGAAGCATTCACATTCACAGGCAATCACAGAGAATCTGTAAGTAATAACACTCACTAGCCGCACTGTTTTATTTACGAAAAGCCCTAAATTTCTGTAAACAAGATGGCATCGACTTCTAGAGTTGAGAAAAGTAAGGAAGATAAGAAGAAATCCTTCAAGATTGTCAGCAGAGGCTCGTGTGTTGAACCTAAATACAAGCTACACCCTGAAATAGCTTCACAACCTGATGATTTCAGAGCATTCTCCAGAATCCCACCTAGGGTTTTATTGGTAGAGGACGTAAGGTCCTATATTCACTGTAAGATCTCAGAAATAGGAGATCTAGACCTAGATAATGCGTATAGGGAACTATGTGATGATGCTGGAAAGAAGAAAAGAAGAGCACAAATATTTGGAAGTAAAGGGACTCACAAATGCACTGCATTTTCCCAAGATCTTCAAAACAGAATGCATAAAGATTATTCTTAGCAGAGTTCATAACAAAACTCTATGGCTAAATAAGCTAAAGCCAATAACAAAGGATGTTATTCATTCCATTACAAGTTATCCTACAACCAATAAACCACAGGCTCACAAGCACCCATCTCTGGCAGAAGTGGAAAAATTGACTAGTGCTAAATCAGATAAAAGAGCACTAAAGGTCAACACCATTACCACCGTAGAGCTGAAGTTTGGAGCATGTGTTGTTGGATATAAGATCTTCCAAGCAAGATAAATGAATAGCATATCTAGTACTACTATGAGCACAGCATACAAGATCATCAAACAGGGAAAGAAGATGGATCTTGCAGAGATCCTGTTACATCAACTAGAGGAGAACATGTGCACAATAAGGTCTTCAAGGAAAAACACTTGTAAGTTTGG
>MU227671.1:461388-487940 GCA_018584345.1 Thuja plicata
GCATTCTAACAAGTGCATCACATCTAAAATCCTTTTGTAGAAGGTGGACTTAACCATTCTTTACAAATCTCTTAACAGAGTGCACACTTAACAATGTTGCTAAAGCTTCAAACGAAGTAGATCTTAATAGGTCTCCACTATAATACTCCTAACAAAGTAGGTCATCAGAAGTGACCAATTGTAAGCCTTAACCGACCCCTTCTTATCTGCAAATAGTGAAGTCTTGTGGGTAATAATCCCTGCCATAGTTTTTACTTCCTAATAGAAGTTTTCTGCGATATCATATCTTGTGTCATGTGTTATCTATTTTCATGTATTTTTCTTTTATGGTTACAAATTAAAGAACTTATGATATGATTGCATATACATAAAGAAAAATGAATAGTTAGATAAGATAATTTACAAACTGATGATTAAGGGTTAATGGGCTAACCAAGAAAAGATTTAGAGGTACTGATTCACCCCTCCCCTCTTAGTATATCATTCCAATATAATTCCAACACCTATCACATAGAAAATCAATGCATTTATTCAGAAATTAGGTTATAATTTTGACAATGTAATGGGAACATATTTTGTGGAATTCAAGAAAACGATGATATTAAGGAGTAGAATTCCTAGTTCACTAGTTGAGAAACATTATGAAGATGTATGTTTCATAGTAGACATAGATTACACCTATGTATAGGAAGTAGTGTCAAGGGTATCATAGATGAGGCCATTACCTTATGAAGTAAACATTGATGAGACATTTGTAGAAATAACAACTCTATTGTTAGAAGAAATTGATAGTACAGTGAAATGATTTGGAAACAATGAAGAAGGTAAGTCCAGAATCACTATGGATTTAAAGGCTAGAACTATGGAGAGGAAGAGGAAGAAAATTGTCAAAAATTTGAAGAAGATGGTTGGAATTCAGAGTGATGAGGAAGCAGAGGATGTACCTTTGGGGTTATCTATAGGACATGGAGAAGATATGTCTAGTGAAGAAGAGGAGAGTGAACCTGAAGAGGAGGTCACTATGAAAGATAAAGGGAAGTAGCCAGTGGTTACTGAGGCAACTAAAAAAATAAAAGCTAAACCTAAGGATACCCCTCATGTTGCTAACCAGCCAAGGACCAGGGCGTCATCTCTTGCCAAGACAAAAAATGTATATACAAACAAGAATGCTAGGGAGAGCAGCTCAGGGAAGAGAAAACAAGTTGAAACCAAGGTTGTGTTGAGCCAAACTGCTAAGAAAAGACTAAGAAGGAAGCTATACTTGGAGTCTGAAGATGATGAAGAGACAGATACAGATATACCAAGCAACATACACATAAAATCACACAAACAAATAATCGATATTGATGAGGTATGTAAGAACATCAAAGGTTCAACTAGATTAGCAGGATTCAAATTTATCAAGTATGAAAAACAGAGCATTCCTAACAAGAAAAAGATTCAGGAAGCATTAATAGATATGATATGCACATTCAAGATGACGTCTGTAGAGATAGGAAATCTTGTTCCTACAACTATATGATATTTTGTCCCAGAAATGGCAATATGCACTAATGACTGAAAGATAGATAAGGAAAGGAACATGGCTAAGGTCATTCCTGATCTAACCAAGAAACAAATAGCTAAATTCATTGATCAATATCAGAAGAAGTTTATTCCTAAACAAAGAGCCTATGCTATTTTGAGAAATGATGTTGAAGGTTTAGTTCAATAGAGCACCAGAATATGGAAGGAAACTTTTGGGTTAGTCACTAAGAAGGCCAATGAGAAGGGTGAAGGCACCTCAGGCCAGAGGAAATGGAGAAAGAAAATGCTACAGGTCAAGTAAAAACTGAAACAGAACTCCAAAGGAAACAATTCATGTGGAAATTACAGATTTGACAATGGATAGTCCCATTGATACTACACTTGGAGAAAATAGCAATGTGGATTTCGAGGATCGGAATGAGCCGACAGACACGGGTATGATTTTGCCCATTCAGACAACTGAGGTCGAGTCAAAGAAAGAAGGAGAAAAGGAGGTAATCATTACTAATCCACCTATTTTAGAGGTTGTACAAATACTGTTAGAGAGTGGAGATAAGATGGAGGAAATTGTAAATAAGCCTACAGAACAAGAGGCTATACAAGTTTTGGTGGATCTACCACACTCTGCAACATCTACTCCCACTGGACCCAAATATAGGAAATATACCTAATCAACAGGTAATCTTGACTCAAATGAAGGCAACAATTGAAATTAACACTGACAAAGGTAAAAATATCATAGTATGTGAGCTGAGTATTAGCTCTTCAGAACTCAAAAGAAAGAAGTCACATAAAAGGAAGTCACCAAGTCCAAGTGTCACTTTGGATGATGTAATTGTGATTCCTAAATGGGATATAGATAACTTGACATATGAGCAGATTCAGACTCTGCAAGATCTTTTGAAGAGGAAGAAGAAACAAGAAGAACTAAAGAGGGAGCACCAACAAAAGTAAGTATTACATGAAATGAAGGATATTTTTGTTAATGCTTTTGATATAACAGATATAAATGAACAGACATCAATCTTGGAACTGTTAGTCCATATTGTGCAAAAATTCAATGATGAAAATATTTAGGCAAATGAAAAGTTGCTACAATGGTCTAAGAGAAAATTTGAGAGCAAAGTTTTGGAGAAGATATCAGCAGAAATTGCTATCAAATAGGTTGAACTTTCTTCTCTTATTAGTATTCTTGAAGAAGTTGCAAATAATGTTTATTCCTTGTATAAAAAGCTATGTGATGTAGAATTCTTTACCAAGGATAACCAAAAGATTATTGAGAATTTTCAACTAGCTTTGAAGTCAACATGGAGTACATTGAGTATGGATGCTAGTTCTAGCTCCTTACATTTTCACAAGTTGACTCATACACAGAGAAGATTAGTCGAGCTTATGGCTGAAGATGGCAGAATAAGAGAAAAGTTAATAACTATTCAGACTTCATTAATACCTCATCTAGAGGTTATACAGAAGGAAATTAAAGGTGCAAATGAATTAGTCAAGAGGGATTCTCATCTCTCTATAGTAGATAGTTTGGTAAGTCTAGATGTCGAGCTATAAATTAAGTTACAAGTCATGAAGTTTGTAAAGGATAGTTGGGATACATCATTTGCACTAACATTACAGCTTCATAAGTCATTTTTGGATTAGTATGACTTAACCCAGGTATAGCTATCAGTCACAAAAACAAGGGGGAATCAGATAAGGAAATAGATAAAGATGTGTAGAATCAGGCATAATATTTTTGAAGTCATGTATATTATGTAAGTATGAAGTATAATCTTAGGGGGAGTACATTGTGTACTTAGGCAAAATTTTGTGGATGTAAAGAAGTGATAATTGTGTTTTTTCCGCTAATATCAAAGGGTGAGATTGTTGATCTCTAAGTTTTTTTGATCATTAGTGTCCCACACTTAGTCATTTATCCAGGCATTTTAGCTGGTCATCACTGCGGCTGAGCTATCCTGTACAGGTTGAGCTATCCGACATAGCCATTGACGAGAAGATAATGGTTGTTGAGTGACTCAGCAATCAAGAAAAAGTTAATCATGTTCATGCCAAGTGCAAGAGTCTCAATGTGCTGAGCAAGATAGTTTTGACATATATGTTAGGAATGACACAAACTTAAAGGTAAACTATTTTGGGCTGACTTGTTCATGTATTTAATGATTTCAACAGAGTTAATTACACATTAATTATTTGATCCCAATGCATGGTATGGAGCCAATCAAAAAATTGGAATGCCCAAGTGGCATAAGCATTTGATCTTGATCGTTGATCTAGATCTAGATGCCAGATTCGTAAAGTATATTAAGATTGCTTCTTGACCTAATTTAAGTAAGAGTAAATACACAGAAGTAGAAGGTGTGCATCCGAGGAGAAGTGTATGCATACATAAGAGATGTAAAAAGGGTTATTTTGAAAGAAGAAGCATAGATCTAGCAGAGTAAAAGTGTACTGAACAATAGAGTAAAGACATATCAGATTATTAGATCAAAGAAGGTATTGGAAAGAGGAGATCTATTATCAGCATCACAGTGCATAATGAAGGACTAGTTCTTGAGACATTCTAACTAGTGTATCAGGTGAAATCTCTTAACAGAGTGGTTCTAATAGACCTTTCTAAATCTCTTAGCCAAGTGCTTACTTTGTTTTAAGTCTAAATATTTTTACAAGGTAGATCGTAATGATCTGTAGCTCTTAACTGGACAGACCTTTAACCATGTATATTACATATTGTGATCAAACTTTGTAGCCCTAAAAGGCACACTTTATTGCTGCAGTAGTGAATATTTTTGTGGGTATCATCCCCACCCCAGTTTTACCTTATTGGGTTTCTGGGTTACCAAAATTTTGTGTCTTGAGTTATTTATTTACTATCATGGATGCTACTAGTTGATAGATCAATTTCATTTATGCATGGTTGTGGATCAGTTTTGTTTTAAAGGATAAAATTTTTAAGATCTGATTCACTGCCCCCCCCCCCTCTCAGTATCTTGCTTTGACATATGTCACCAATGTCTTTATTTATGTCCTCAAATTTCTCTACATCAGGCCTTAATTGTGTGGTTCTTTTAGGTATAGACCCGAACCGTGAGAATTGGTCTAGTAAGTCCTAGTGTAATTTTATCGATTCTTTGTCACCTTGTTAAACTTAGTTTTTTGTTTTTGGGTTTTAGGTTTTCTAGTTTTTCCTTTCTATCTTTTTCCTTTTTGTTCTTTAGGAATATCTATTATAACTGTAACCCTAGATTGCAGATTTCAAATTTGTGAATAAATTTAATTTTTAGAGAGATTTGTATGCTTAGTTTAAATGTACTCTGACTTGCTAAATTATTTTTCCCTTTGTTCGCTTCTCGACTCCTTCTCTCTGTAATCTCCACATTTAAGGAATTCATTCTAATACAATTTACTCAATCAACTTTTTTTCATATAGCATCCATTCATGTGACCATTAATGTCAACTTCAGATAATTAATGTATAGGTATTTTTGAATTTCAAAATGTCAAAGTGATAAGTTTTCACTTGATCGATAAGACCTATGTAATCTCATACAAGACTATATGCTCCATTTGGAATCATTCATGTTTATAAGTTCAATTTCTAATTGTCAAGACCATTTGAATGTCTCATCAAACCATAATCCCTTTTGAAATCAATAGAAATGAGATGTTGGAAATTTTATCAATATTGTATGCTCCTTCATCTTTTAACTTATTTCCTTTGAAATTTTTTTGTGAGAATTACAAAGTCTTTCCAGCGCTATCAAGTTATCGGAAGCACATTCTATTCCTGCTTCGAATCAAAAACTTCAATTGGCTGGGTGTTTGGTTCTGTCATTTGTAATTTTTCTAAGAGACATCTCAAGTCACCTCGATATCAGTATGATGCATGTGATCACAAATAATATTAGATCTTTGTTTGAGAAGGAAAGTCTCTTCTATATGTCTATGTATTTCAAGGTGACCACATAAAAAACTTTTGAAATAGGGAAGACAACTAAGAGTGGGGGGTGAATTAGTTGTTAGAAAACTTACACAACTTAAACTTATTGTCAGATCTGGTAATTGAACATGAAAGCGTAAATCATGAACACACATAACACCAAGATTTTGCATGGAAACCCAGTCAAGGAAAAAACCATGGTGGGGATGAACCCACAAGATGGATATGAAAAAAAAAATTGATTTGCAAGCTCTTCTTCAAAAGAGAAACATTGATATTCCTTCTTCTCCTTTACACAAGTCTTCTTCTTCGTCATCATTCCCATCAGATGGATGGGGAAATGGAAAGGTTCATGCATTATGTGAAACCTCTATTCCACACTCTTCTAGATGGATACTAGAGGTGCTCCACACCATATGGCATCTTCTCAAGATTTATTTTCATCTTTTGAGGCTTCTCCTACCTCACACATTTTGATGGGGAATAACACTGTTATGACTGGATGTGGGAAATGTTTTATTGACATTAATGATGGTGAATTCCATGATGTACTACATGTTCCATCTTTGTCTTCTAACCTTCTTTCTCTCTCTATCAGATTACTCACAGTGGGACAGGGAGGATAGTTGAGTTTACTCTAGATTCAGTACACATCAGAGACAATGAGACTGAAAATATTGTTGCAGTAGGTACAATTGATCATTCTTACTGCTTGCACTCCTCTCATTTTGGTCCACCATCTCCACTGTCAGAGAATAGCTCTCTATTTTCATGAGAGCCTATTGAGGTGAAGTTGCATCACTTAAACTTATGTGTAGTTCCTGAGACCAGTGTTCTGATTTCTACACCTCCACCTCATGTTGAGTTTACATCTATTCATCAGGATTCCTCTTCATCTTTTCAAGATATTATCGCTCCATGCATCAAGCCACCTACTGCAGTTGTTGAGGATATATTATAGTATATTCATCTCCGCTCAGATGATAGATTTGGCACATCTATTGGCTCACTTTCATTGGAGATTCCATTATAGTAGTCTCATGCATTTTATTTTGAGCATCAATTGGGCCTTCCAGTTTCTCCTCACATTCAGGGGTTTCCTCTTCTTCATCCAGTGTCTTTATTTTCTTCCACAGTGGAGCCACATTGGTCTAATCATTGACACAAGGATTCTATAATTCTGGGGGATTTAGAGCCTCGATCCTCTCTCATGGGGGTGGGGGGTTGGTTATACTTATGGTTTTGAGAGAGTCTCATGAGCCATTGCATCTTTGCATTCTTTTTCCATCTCTTTTTGGAGTAGATTTTTTTCCTATTTGGTTTTCTCTATTTCTCCACTTTACAAATATTTGATTGTAATTGGGTACCTAATGAGGCCTTGTTGTCGGGACCCAAGTTTCCTTCTTTAGGAGTTGTTTCTAGGTTTTAGCTTCTTCCTAAGTTTATCTTAAGAGGGGGTGTTAGAGTAATTAGTTGTTTTACTTATTAATTGAATCATTATTAATTTAATTATTAAGTCACTCATTATCTCTAGTTCACTTAAGCCAAACTTTAGGCATCTAAAAATTAATTCTTTATTAATTAATCATGCAACCTAGGTTTCTCCACCTTCTGGTGTTCGATCTCGTTTATAAGGATTGACCTCTTTGTATTTGATTATTCCCTCTCTGAATGAATATTTGGTCTTTCAGATCATTTTGAGTTTTGTCTCCAATTTTTACTTTTGTAACAGGTTATTTTGCATGCAGTGTATCTTGGTGGTTGAATTCTATGAATTCTACCAATCAACACATACACTAGTTTCTTCTCCTTGAGGAACTTGTCATGCCCAAAAGTTGGGCAAAAACACACAATCAAAAATTTTAATAACATACTAAAGAGGTTAACTAAGCTACCTTAAAGGTAACATGAGCACACAATACAATGCAGAGGAGAAATAGAACTAGAGAGGTCAAACTAGGAGGGATATCTTTCAGAGCTATCCTACAGGGATCCCTAAGCTACAGGCTTCGATCCGTGTGTAAACTGATGTAGTTGACCAAAAGTCAACTAGAGTTGACTAAAAGTCCACCATAGTTGACCAAAAGTCAACTATACTCAAAACTGCATGAAAGAAATTTATTAGGGCCCGCTAAGCCCTTAGGAAGGCACACACACAAATCGAGACAGTTAACCAAAATGTCAACAGGGTTGACCAAAAAGATAACCATCTCCAAAAGGTGCGAAACTGAAAACCTAGGTTCCAAGGGGTACAAAGAACACCTGGTACAAAATTTGGGACAAACAGACAAGGTTTGACCATAGTTGACCAAAAGTCAACCATGCATGAATTTGGTCAATGGAACACAAATCCCTTGAAAAATGATAATCCGTGATGGCAAAGGATTGCCTAGGTCCGCTAAACGATGAATGACACCATCGAGGTCAATATGTTTTAAAAGGATGGTTTAATAAATTAATGACATTTTAAACATTATTTTAAAAGTCCTTTAAATAAAGTACCCCTTTTAAAAAAAAAATTAAAAGACAACCATAAAAGAAACTAATGAATCAATGTTTATTAATTAAATAAATAACTAAAATACTTAGATAAAATGCAAATTATCTATCTAATACTTTGAATAATCCTTCTAGAATAAATCAAAGATTTAAATATTAATCTAAATAAATACAACTTCTAGAATATCATTTTATGATCTACATGCGCAATTAAGAATATAGATTTATTAAATCTGAATATTATTTAAAAAAAATCTAATCAAATAAAAAGTAAATCTAACTTTATTTTAAACAAATCTATAAAAAAATCTAATAATTCAAATAGAAATCTAAACTAATAAATAATCAAATATTTTATGAGAAATCAAATCTAAAATATATTTGATAAAATAAAATAAAAATAACTATTAAACTCTTAAAGATTAAATCTTTATTGCACCCCAAAATCTAAATTACAGATCAAATCAAATCTACAACATATTAAACAATTATTTTAATAACAACAATAAAATCTACATAGTCTACTTAATAATAAACAATTCTCTAAGTTGAAAACCCTAACCTCTTAATAATAAAAAAAACCAATCTAAACCCAAACTTTAACATATATTTTTTTGCTTGTTTAACAGAAAGAAGAGTTGAGTGTTTGAAGGTGGCATGAATCCGCAGGAGGAGGAGAAGGAGAGGGTGGGCGGAGGAAACAAAGGGTGGGAAAGCCAGCAGCGGAGCCCCTTCCGCACCCCACTATGGTTCACAGTGGATGGGGATAGCGGCTCGCGCAGCCCGCGTGACCCCGCTAAGATTGTGGGTCGGGGTAGGGCTTCCGCCCTCCCTGCCAAAAAAGAATCTTACAATTTTTTTTTAATTTAAAAGTGCTGAAAGAATCGATTCCTTCATCGATTTATATTTTATTTTTTTTGCTGCTCAAAAAGCTCAAATGTAATTGAATAAAACAATGTTTTCTATCTATTGTAATATGTATATATATTTTTAGCAATAGATCTAGTTTAAAAGAATATTTTTTTTGTATTTATAAAATACTAATTTACTGGTGAATAAAAAAAATGACTGGTGTAAATAAAAACCTCTGTGTCAAAACAGAGAGCATATTCAAAAAAAAATTTCAATTTCTAATAATACATTAATAATCTATATTTTATGTCTTAAATATTGTAGGAAGAAATTTCTAAATTTAAGCATGTATTTTTTTTTTTAAAATTTCCAGAATCTATTAAGTGTGGAAAATAAAATGATCTTCAAGAACACTTAAACACTCACATTTATCTTAAGCTTTTATTTATTTAGTTAAAGATGGTTATGCTATTTACTCTAATAATTTCATTCTAGAATCTCATGTAAAACATATGATACTTTAAACTTGAATAGTGAGATCTAAAATAATTTCGTTTACCCGAAAAATATCTCATAAATCTTTATTTTCAAATTAGTTTGTACTATAAGGTTTTTTTTTTCTTTTTTTCTTTTTAATTTAAAATATACCCTCTTTCTCTAACCTGCTAAACTTAGATTATGTAGGAATTAGTTTTTAAAACCAAGCAAAATAATTTTTCTTAAAAACAATTCTGGAAATGATTAAGTATAACCAAAATTTTTAATTCCTAGAACATATTAGCTTGCATATATATTATTTGAACAAGTATCAAAATTCATCTTAAGTATAGAAAAGAACTTTATGGTTTCACATTGATCTCAAATAAAAATAATTTATAAGTACAACCATCAAAAGGTAAAAATGAATTTTTTATTTATTTTTTAAATCATGCATGGATCTATTAATTTTAAATTTCTATATTTAAGATATATAATTAAAGTAAGACTTGTAAATAATAATTTCTCAAAACCTTCTTTGAATTATCAATATAAAAATTATGTTACATTTTCCATTGGATCTCCATCTTACAACAAGGATATCAAAACTTACAACATAATATAAGGATTACAAATCTCTTAAGGTCTCAATACAACCTTTGAATTTAAGAAATCCTAAAACATCATAGGTTACAAAACTCCTTAATTTTTGGTGTTTCTCATCTTCCATAAAAGGGTAGGATAGCAACTACTACATCCAACTGATGCTTGCATAGATGAGGTTGACCATGGAGGCTTACCTCCCAACCTAGGCCTTTTCAAAGCCACCCCTGAACTTGGGGATATAGAAAGGAATGGGAAACACACATACAAATAGGAACTCACAAACTCACATAAAACCCACTCTTAAAACTTCCCAACACATGGTAGAACAAAAGGAAGGTCTCCAAAAGGCCTTCCTGAAAAGAGGGGTAATGGTAGACCTCATAGTAGGAGAAAGTCAAGTATACAAGGAAGAAAACCTCAAGCCACACATGGACTTGGAATGACCATCTTCACAAGATGCAGTCATAAATATACCTCCTTATGCTCCCCAAAAGCCCTCAGGCCATACTTGGCATCATGAGTATCGTGAAATCTCATGTCTTTCCCTCCACACATGGAAGACTCTACACTAAACTGGATTCATTTCCACCACCCCTTCAAGGTTACTCTACCCTCCCTAGGGAGAGTGTGCCTTCAAGAATCCCATCCAAAATAATTCACAAAATAAAACATAGCAAAATAAAACTCTAAAACAACTCAACTTGGAAAAAAAACCTTAAAACTACATAAGACTCCATTAATGGAGTTTCAAGCTCAAGAAACCATTAAATCTACTCTCAAGAAGACCAACCTTTATCCAAACTAAGGTGAGTTGAAAATTGGTGATGAGCTATCCTTCCTGTTCTCCTTCTACAAAAGCTCCTCAAATCTGAATCTGTCTCTAAGGGTAGAGAGTGGGTGAACAGTCAACTCATCCTAAATCCTTCCCTAAATAGGCAAACCTCCAAAAATATCAAGACTTAACACAAAGGTGAGGTGACCCTAACCAACCCTTAACTACCCACTTGCCTAAACTCTCTATGGGTGGAGTCAAATGAAACTTGGAAGAAGAGAGAGGTTAACCAAGGTTACACTCCTCTTCAAAATTATCTCAAGTATGAAAATGACAGTTTAGAGGAGCAATAAATGAGTTTAGAGGCTCATTAATGACTAAAAATGACCCCTAACCCATAGGGTACCATGTTGGGTAACTAAAACTAACCCCGGTTACCTCGTGGGAGCCTAAAAGACCCTCCTAAACTACCCCTAAAGTTAGCCTACGAATTTCTAGGCCAAGTTGACTATCTAGAAAATTTTAACCTTGGGGTAAGCTTGGGTACTACACATAGGTAACCTTAGTTAACCCTATACTTAACCCTGGTTCCCTTTACTATTCATGTCAACATAAAATTGCAACAATTGCAAAATTTGGCACATTAAATTAAAACAAATGACATGACTCATTCACATTAAAATTTACTAATCTAATTACACACATGCAAACCACATTTATGAAATAACCACATAAACAATGAGGTCCATGTTTCTTCGTATAAACATGACCTTGGAATACACAGAATATCACATAGGTTCCAATACTGGGTCCACGATTTAGATCTATGGTCAACTATACCTGCACACTCATTGCACACATAAGTAGGTCCAAAACAACATGATATGAAAAATAATACAACATCCATAATATATTTCATATAAACAATATCTGCATTTGAACTTAAATAAATATATTATCAGTTTTCTAAACCAAATTCTATCACAATACATTCATATATTTAAACCTATGTATGACATCATCATAAACTAAAACTGCATCAAAACATAAAGCATCTCAAGTGTACCCTGATTACATAACCAGGTATTGAATATATAACATAGGATTCAACAGATCCTCAAATACATAGGAGTCTCAATATCCAAAGTATGTCTAAGCATAAAACAACTAAAAGCATGAAAGCACTGAAAGCATAAAAAAATCAAGCAGTGAAACAAGGACTGTCTGAGGTAGGTCTCACATCCACCCCTCTACACAAGAACTACTCCTGGAGTTCATCGAAGAGGTGAGGGTACTAAGATCTCATCTATGCTATGTCATCTCTAGGGATTGTAACCTCATCATAGCAATATCACTAGACCCTAACCTGGTCCAGCTCCTTGCCTCGAAGTGCAAGGATTTGTTGAGTCATAATATGGATGGGCTCCATAGCCAACTGGTTTTCTGACTCCTTCTTTGGCCTCAAAGATGGTGGTAGGATGCTCCACTAGGTGGTTATCAACTGCTGCAAACACCATGTGGGACATTCCCCTATCCTGAACTGTCAGCTCAGACATCACTACATGTTGACTACCACCTTGAGAACATTCTCTAGCTAAGTGACCCATGGCACCACAAGTGTAACATGGCCCACGTGACTGAACCTGAACACCTGAATATCTAGAGTACTGTGATCCTGAAGCCCTAGAGGACTCATTGTACCCACCTCTAGAGGACAGATGAGTGCATGTTGGAGGTGTACTTGGCACCTGTAGCCTCAGGTCCTGCTAGGACTGTTGTGGCTGCTATTTCTGTGGGGCCATAAATGACCCTAAGGAGTTCCTTTGATTACCCTTCCATGAGGGTCTCTGATTACCTATAGCCCGAGATGGGAGATTATAGTCCTAAGACCTATCCCTAGCATTCTGTTGTCCTCCGACTATCTCTTCGGCCACTAAGGCCATGTCCACTATGGACCTCAAATCTCCTGATGGTACCATGCGTACCCTATATAAAATCATAGGATTTAATCCCTTGATAAACATGTTCACCTGCAACTTCTCATCCCCCATGTATTCCACATAAGGTAGGAGAGCGAGAAACTTTCCCTCATACTGGGCTACTATAAGTCCCCGTTGCTGGAGATCATGGAACTCATCAATACGATGTTGCCTAAATTGTTCTGAAACATGTCAAGCTTTGAAAAGCTAAAAGAAAGACTCCCATGCAAGGCTATTTATTTCTACGCGTCCCTTGGATTCCTCATGCCTCCACCAAGTGGATGTCTAGTCTCTAAAAAGAGTATCGCAAAACGTTCTCTAAGGTTACTACCATAGTTTCACAACCTGAAACACCTCTCGAGGCTTAAAAGCCAAGCCTCTGCTCCTACCCCATCTACCTTTCCTACGAATGGAGGTAGTTTGAGCCTCATCAACTCTATGATCTGGTTTTCAATATTGGGGGGTGCTCTATTGAGCCTCTGGGCACCTCCCCTGGGAATACCCCTTGGTAGTCCAATGGACTCTTCTTCCTGATCAGCCTGATTCTCTCCCATTCTAGGAGGTGGGCTCCTACTTCTCTCTCTCTACTGATTGACTGGTGGCATTTAGTCTAGAATGAGCCTGACCAAGTTCTGAAAGGCTAGTAGTAGTGTTGCATTAAGATCGGCAGGCGGTTTAGGAGGTGGGCTTTGATCCCTTCGACAATCTTCTACCTTAGGTCATACCTCCATGTGAGCTACGGGGGTATAGTTCTGACCACGTCCCTGCTGATAGGCCTTACAAGTGACAGGAGGCATCTACACATACATAGCAAATTTTAGTGATAACGTAGTGGGTTAGGTTCCCAATGTTGCTAAACATGGCTTTGATACCAAAATGTCATGCCCAAAAGTTGAGCAAAAACATACAATGAAAAATGTTAATAACATACTAAAGAGGTTAACTAAGCTACCTTAAAGGTAACATGAGCACGCAATACGATGCAGAGGAGAAATAGAACTAGAGTGGTCAAACTAGGAGGGATAGCTTTCAGAGCTATCCTACAGGGATCCCTAAGCTACAGGCTTCCATCCGCATGCAAACTAATGTAGTTGACCAAAATTCAACTAGAGTTGACTAAAAGTCAACCATAGTTGAGCAAAAGTCAACTATACTCCAAACTATGCGAAAGAAATTTACTAGGGCCCACTAAGCCCTTATGAAGGTACATACACGCAAATCGAGATAGTTGACCAAAAAGTCAATCATCTCTGAAAGGTGTGAAATTGAAAACCTAGGTTCCAAGGGGTACAAGGAACACCTGGTACAAAATTTGGGACAAATAGACAAGGTTTGACCATGGTTGACCAAAAGTGAGTTGTGTACAAATTTGGTCAACGTAACACAAATCCCTTGAAAAATGATAATCCGTGATGGTAAGGGATTGCCTAGGTCCGCTAAACAATGAGTGACGACATCGAAGTCAATACGTTTAATAAGGATGGTTTAATAAATTAATGGCGTTTTAAACATTTTTTTAAAATTCCTTTAAATAAAGTACCCCTTTAAAAAAAAATTTAAAAGACAAACATAAAAGAAACTAATGAATCAATGTTTATTAATTAAATAAACAACTAAAATGCTTAGATAAAATGCAAATTATCTATCTAATACTTTGAATAATCCTTCAAGAATAAATCAAAGATTTAAATATTAATCTAAATAAATACAACTTCTAGAATATCATTTTAAGATCCACATGTGCAATTGAGAATTTAGATTTATTAAATCTAAATATTATTTTAAAAAAATCTAATCAAATAAAAAGTAAATCTAACTTTATTTTAAACAAATCTATTAAAAAAATCTAATAATTCAAATAGAAATCTAAACTAAGAAATAATCAAATCTTTTATGAGAAATCAAACCTAACGTATATTTGATAAAATATAATAAAAATAAATATTAAACTCTTAAAGATTAAATCTTTATTGCACCCCAAAATCTAAATTACAAATCAAATCAAATCTACAACATATTAAACAATTATTTTAATAATAACAATAAAATCTACATAGTCTACTTAATAATAAACAATTCTCTACGTCGAAAACCCTAACCTCTTAATGATAAAAAAAAAACCAATCTAAACCCAAACTTTAACATATATTTTTTTCCTTGCTTTAACAAAAAGAAGAGCCGAGCGTTTGAAGGCGGCGGGGCTCTGCAGGAGGAGGCAAAGGAGAGGGTGTGTGGAGGAAACAAAGGGTGGGAAAGCCAGTGGCGGAGCCCCTTCCACACCCAATTGTGGTTCACAGTGGATGGGGACAGCGGTTCGCGCAGCCCGCGCGGCCCTGCTAAGATTGTGGGTCGAGGTAGGGCTTCAGCCTTCGCCGCCCAAAAACAATCTTGCAAATTTTTTTTATTTTAAAAGTGCTGAAAGAATTGATTCCTTCATTAATTTATATTTTATTTTTTTGGCTGCTCAAAAAGCTCAAATGTAATTGAATTAAACAATGTTTTCTATCTAATGGAATATGTATATATATTTTTAGCAATAGATCTAGTTTAAAAGAATATATTTTTTTTATTTATAAAATACTAATTTACTGGTGAATAAAAAAAATTACTCGTGTAAATAAAAATCTCTGTGTCAAAACAGAGAGCATATTCAAAAAAGAAAATTCAATTTCTAATAATACATTAATAATCTATATTTTATGTCCTAAATATTGTAGGAAGAAATTTCTAAATTTAAGCATGTATATTTTTTTTAAAATTTCTAGAATCTATAAACTGTGGTAAATAAAATGATCCTCAAGAACACTTAAACACTCATATTTATCTTAAGCTTTTATTTATTTAGTTAAAGATGGGTATGCTATTTACCCTAATAATTTCATTCTAGAATCTCATGTAAAACATATGATACTTTAAACTTGACTAGTGGGATCTAAAATAATTCCGTTTACCCCAACAATATCTCATAAATCTTTATTTTTAAATTAGTTTGTACTGTAAGGTTTTTTTTTTCTTTTTTTTCTTTTTAATTTAAAATATATCCTCTTGCTCTAACCCACTAAACTTAGATTATGTAGGAATTAATTTTTAAAACAAAGCAAAATAATTTTCCTCAAAAAAAAATTCTGAAAATGATTAAGTATAACCGAAATTTTTAATTCCTAGAACATATTAGCTTGCATATATATTCTTTGAACACGTATCAAAATTCATCCTAACTATAGAAAAGAACTTTATGGTTTCACATTGATCTCAAATACAAATAATTTATAAGTACAACCATCAAAAGGTAAAAATGATTTTTTTATTTTTATTTTAAGTCATGCATGGATCTATTAATTTTAAATTTCTATATTTAAGATATATAATTAAACTAAGACTTGTAAATAATAATTTCTCAAAACCTTCTTTGAATTATCAATATAAAAATTATGTTACATTTTCCATTGGATATCCATATTACAACAAGGATATCAAAACATACAACATAATATAAAGATTACAAATCTCTTAAGGTCTCAATACAACCTTTGAATTTAAGAAATCTTAAAACGTCCTAGGTTACAAAACTCCTTAATTTCTGGTGTTTCTCATCTTCCATAAAAGGGTAGAATATCAACTAATACATACGAATAATGCCTGCATAGATGAGGTTGACCATGGAGGCTCACCTCCCAACCTAGGCCTTTTCAAGGCCACCCCCAAGCTTGGGGATCTAGAAAGGAACAGGAAACACACATAAAAATAGGAACTCACAAACTCACATAATCCCACTCTTAAAACTTCCCAACACATGGTAGAACAAAAGGAAGGTCTCCAAGAGGCCTTCCTGAAAATAGGGGTAGTGGTAGACCTCACAGTATGAGAAAGCCAAGTATACAAGGAAGAAAAACTCAAGCCACACATGGACTTGGAATGACCATCTTCACAGGATGCAGTCATAAATATACCTCCTTATGCCCCCCCCCAAAAGCCCTCAGGCCATACTTGGCATGATGGGTATCGTGAAACCCCATGTCTTTTCCTCCACACATGCGAGACTCTACACTAAACCAGATTCATTTTTGCCACCCCTTCAAGGTTACTCTACCCTCCCAAGGGTGAGTGTTCCTTCAAGAATCCCATCAAAAATAATTCATAAAATAAAACACAACAAAATAAAACTCTAAAAAATCTCAACTTGAAAAAAATAACCTTAAAACTACATAAGACACCATTAATGGAGTTTCAAGCTCAAGAACATCAAGAAACCATGAAATATACTCTAAAGAAGACCAACCTTTATCCAAACTAAGGTAAGTTGCAAATTGGTGATGACCTATCCTTCATATTCTCCTTCTACAAAATCTCCTCAAATCTGAATTTGTCTCTAAGGGTAGAGAGTGGGTGAACACTCAACTCATCCTAAATCCTTCCCTAAATAGGCAAACCTCCAACAAGATCAAGACTTAACACAAAGGTGAGGTGACCCTAACCAACCCTTAACTACCCACTTGCCTAAACTCTCCATGGGTGGAGTCAAATGAAACTTGGAAGAAGAGAGAGGTTAACCAAGGTTATACTCCTCTTCAAAATTCGTTCAAGTCTGAAAGTGACACTTTAGAGGAGAAATAAATGAGTTCAGAGGCTCATTAATGAATTAAAATGACCCCTAACCTGTAGGGTACCAAGTTGGGTAACTAAAACTGGCCCTGGTTACCTCCTGGGAGCCCAAAAGACCCTCATAAACTACCCCTGAAGTTAGCCTACGGATTTCTAAGTCAAGTTGACTATCTAGAAACTTATAACCTTGGGTACTACACATAGGTAACCTTAGTTAACCCTATACTTAACTCTGGTTCCCTTTACTAGTCATGTCAACATAAAATTACAGCAGTTGCAAAATTTGGCACATTAAATTAAAACAAATGACATGAATCATTCACATTAACATTTACTAATCTAATTACACACATGAAAACCACATTTATGAAATAATCACATAAACAATGAGGTGCATGTTTCTTTATATAAACAAGACCTTGGAATGAACATAATATCACATAGGTTCCAATACTGGGTCCCCGATTTAGATCTATGGTCAACTATACCTGCACACTCATTGCACACATCAGTAGGTCTAAAACAACATGATATGAAACATAATACAACATCCATAATATATTTCATATAAAAAATATCTACATTTGAACTTAAATAAACATATTATCGGTTTCCTAGACCAAATTCCATCACAATACATTCATATATTTAAACCTATATATGACATCATCATAAACTGAAACTGCATCAAAACATAAAGCATCTCAAGTGTACCCTAATTACATAATCAGGTACTGAATATATAACATAGGATTCAACAGATCCTCAGATACATAGGAATCTCAATAGCCAAAGTATGTCTAAGCATAAAATAACTAAAAGCATGAAAGCACTGAAAGCATAACAAAATAAAGTAGTGAAACAAGGACTGTCTGAGGTAGGTCTCACAGAACTAGATTTCTCAGAGCGATCTAAGATTGATTTTGGGTTTGAGATTGATTTCCTTGGTTTTTACTATCATTCTGATCATCAAAATCATATCCCCGGGATCTAGATTGTCTCTAATTGCTTTCATCAACCTTGACATTTACACTCTCAGCTATCTTTCTTAGTCTATTATTATAACATTTTTCGGCGATGAAGAAGCATCCTTGATTATTTCTAATCCTCCATCAACCAAAAATATATATTTTTTCAGTTATTCATGTTTAGTCTATTTATATGTTTGTTGTGGAATTCCTTTGAGTTTGGCTAGTTTCTTTTGCGAACCTTGTGGCATGTTCCTGGCATGATGATTTCTCTATGTCTAGGTTTTCATCTCGATCCATTTCTTCTTGGTGGAGATCTCTAAGATTTTGGTTTGGACCTATTTGTTCTTCACATTCACATCCTTATTTTGTGAATCTATTTGGAGCATCCCACAATGTCATTAATCTATTCTCTGATCTCCCTATATCTTTGTGCTTCATTTAAGATCTTGTTGGAGGTGTTCTTATGGTTTGGGTCCTAACCTATTTCTACACATTACTTTTTCCCTCACCTTGCAGAATGTGATCTTCCTAGGATGACTTTTTGCTTGTGAATGTTGTATATATTGATGCACTCATTCTTTTAGTAGGTATCTCTTGGTAGAATAATCTCAAAGAGGTTAGAAAAGAGGATATATCTGGCTAAAATAATAACTATAGTAAGGCATGTACATATAGAATGTAAGAATGCATGTTTCTAGCCAATTATATGTAAATTCATGAATCTATGATAATGTGAAGATCTAACTTGTTTTCTATTAATGTCATTGTTAACTATTTTTGATGTATGACTCGGGTTGTACAGTTCAGACTGATATCATTGAGGTCCCTCCATACATGACTACATCAAATGGTATCAGGGCAATTTTTCATTTTTATGATAGAAGATTTACATTCCTAAGGTTGTGAAGCACTAGAGGTATTTGTTGTGAGGTGACAGAATGAGGATCTGACCCAAAATTGTGGAGGACTTGTGCAAGATGTCTCAGAGAGGAAATGATAGTGGTTGTAAATCTTGAATGGGTTGTAGTCCTTGAGACATCCCATGGGCAAAAAAATAATTGACTTGTGGTAGGTTTTAAGTGTGTTCAATATATCATTGAGTGAGAGGCAATTGAAACCTTGTAGTCAGATCACCAAGCTCAAGCAGTTGCACTAGACTAAAGGGAGAGATGCCATTGAGAAGGATGAACTCTAGAAGGATATAAAATATGATGGAATACTTTAGAAATGAGACAAGGAATGAGATCTAAAATGTGTTGACTAGTTTGTGGAGGAATCCATAACTGGAGGATCAATATTAAGAGGTTATAGAAGAACTTAGGACAAAAGAGGGTCAAGGACCTCCAGAAGAAGAGAGATTACTGAGGGAAGTGGCACAACTTAGTACAATTCATAGAGTAGAAGTTTCTAAATTTTTGGGAACATTGATTACAAAATATTTAGTAGACGGGATTGGAGAGTTAGAGGACTAATTTGAGTTTGAAGATATTAGTGACCCACAGAGGGTTAGATTAGCACAAACCAAGTTGAAAGGACATGTTTATTTGTGGTGGAAAGAGTTAAAGAAGGACAAAGAGGAAAATGGTGAGATGAAAATAACGTAGTGGAGGAATATGGTTGCAAGACTAAAGGATAAATTCATTCTAGAAGACTATGAGATAAATTTATTCAAGAAGTTGTACAAATTGAAGCAGAATGACATTAGTGTGAAGGAATATGCTGAGGATTTTTATAAGAGGAAAATCCAATCTGGACCCCAAGAGGTTACTAGGGATAAGGTGGATAGATATATAAATGGCCTTGGATTTAGCATACAAGATGAGATGATTATGTTGTATTGTTACCCCTAAAATGCTTTAGGTGTGGTAAGATTGGTCATTTGGATACTAGATGTCCTGAAAAAGCTCCTAGATAGAATTTCAAAAGATTCAATAAAAAGGCTTACTATGTGAATAAAGATGCCAGTATCTCGAATGATGAATTAGAGACTAAGGATTTCTTGTTTTATCCTAAAGAAGAAGAAAAATATGAAATTGATATCACTAACATTTGTGCTAAAGATGATGATAATGATGAAAGTGATTTATATGATTGAAGGAAAAATGATGATTGGATAATTGATGGTATTTAATCTCATCATATGACTAGAGATAAAAGTAAATTTTTATCACTTAGAAAATATAATGGTGGTGTTGTTAGATTCGGTGATGATAAGGCATCATATATTGTTGGTAAATGATCTATTACATTTGATGGTAAGAATAACACTGACAATGTCTATTATGTGAAAGGTTTATATCACAATCTATTGAGTGTTAGAAAGATGTGTGAGAATGGTTATGATGTTGTTTTCAATGGTGAAGGATATGAAATTAGGAAGAGATTTGGAGATATAATTTCTATAGGAAAGACAACAAGAAGGAATAGGTATGAGCTAGAAGGAGCATCTGAATTATGTTTCCTTTTATCTCAAAAAAATGATAGTTGGCTCTGGAATTGGAGGATGTTTGACTTTAATTTTGATAACCTGATGAGAATAATCTCATCTCATGTAGTGAGATTTACCTAGACTACACAAACTGGAAAACATCATTTGCAAGAGTTGTGAAGCAGGGAAGTAGAGAAGAGAATCATTCAAGGAAAAATATCATTCATCTATTAGTGTGTTGGAGATTGTGTATACTGATCTCTATGGTCTAACCATAATAATAATTTTACAAGGTGAAAGGTATGTTATAATATTCATTGATGAATTTTCAAGAATAACATGGGTTTCATTTCTTAGATATAATTCTAAAGCATTTGAGAAATTCAAGATATTCAAGGCTAAAGTTGAGATAGAATGTAGTAGAAACATTAAGTGTATGAGATCTGATAAAGGTGGATAATTGAAATCTAATGCATTTGAAAGATTGTGAAAATAATTGCATTAAGAGACAATTTTCAGCAGCAAGAACACCATAGTAGAAGGGTGTTGTGGAAAGGATGAATCAGATGATTTAGGAAGCAACTAGAACTATGTTGAGAGAATAAAATCTACCAGAGATCTTCTGGAAAGAAGTAGTACATACTATTGTATATATTCTCAATATATTTATGTACCAAAAAAATATGGCAAGAATTCATATGAATTATGGCATGGAAGAGTACTGACAGTTAAGTATTTCAATATTTTTGGCAGAAAGTGTTACATACGGAAAGATAAAGAAAATCTTGGCAAGTTTGATAGCATGGATGATGAAGGAATATTCTTGGTCTATTCCACTAGAAGAAAGTTGTATCGGTGTTAAAATAAAATACTAAACAAGATTGTGGAAAGTGTAGCTATGAAGGTTCATGAAGATTTTTAGAAGGTTCCTGAAAGGCACATTGAGTACGAATCTAATGCAGAAGAACAGAGGAAAGAAGACAATAAAGAGGAATATGGCATTCAGGAAACACTGACAGTGACATTCACTACTAAGAAACTAAGGTATGTACAGAACAATCATTCATAAAATCTTATTATTGAAGATAAGTATAGAGACATTGTTACCAAAAGTAAAGAAACAAAAGATCATTCTTTGTTATGTTTACTTTTTGAAGTTGAACCTAAGCATGTAGCATAGGATTGTAATGATCAGAGTTGGATTAATGCTATGAAAGAAAAACTAAATCAGATTGGAAAAAATCAGACGTGGGAACTTGTGCCCAAACTGAAAGAGAAAAATGTAATAGGTACAAAATGGGTGTACTAGAACAAGCTCTATGAGAATGGAAAATTTGTAAGAAACAAGGAAACATTTATTTGTAAAGGTTACACAGAGATTTAAGGAATTGATTTTGAGGATACGTATTCTCATGTTTCTCATATGGAATCTATTAGGATATTCTTGGTGTTTGTAGCATTCAAGAAATTCAAATTTTATCAGATGGATTTCAAGTGTATATTCCTAAATGGAGAACTAAAGGAAGAAGTATATATTGAACATCTAGAAGGTTTCAAATCAGAAAAGGATTATGGTATTGCTTACAGATTGAAGAAGGCATTGTATGGGTTAAAGTAGGCACCTAGAGCATGGTATAGTGAACTGGACAAATATTTGATTATTTAAGGATTTAGGAAAGGATGGGTCGACAACAATATGTACTTCAAGGTAAATTTTGAAAATATTCTGATTGTTCTTTATTATTTTGATGACATCAATTTTGGTGGCAAAGATGACTTGTGCAAGAAGTTTGCATAAGAAATGCAGAAGGAATTTGAAATGTTAATTCCAAGAGAATTACATTTCTTTCTTGGATTGCATGTTAGTCATAATAGAAAAGGCATTTTTATCTCTCAATACAAGTATGTGAAGGAGTTACTGAAAAAGTTTGGTTTAGAAAATTCAAATCCTGTTTGCACTCCTATTGTTACCAGAAACAACATGACTAAGGAAGATGAATAACTAAAATTAGATGCAAGATTATATAGGTTGATGACTGGAGGCTTGTTTTCCAAGACTCTGACCAAACCAGATATTACATATGCAATATGTTTGACAACTATATTTCATCAATAACCGAAAGACTCACATATTACAACAGTAAAAAGGATTTTCAGATACCTGGAAGCGACAGAAGATATGGAGTTATGGTAATGATGTAACAACAAGTATTTATTTGTACCCTATTCTTCCTCTAGGGTATCCTATAGGCCACTTCTCTATCCTATTAGGGTTCTTGCTTACCCTAATCTCCCAAGGATTCACTGCACAAGATCCTTCTTCCTTCAACTTGCTAACATCAACTAGAAAATCAATTCAATCTTCTTTCAACTTCATGGTCATTGTTTTTCTTCTACTCAAAAAGTGATCCAATAAGTTCATCACTATCCTTCAATGGAGAGGAAGGTCCAAAAATAGACAATTTCATCCATTTCAATTCCTAGGAACATATTTTGTATTGAGATGTCAATCGAGTTGAAGAACTCACTCCAAACTTACCCAAAACAGGGCTACAAGCATTAGGCCTAATTAGATACCTTTTCCCAAATAACTTGAAATTATCCTTAACAAGATGGAAAAATACCTTCACATTTTGACACCATTTACAGAGACCTAAAGGATTTTCTAGGTCTTTCCTTCCTAATCTATCCGTACAGTGGGTTCCTACTTATAAGCCTAAATTTAAGGGTTTCAATTCAAACTGAGCATAGCCATCATAATCTTAGTTTTCAACATGAAAAATCCATCACCGAAGCTTCCCATTGAATTTGGGACTTCTTCACACATATTTCCTCCTCTCCATAAGCTTTTATTGAAGCAGCCAATGCTTTCAATCCCTCCTTTCACCTCTACAACTCTCTGTGATCCCTAGCCATGCATCTCTGGCTCGCCTAGGGAATCACTGCAAAAATATCTTTATTACCTTCCAGTGCCCATCCTTCACTATTAAATATCTGCAAGGATTCATATTCCTAATCCCAAAGGCCCGTACAGATTCAACGGTGGGAAGAGGAACTATGACCCCATTTACAAAGCTTGCCTGGTTCAGACCAGCGATAGGGCTTGAAAAAAAAGAATTTACAAAAGATATCTAAAACCAATAAAAATGCTAAAATAATTTGACACAAAAATCAAAGAAAAATTACCCTAACATATGCACCAGTTAAAATAATCAATCTAATCCATTAAAACTCAAAATGTAAGGAAAAACAAAAAACAATGCTCAGAACTTGTTTGCTCATTAATTACTCTTAATTAAAAACTTCATCCAACCCCATAAAATGGTTGAAGAAGTCCTTATATAGTTGACCATGATCCAAACTCAATGGTTTCAGATAGTTAGAAACCCAAATGTTTGAAAATGCGTAAATGCAAGAATTGTTGTCAATGTTGTCAATGACAACATTGACAACTTTTACAACTTTGAGGTTCTTGCATTCTAACATTGTCAACCCACCATGAAACTTATCTAAATGCATTATTATGCCTATTATACCACAAATTATCCCTCCTAGACTCTAATAATCATAAAATCTAAGGTTCCACCATATTTGGAACATTTACCTAATTTGGACAAAACACTACTTCTTAACCTCAAATGACCCAGTTAGATCTCCTAACCAAATCCACACATCCTAGGATCTAGCTAATCCTATTATTTCGCTAGTGGTTTGGATAAGACCACTAAAAGAAAAAATAAAACTAGGAGCCTAGGTTATCAACTAGCCTTGCCTAGGTTCTCCTGCACCATACTCCCCCACAAAGGAAAGTCATGTCACTCCTATGGACAAGATATCTTCAGTGATGCCCACCTTCTTGAAATCTATCTCTACAACCCATGTTGCTTCTGATTTGGGTTTATGCTTCGATTTGATGAGGTGTTCCATGTACACCTTGTTCCATGTAGTCTTCTTTATCCTTCAATCCAGCACCTTATCTACTTCCAACTGTAACTTGGGAGGTAACGTAGTAGGTCCAACATCACTGAAAACCTTTGGACTAATATAATCTATCTTAGCTAGTGGCCCTTTGAACTAGATCAAATATTGCACATTAAAAATATGAGAAATGTTTAAATTAGAAGGTAAAGTCACCTTGTATGCATTAGCTCCATACTTGGATAAAATCTTGCATGGTCCCACCCTCTTCATATAAAGTTTAGTAGGCATACCTTTCTATAACCAAGATTTGTTCAAATTAACCATGACATAATCACCTACCTCAAACCGAATATCCTTCCTTTTCTCATCCACTTTGGCCTTCAACTTTTGGGTACTGTCTTGTATTGTCTTCTTAAATTGTTCTTGGATCTCTTTCATGGTTTGAGTGAAGTAATCTACATGAAAAATCCTATACTCCATGCCTCCAAGGTTTGTAAGCTCACACACACCCCTTGGGTGCATCCCATACACAACTTCAAATGACCTTCTCCATGTTGTCCTGTTCTTACTATCATTATATGCATATTCTTCTTGGGAAAGACCACATCCCATGTCTATCCATAATCCTTTGTTAGGCACCTCAAAAAATTACCCAACACTCTATTGACCATCTCAGTTTTGCCATCAGTCTAAGCATGGTAATCTGAACCAAATGACAAGTTGGTTCCCAATCTACTCCACAATGTTTTCCAAAAATGGCTCATGAACTTCACATCCCTATCTGACACAATACCTAGGGGTAGTCCATGAATTCGTACAACCGCCTTAAAGAAAAAGTGTGCAATGTTACTGGCATCATGTGTATTTCTACAAGGGATTAAATGACCCATCTTACTAAATTTGTCTATCACAAAATAAATAGTGTCATTGTTGGAAAGTGACAATGCAAGCAATTGTTATTTTTTCATTGATGTCACACCTTAATTGGTGAGACTATTGTTATCTGATTAAGTACCATATCTATTGATTGAAGAAGAAGACTTAACAAGAAGACCAAGTGAATGGTTTAGTTAAGGCAAATAAAAGGGTACTTGATCAGTTCGCACTCTGGCAAAGTAATTAGTTGTTTATCTTTCTAAGACAGTTTTTCTAGTTGTTTTGTGCCGAGCAAGTTTGGCTTGTGCCGAGTAAGTTTGATTTGATGCCGAGCGAAGTTGTTTGTGACGAGAAATTTTGTTCAGTGTCGAGCACCAGTGAAATTGTTGAGTGGAAATAGTGATGTTGGCCGACTTACAATATTTGGATTAATGATGAGATTTGAGATCTCTAGCCGACGTAGTTAATTTTATTGGGATATGTAAAGTTAATTAAAGATTGATCCATGTCATTTAATGTATGGGTAACCATAATTAATGCATGGATTCAAGATTTAATTAGAGACTACTTTGGAGAAGTAAATTTAATGTAATGATGGAATGATTCGTTTGATCTGACCTAACCTAAGATCTATGATCTTGATTAAGCGACAATTATTTATCTGACCTAGAAAGAGAGGTATATGATAACCTCAAGGGGTTATTCTTTGGTGTGTGGATGTGGTGGTGGATGTACTAATTGGTGTACATGAGTGTATGCAAGAGGATTACATAGTTGATTTACTGATTGGCATGACCTAGCAGAGAAGGCTGAACACATAAGCAGAAAGTTGCATGTGTGATTGCTTGACGGATTTCCAAGCAGATCAGAAGATTGAAATGACAATGCAGGTCACTCTGTAAGTTAGCATCAGAGCTATAATTGGATCTGAATTTGAAAAGTAAGTTGTATGTATCAGATCACAACTGCTGATTACTTTCTAACCATTGTATCAGTTAAAATCCTTTAACAAGGTTGACCTAATAGTCATTTTTATAAATCCTCTAAGCAAGGTGACATTCAGGTGGAATGTTCTAAGTCCTCTAACAAGGCCACT
>MU227671.1:487990-516953 GCA_018584345.1 Thuja plicata
TTGGCTCCTCACAGAGCTCACTTCAAAAGAGTGAAACTTGGTAGCATGTTACTGGTGGTTTTTCCCATATTGGGTTTCCACGTTAAATACTTGTGTCAACTTGTGTGAATGCTTATGGTTTTTTTTATTGTTGTGTTTCTACAAGCTAATTACATTAAACAGTAAATTGCATGATTAAGTTGTTGACATATGCTACTGCTGCTGAGTAGATCTAAAATACAGAAAGTTTTATTTGCTACATCTAGACCTGAGGATAACTGATTCACCCCTCCCCTCTCAGTTATTCTAAATTCATTCTAAAATTCATGACCATGCTTTGTGTTGGGTAACCTTAGAATGAAATCCATGCTAACACACTCCCATGTTCTATTACAGATTGGAAAAGGTTGATATAAACCTGCATTGCTAGCTCCCCCTTTGGCTTTCATGCAAGCTACACACTATTCAACATACTTAGCGACATCTTTCACCATCTTTGGCCAATGGTAAAACCTTTGAACTAACTCCAAGGTTTTGTTCAAACCCAAATGACCACTCAAGCTACCATTATGCTTTTCCTGAATGAGATTCTCTCTCATTGACCCCTTAGGGACACACAATTGTTTCCCCTTAAACAATAATCCACTTTGTAAGGTGAAATAAGAAAATTGGATATGGAAATGATTCTAAAAATTAGAGCGTACCTTATAGGCTTCCCCAAAGTCTTCACCTTTACTATAGAGGTCCTTGAAACTCTCTATCCCAATGCTCTTCAATTGAACTTCTTTAATGGTAAGAAACCTTCTGCTCAAAGTATCTGCAACCTTCTTATATTAGCCCTTCTTGTGCTTTATTGTGAATGTGAATGCTTGTACGGATTCCATCCACTTCAAATGTCTATTACTAAGCTTCTCTTGGTTGTTTACATAGACCAAAGCCTGGTTATCAGTAAACACCACAAATTATTTGGGAAATAATTAATATCTCCACTTCCTAAGATATTGAACCAAATCATATTGTTCCTAGTCATAGGAAGAATATTTATTCTTTTCTTCATTTATCTTGTCACTGAAGAAGGCTACTGGCCTACCTTCTTGGCTTAAACACCCCCTACTGCTATCCCACTTGCATCACACTCCAAGGTGAATAGTTGATCAAAACTAGGGAGTCTAAGGACAGGTTGTGTTTGTACTTGCTTCTTCAATATTTCAAATGCTTTCTCTGTTGCAAAATTCCATCTGAACTTAGTCTTTAGACCACCCTTAATGGTTTCTAGCAATGGTGCACAAGTACCACTGAAATCCCTTATAAATTTTCTGTAAAATTGGCCCAATCCATGAAAACTCCTAACTTTTTCCTTGTGGTTGGTGTGGGCCAATTTAGGATAGCCTCCACCTTACTTGGGTCCATCTTTAATGACCCTTGGGATACAACAAATCCCAAATACACAAGCTCTTTCTTGAAGAACTGACATTTCTCTAGATTTATAGACAACTTCTCTTCTTGCAATCTCTTGAGCACCATCTCCACATGTTTCACATACTCCTCTTCTGTCCTACTAAATATAAGTATATCATCTAGATACACTACCACAAAGACCCCTGTGAAGTCCTTAATCACTTCATTCATGAGCCTCATGGATGTGCTAGGGGCATTTGAGAGGCAAAATGGCATAACTCTCCACTCATACAATCCATCCACAGTCTTAAAATCTTTCTTCCATTCATCTCCCTCTTTAATTATAATCTGGTGGTATCCACTTTTCAAGTCTAACTTAGTGAAAAACTTTCCCCCCCAAGATAGTCCATCAAATCCTCTATCCTAGGAATTGGAAATCTATATCTCATTGTGATCCTATAAATTTCTCTAGAAACAGTACAAATTCTCCACTTACCACTTCTCTTGGATTCTAGGACCACTAGTACGACACATGGACTTATGCTCTTCTTGATTAGCCCTTGATCTATCAACTCTTGCACTTGTCTAGCCACCTCTAAGTTCTGATCAAGAGTAAGCTTGTATGTTGCCTTATTTGGAAATGATGCACCAGGTACAAATTCAATGTGATGAATTATGACTCTCTTTGGAGATAAAGTTGTAGGAGTCCCATCACTAACTATTTCTTTATACTTCTCAAGCAATTCTCTAATTTCCAATGGCAATGGTTCTTGTTTATGATTCTCTGCTTCCTTAGGCTTGAGTAAAATGGCATATCCTTCACTCCCTTCATCTCTAAGTTCATTTAGGAACTCCTTCCTACTGCTCAACATGATACTAGGTGTCTTGGATTGTGTTTCATCTTCCTCCAATAGAGACTAAATTTTGAAAGTCCTTCCTTATTTCTTGAAGGATATGGAATTCTCCTTTCCATCATACACTTCCCCTTTGTCATATTTCCAAGGCCTTCCTAAAAACAGATGAAATGGATCCATTGGAAAGATATAACAAAGCAACTTATCTTTGTAGCCTTCTATAGAAAACTCAACCCAAGTTTTCTCATTCACGAACACACTCTGGCCCTTTTCAACCATGTCACCTTGTAAGGATTGACATGAGGTATCTTTTTTAACTTGAGCTTATTGACAATTTCCTCTGATATTATGTTGTCTATGGAGCCTAAATCCACTATCACTTTGTAAACTTTTCCAAGGATTTTACACAAAATGTTAGAAACACTGAGAAGGGGGAGGTGAATCAGTGTTTGTCTATTTATTATATTTCAACAACTTACACATAAATCAAACATACATCTAATGAAGCTTAATACAAGAACACATAACACATGATATGTTTATGGGGAAACCTTGATCAGAGGAAAACCCCGGTGGGAATTATTACCCACAAATATTGCACTAGTGTAATGAACCTGTTAAAGTTCCTTTGCCCTGTTAGGAGCATTCTTTATAATCCAAGTACAATGACCCTGTTAGGATTCTTAGACCCTGTTAGGAGTCTATTACAAAACCCTGTTAAAGGTATATGGCTCATTGCCTAAGATTACTACCCAATAAGATGAAGGCTACAACCTTCTGATAGTTGATATACACATATCAAAATGAACTGATGTGATGACACTGTTGTTTGATCAGTTCCGTGTATGCATGGATGCTCTTACTCTCTTAAAGACCTTTATCTCATACTGACTTCATCATACTACTCTAAGTATCTTCCTCAAAGTATGAGATCATGGGACCTATAAGATGACTCTTCATAACATCCTTGTCAGCTTCACTAAGCACGCAAACAATATCAATTCCATGCAACACAAACTAAATAGACACAATGCTTCACTAAGTCGACCTCACCAAATTAAATCTAACTTTGTAATATTCTTGAAACACATTTGGCGCCTTTAGATAAAAATCATCAACTCATAACTAATCATGAATATACACACGTATATCCTGAAGATAGGTGCAACTCAAGAAACACATTACATACGTCAGCTCTGAATAGATACTCTTCCAGAACTGTAACTGCCAATAGAAAAATTACACAACTTGACTAAAACATCATATCTCGATCTGCGTGTATGAACATAACATAATAAACATGTCTACAACATGTATCTAACCATGCAAGGCTTGATATCATCATCCTAATAAGTACATACAGAATCACTATTGTGTATTATATGTTGTCATCAATGACAAACATACAATCAACTGCACAGAAACAAATCTCCAACAATCTCCCCCTTTGACATTGATAGCAACATATGATATTAAAAATATCCTCTATTCATGGTGTCCTCTTTCTTATACAATATTATCAATATCCTCATCAAGGACTCCTCTACACTACTCCAGTTCTTCTGACTATTCTTATACTCCCCTAGATTATATACTCCCCCTTCCTATATACTCCCCCTTTGACATCAATGGCAAAGGGCACCATAAAATATTAGGCACAGGTACTACTATAGAAGTAGAGTAGTCAACCATTCATCAATTACATAGGACTGATGTTCTTGCTGCTTTATCTAATCCAACTTCTCTCTGAGATACTCAAAAGTATCCTTTGATAAAGGTTTTGTGAAAATATCTGCCAACTGTTCTCTGGTGCTCACATAGTCCAATTTTACTTCTTTGTCTGCAACTTTTTATCTTGGATGTCTATCAAGTTTAAGAACTCACTCCAAACTTACCCAAAATAGGGCTACAAGAATTAGACCTAATTAGGAACCTTTTCCCAAATAACTTGAAATTATCCTTAACAAGATGGAAAAATAACTTCATATTCTGACACCCTTTAGAGAGACCTAAAGGATTTTCTAGTTCTTTCCTTCCCAAACTATCCGTACAGTGGGTTCCTACTTATAAGCTTAAATTTAAGGGTTTCAACTCAAGCTAAGTATAGCCATAAGAATCTTCATTTTCAAGATGAAAAATCTATCACCAAATCTTCTCATTGAATTTGGGACTTATTCACACATATTTCCTCCTCTCCAAAATCTTTAATTGAAGCAACCAATGCTTTCAATCCCTCCTTTCACCTCTGCAACTCTCTGTGATCCCTAGCCATGCATCTATGGCTCGCATAGGGAATCACTGCAAAAATAGCTTTCTTGCCTTCTAGTTCCCATCCTTCAGTATAAAATATGTACAAGGAGTCATCTTCCTAATCCCAAAGGCTCATACAAATTCCATGGTGGGAAGAGGCTCTATGACCCCATTCGCAAAACCTGCCTAGTTCAGACCAGTGATAGGACTTGAAACAAAATAATTTACAAAAGCTATCTAAAACTAGTAAAAATGATAAACTAATGCCACACATAACTCAAATAAAAATTACCCTAACATATGCACCAGTTACAGTAATCAATCTAATCCATTAAAACTCAAAATGTAAGGAAAAACACAAAATGATGCTCAGAACTTGCTTGCTCATTAATGGATCTGACTTCAAAACTTCATCCAACCCCATAAAATGGTTGAAGAAGTACTTATATATTTGAGCATGATCCAAAATCAATGGTTTCAGATAGTTAGAAACCCAAATGTTCAAAAATACATAAATGCAAGAATTGTTGTCAATGTTGTCAATGACAACATTGACAACTTTTACAACTTTGAGGTTCTTGCATTCTAAATTTTTCAACCCACCATGAAACTTATACAAATGAATTATTATTCCTATTAGAGCACAAATTATCCCTCCTAGACTCTGATAAGTATAAAATCTAAGGTTCCACCATATTTGGAAAATTTACCTAATTTGGACAAAACACTACTTCTTAACCTCAAATGACCTAGTTAGATCTAACCAAATCCACACATCCTAGGATATAGCTAATCCTATTATTTAACTAGTGGCTTGGATAAGACCACTACAGGCCAAAATCAAACTAGGAGCCTAGGTTATCAACTAGCCTTACCTAGGTGCTCTTGCACCAGGTAACCTAGAAAATCAGATTTTTCACTAACAGCATATATATAGATGCAGATTGGGTAGGTTTTTTGGACAAAAGATCAAGTACCAATGGTGGAGAATTCTTTCTTGGCTCCTAGTTAGTTTCTTGTTCAAACAAGAAGCATGATTCTCTAACATTATCCACAGTTGAATCAGGGTATATTGCAGTGTCCTCATGATGCACTCAGGTGTTAAGGATGAAATATGCATTGCAAGATATAGAAATTAGTTTTTATGAACCAATTCCTCTCATGTGTTATAATACCACTAAGATAGGTATGTCAAAGAATCCAGTAATGCATTGCAGAACAAAACATATTGACATCAGATATCACTTCACTAGAGAAAAGGTGGAAGAAGGTGTAGTAAAGCTAGAGTATGTACCCACAAAGGAGCAAATTGCAGACATATTCAACAAACCTTTGTGAAAAGATATTTTTGAGTATCTCAGAGGGAATTTGGGGGTTATGGGTAATTTCAAGAAGTTGAGTCCACTTTTAGGGGAACTTTTGAGCGCAAAACCCACTTTTGGAAGAAGATATTTTCTAGAATTTTTTTCCAAAAAATCAAACCCATTATAGATATGATTACATAGATATAAAATACAAAATTCACTTTTTAATTGGAATGTTTTTAAAATTTTCAAATAATTTCTAATAAAATAGGTCCATAAGCATGAAATAATAGTTTTTTATAACTTTAATTATTTTTACATATTTTGAAAAAAAAAAATGAAATCAAACTAAAGATAATTATTTTTCAGTTTTTTTTTTTAAAAAAGAAAAAAAAAATGATAAGTTTAGGTCAACTTATTCTTTCCATACACAAGGGGTTTTCAAAATAAGAATCACGCTCTATAAAAAAATAGTAGAAAAAATATATTTAGCAAAAAATTACAAAAAAAATGTTCATCAATCTTGAATATCTTAAAAATCATATCCCAAAAGGATTCATAAAAATAATTTTATTTAGCTCAAATTATGGTTGTCATACAAAGGCATGGAAGGTCCTAAAAAGGTGAATTTTAAATAGTGGTCTTTGGAAACACCTAGTGAAAATCATTTTTTATCATCTGGGTAAGAATATAAATTACATTTTTAGAAACTATACTTTGAGTACTACATTTCCTATTACTGGATGTTCTTAATACTCAATCTTTAAGTGCTTAAATGTTTTAGGTCAATTAGGAATTATTTTGAAAACTTAGGGAAAATAATTCCACTTTTTGGCCAACAAGTGGACTCAACTTCTTGCTGGCACACTCCTTCCCCTTCCTAGTATTCAATAGATGTACCAGTATGTGCATTGATCCACTATTTTCCATACCAATATCTTTCTGGATCAATGCTTGGAGGCTTCCTCTCAAGGGGAGTAGAGTATTTTAGCAAGGGGGGTTTTTCTTGGTCTTTTGTTATTGTTGTCAAAGGGGGAGAAGTTTTCTGGTTGTTTATGTGCTTTGATATAGATGAATGTTGCCATCAATGAAAAAGGGGGAGATTGTTAGAATGTGAATTTTACGCTTTCCAATTGTGTTATCATTAATGGTTTTCATTGATGTCAACACACTCATATCTCAGATTCTGTTGTATCACTTACTATGTTTTTGGCATAGTGTTGTATCAGTTTTTTGTACCAACAGATTGTTGTATCGGTTGGAGTGTCTGGCGTATTGGTTGGAGTGTTTGGAATATTGGTAGGAGCATTTAGCATGTGCATCGATACCTTGTGATCCCTGGAGTATACATTGTGGTATATTTAATGCTTGATCATATATGGATGTGTTTTGGTCCCAACTTTCCTTTTGTAAAATGTACCTTGCAGGTGTTGTGTATTGTGGCATGTTGTATTGGTCAAGGTGGTCCTCATTTCATTCCTTCCCACTGTAGGAATTTTTTTGTATGACCTATTTCAAATTGTGTATCCCACCTTGTGGGTCTCACAGTGTTGTATAAATAAGGCATGACCATAAGAAAGATAGATAATATATATAATTAATATACAACTGTGAAGTATATATGAAGTGACTAAAAATTCATGCAAAGGAGATTCATGTTCGTGCATGGAATTCTATAGATCTTAGAGGTGGATTCTATTCCTTTTCATATATTTTAGATGTGATCCCTTTTATTGGTTGTGAGCCCTTGTGTACCAGTAGTGAGCCTTTGTGTATCAGTAGTGGGCCTTCTTGTAGTGAGAATTTATCACAGTGAGACTTTGTATCAAATCACCTTTCAGTGTCACCTTAATAGGTGCATTTACATTTCATGAGAATTATCTTCTTCATATTTTTACCCATCTTGGGGTTTCTACGTAAAATTTGGTGTTCTCTATTTCGGTGTTCTTGTGCATTTCATGTTTATATTTATTATGGATGTTTAATGTGATAAACCAAAAAATCTTAAGTTGTGATTGGAATTGTTTAAGTGTTAACTAACAGAGAGAAAGTTTGGTAAAGTTGTGTGGGAATATCTGGTTCATCCCCCTCTCAGTTATTCAGCCTTTTCAACACTAGGAACTTTCTACTTTGAGATTTCTTATCATGCAAATACTTCAGTTGTTGTTGTATTTTGGCATTATGTCTTTGTGCTTCACTCCTAATTTCATTTGGTCTTCAATTTGTTCAAAACTTTCCTCAATGGGATCCAAAATCTCAATTTCTTAATCAATCACAAATTTATGAACAGGTAATAGATTCTCTAATGGAGACCTGACACATTTTCCATAAACTAACTCAAAAGGGGACTTCCCAGTAGACTTCTTGGTAGTAATTTGATCTTCCCACAATGTTATGTTTAACTTAGAGCCCCAAGCTCTCTTATTATGGTCCAACATTCTTCTGATAATTTTTAGAATATATTTGTTGTTGGACTCTTCTTGTCCATTCTCCTAGGGATGGTATGGTGATGCATAAGATAATAAAATGCTATAATTTTAACAAAACATTTTAAAATCCTCTGATCTAAATTACATGCCATTATCTTTGATTAGTTTAAATGGTACACCAAATCTGGTCAAGATATTCTCCATAAGGAACTTGATCACTACTTTACTAGTCACTTTCTTAGTAGGGATTGCTTCCACCCACTTTGTGCAACAAATTTGGCCACCAATTTTTAACAATGACCTCCACTTGACTTGTCTATTATTTCTCCTATAAAATCCAACCCCCATAGTTAAAAATGTGCCTCCACAATCATAGGAATTAATGGTAAAGCTCCTTGATACTTTAGTTTCCTTGATTTTTTTTTACAAGATTCACATTTCCTAACATATCTTTAGGCATCCTTGAAACTACATAGCCAAAAATAACCTTCTTTAAGTATCTTAAGAGCTGTAGTTTTGGCCAAAAAATGCCCACCACATACACCATCATGCATTTCTTCCAGCACTTTTTCTTATTTTTCTCATCCAAGCATAGCAGCAATACTCCGTCTTGATTCTTCCATATAATTCCCCTTCCATCAACACATATTAAAATGAATTCAATTTAAAGATCTCTTCTGATTTTCATTCAACATTTTTGGACACTTCATGTGTTTCAATTAGTACACTATGTCATGGTACCAAGGAATATCCTCAATTCTCAAAATAACATGCTCCAGTCACACATTATTTACTTGTACAACCTCTAAATTTGATTCAGCCATTAGTTTTGCTAACCCCTGTCCTCTAGCTAGTTTGGTGACTTGGATATCAATATTGAATTATTGGACCTGGTTTATCCAACAAAATCTTCTTCCTATTACCTTTGTATGTTTAAAAATATCATTGACACTTGCATTTTGAACATAAGCCACCACTTTTTCCCAAACTAAGTATGGCCTAAAAGTCTTCACTTCTTTGACTAGAGCAAATGATTGGTTTTCATTACTGTCATACTTTAGTTTAGCAGCTTGTAAATATTTACTAAAAAAAGCATTTGATTCTCATGGACCTCTTCATTCTTCTACAGCATAACAAATAAAATTGTATGGAAAGAGGTAAAAGAGAAATTTTGAAAAGGTTTAGTGAAATACGGGGACTTAAATATAGGAGCCTCTTTGATATCCCTTTTGATAGCCACAAAATCATCAAGAGCTTTAGAAGTCCAATCCAATTTTGCACCCTTCTTCACCATCTTGAAAATTAGTTTTATAATTTCAACAAAATTTTAGATCAATCTTCTAATGAAGTTAATATTCCCCAAAAATGATTAAATTGCTTTCACTCTCTTGGGGAAAGGAATATTGTCTATAGAAAAAACTTTTTCAAGATCAATTCTCACTCCCTCCTTGGACACTATATGCCCCAACAACTTTCCCTCTTTAACAGTAAAGTGACACTTTTTTGGATTCAAAGATATCCCATACTCAAGAGCCTGTAGAAATATTTTTTCCAGATGATTTCAATGATCTTCTTCCCTACTGGAATATGCAATAAGATCATCATTGATAGGGATGCTCTCCTAAGAACTAATACTAGTTCTTCACTAAGTCTCTTTTAGGACTTCTTAGGGCTTCTTGATCATTAGAACTCTACTACCTTAGGAGGTTTCAATTTTTTTCCCTCCTACTCTCCTAGAGCTTCACTACCAATTCAAAGTGCTCACACATTCACCATTGAACTCCATGTAATTATTGTGTCTATTATTCTTTGCAATTCCTTAATATAACACCTTTGTTGTAGGTTGAGGTGGGGAAGGTAATTTTAGAACACTTACCATCTCTACAATATTAGGAGCTTCTTCAGTTCCCTTAGGACTGGGACCTTTGTACTGTACTAAATTTGTTACATTAAAGACACGAGACAGTGCTATGTCCTTAGGAAAATCCACCTTATAAGAATTATTTACATACTTAGCTAGTACTTGAAAAGGACCAATTCTTCTCATTTTCAAATTTCTTGGCACTCCTTTCTAAATTCTAGCCTTTTTCTGATGGACCATGACCCAATCTCCTACTTCAAACTATATATCTTTTCTCCTGACATCAACTTTGTCTTTGATCTTTTGAGTATTCTCAATCAGATTTGTTCTCACTTTCTCATGCACTTCCTTCATGGATTGTGTAAATTCTTTAGCATTTCCACTTCTCCCTTCCATGCCTCAGATATCTCTAAGCTCGTACACACCCCTAGGATGCATTCCATAGAAAATTTCAAATGGGCCCTTCTCTTTTCTTCAATGCATAATGTCATTATAAACAAATTATGCTTGATGAATCACTTGATCCCAAGCCTTCCCATACTCCTTAGTTAAAAATATCAAGAGGTTTCCAAGGGTCCTTTTGACCACCTTTGTCTACCCATTTGTTTGGGGATAGTAAGAAGACCCAATAGACAGGTTGGTACCCAACCTTTTCCATAGGGTTTTCCAAAAATGTCCCATGAATTTTGTATCCTTATCTGATACTATACTTACTAGTAAGCCATGTATCCTAATGATTTAGTTACAAAAAATTGAGCCATATTACTAGCATCATGAGTCACTTTTCAAGCAATGAAATGACTCATTTTACTAAACCTATCTACAACTACATAAATATTATTAAAACTATTCTTAGTTTTGCGTAAACCAACTATGAAATCCATACTTACACATTCCCAAGACCTATTGGGAATTGGCAATGGTTTAAAAAGACCAGCATTTTAGGAGCTTCCATTGGCTCTTTGATAGATTGTGCATTGCTCAACATACCTCCTTATATCCTAAATCATCTTGGGCCAATAATAAAACCTTTGAACCATCTGTAGAGTCTTGTACAACCTAAAGTGTCCACTTAAGATACCATTGTGTTTTTTCTGCATCAGATTCTCTTTAATTGATCCTTTAGGAACACACAACTATCCACGCTTAAACAAGAGTCCTTCTTGTAAAGTGTAATTAATTTGCATGCTCACTATGGAAATGATTACAGAAATATTGACATATCTTATAGGCTTAGATACAAAGTCTTCATCTTCCTTGTACAGATGTCCTTGAATCTCTTAACTCCTATGCTCTACAACTGTACTTCTTAGACGGTGAGTAGCCTTCTTCTTAAGGCATCAACAACCTTGTTACACTGCCCCTTCTTATGATTTATTGTAAATGTATAAGACTGCAGATACTCCATCGATTTTATGTGTCTATGGCTTAAATTATCTTGGGAGTGAAGAAAACTCAATTCTTGGTTATTTGTATAGACAACAAACTCTTTAGGCAACAGTTAGTGCTTCCATTTCCTAAGTTCTTGAACAAGTGCATATAACTCTTAGTCATAGGATGAGTACCTATTCTTATCGTCATTAATATTTTCACTAGAAAATTCCACTGGTCTATTACCTTGACTGAAAATTGCCCCAACTACAATATTTCTTGCATCACACTCTATGGTGAAGAGTTTATCAAAACTAGGGAGTACTAGTATAGGTTTAGTAGCTAAACTTTGTTTTAGAACTTCAAGTCCCTTATTAGCATCCTTCATCCATTGAAACTTATCTTTCATACCTCCATTGATTGTATCCAATATAGGAGCACAAATTGTACTAAATTTCCTTATAAATTTTCTATATAATTGAGCTAATCCATGAAAACTCCTAAGCTCACTAGCTATCTTGGGAGTAGGCCATCTTAGTATTGCCTCCACCTTTGATGCATCCATCTTCAAATCACCTATGGATATCACAAAGACAAGGTACATAATATCCTTCTTCATAAACTCACATTTCTCCAAATTTATGGTTAGTTGTTCCTCTTGCAACTTTTTAAGTACAATTTATAAATGCTTAAGATGCTCCTCTTAAGTTTTGCTAAAAATTAAGATCTCACCTAAGTAAACAACTACAAATTTACCAATAAAATCCTTTAGGACTTCATTCATGAGTCTCATGGATGTGCTAGGAGCATTGGTGAGTCCAAATGACATGTGTTGGTAAACAAATTTTTATTTCCCAATTTAACTCGCAAATGCCCAAATTTGAAAGAAATGATCAGATACCAATATTTGTATAATCTATCATTAGGTTGGTATATTTCCTTTGAATTGAAAGGTACAACTCCCTTATGAATGATATTCAATGAATTTTTTCAATTCCTAAACTAACAGGGTACGTTCTTGACCTGAGAATGGAAGAGGAAAACCAAGCCAGCCCTAAACAGAACTTAGGCAGTCAACTCAATCCTAAACCTAGCCAACTTTGAGAACCCATACATCCTATGACTCCCTGGCATTGGTAATGTAGAATGAATGTTAGTTATGCAAAAACAATGCAGAGTGAAATGAAAATGAAGATTAACTATTCTAGTTTCTATAATATAAATGGCTGCAAACACATTTCATCCAAAACACACTCACTATCTGACTCTAAGATGTAAGATAATGCTCAAAATTGACTACAAAAATTCTCTGATTGAAAATAATTAGAAAAACCTACCTCAAATTCATTGTTTAAAAGAAGATCTATCTTTGTCATGAACATAACAAATAATGATGCTCTGATCTCTATTGCTTACAACTTATTGTCAAATCTATTACAAAGAAAACTAGAACAACCACCTCTAATGCTATAAAATGAAATGCATAAAAAAAAATGCTCCCCCTCCTCCTCCAGCACTGTCTTTTTTTGTAGAAAAGAAGAACGCCTACCAATGAAAATATTTTACCATAAATAGACTTCTGGAATCCTTCACTTTCCCCTGTAACTGTTCGGTTATAATAATTGTTTCTTTCAGTTGCTTCTGGTGGCTTTTCATTATCCTTTTTTTTCTTTAACTAGTCTTCTTTTTCAGTTATAAAGAACTATGCCGATGAAGAGACCCTCTCTAACATCTATTACACCTCTTTCTTATAACAATAAAAATTAATATAACACCACCATCGATTAAGTATTTTTAGGTGAAGTGTTTTATTACATCCTCAAAAGCTTTTGGTTCTCTTCTTTTCCGGTATTCTCTAACTGTCTTTCCATAATTGACCGAATTAGATGAAGAGACTCTCCTTCTCATTAACATTTTATTTAAGTGAGACTCTGTATCCTTTAGGAAATCTGAATTCACCATCGCCATTTGTACCAAATGGAAAATACTTTCCATCCATGTGGCATATACAAGTGTCCTTCAAAGATAACGTATTTAAAATATTCATTGGTGGCATCATGCCCTGTTCTGACAAATTTCCTCTTGGCTTTAATGGACCGGATGTTCTGTTTTAGTATATGAGTTCATCCTCCAACAAAGAAGACACTTGCTATGAACTCGAGCCTTGTGTGTTTTAACATTGTGATTCTAGTCTTAATCAACTGATGGGTATGCTCGATAGTGTGAAGATCAAACAAAAAACAAAAGAGTGGTCCAGTGTATAATCTATATGAAATTTTCTATGGCTTTTACACCTTTGTAGATGTGGCTTTTACTCAATCTAGAAGAAAAATCAATCACTGAGACTGTAAGCTTGTATTTTATCCTTCATATGCTTCTCAAGCTTAGGCATTGTTATTTAATTAGAGAAATGGAAACATCTCCACCCCAACTCTCTTTTTTTCAGTCTTCGCGCTATCCATAAGGAATTCTCCATTCATCAACATTGATTTCTTGCAACTAAAGATGTTTTGATGTCTAATGGTTTGCACATGCTTCTCTTTGGCACCTCATGACTAATCTACATGATCTATAGGAATGAAGGCCATATGGGATTCATAACTGTCAGTTGGGAACTCATCCATAAATTTTGCACATAACATTTGCATAGAGTAGGGCTGAATGATGTTCACGGCTCTCACAGACCAAAATTTCATCCAGCAGCTTGCATGCTAACTCCAACTCAAACAGATGCATGACATAATACTCCCACAACTTTTCTCTCATAATCACAGGCCAATACTAATTGGGCCACGTTAAAACATCACCATGACTACACATATATCTGTCACGGTCTCTTCCCATGGTGGCTCTTGAAACTTATCTTTCCCTCTCGTATTTTCTTTCAAAACGTCTCTCATAGCATCCCCTCGGTCTTTACGCTACAAGAAAACTCCACCAACCTTGAGGTTGTCTTAGCAAGACATGCATGTGATTTTATCACTAAATTTGAGTGGTTGTGCATTTGTCTAGTTTGATCTTTTCATGTGTATGCCATTGGGAGTCTTCAACATAGTCAGGTGTGATGACCATAACATCTTCTCGCCTTGCTTCTTGTTGACAGGCTCGGTACACCCAATCTATGAACCCACCTTTGTAGTAACCACAGATGTTGAGTCAGTGCCAAAAACATCTGTGACATGCTCGGCCATGGACATGAAGACATGGTTTGTTCATTAAAGACATTACTTTTAATTACATAAAATGTCAATTGACTGTGCCAGTGGATTTTCCGCCTTCACTTTTTTTGTCAGTATTTGGCTTGAACTTTTATTTGATAGGAAGAGCGGGCCTTTCCTTTCAATACCTTCATCATTTATAACTATCTTGCCTTCTTTACTTCACTTTGGTGAGATTTTGACTATGGCCTTCTGCAAGAGGAATTTCCATTTTTTACTGCATAATGCGCATCAGAATTTCAATTTTCCACTTCACTTGATTTTTGTCAGATCTTCACTTATTTGCTTCCCTCTATCTCCTATCGATCTCAGGGCTTTCTCCATGCTCTAAGATGCCATCAATTCTTCACTTTGAAGTTGCTCTAATCATGACAATTCTCTGTGCCGGAAAATATGACATTGGCTTCTCCTGGCGGGAAACTTGAAAAGTGCTTCTCCTTTGTTCACTATAAATAACTTTGCATATGCGAGAGCTTCCAAGAGTATTTATTTTAATTTTCAAATCAATATGTAATGGTTAAAAACTTAGATACTGCATGATCATAGACAAACTTTACTTTCAATGTGATGAAAAAGTGAAGTGGCGGAAAATTCTATTTGGGCTACTCCGGTGGAAAACTCTAAATTCAATTCTCCTAAGCGGAAAATGGCAATTCCAATTCTTCTTCATAGAAAATACCAATTCCAATTTTTCTTCTCTTTCGTGATTTCATTTTACTCTCATTATGTGAACATGGGCATCAAAAACCACATTTGAAATTTGGAAATGAATCTAAGCTTCCATTTTGTAGACTTCAAACTGAATTTGTAATTCTGAAATGAGGTAATGAACTTTGAATTGGAGCATAGGAACTCTCTCATATGCATTATACCTTTTTATCTTCATCTTTCACAAAAACATGATAGGAAAAATGGAGAACACACTAGGGAAAACAACTTCAAAAGCTCAAAAATTTTGGGGGACTGGAAGTACGCCTACAACATGAAAATCCATTCATAGAGGCCTTTAGTGGTTTTGAATGTTATCTTCCACTCATCTCCCTCCTTTACTCTTATCTGATGATAGCCACTCTTAAGGTTTATTTTGGTAAAGTGTTGTGCACCCCCTAAACAATACATAAGGCCTTAAATTCTAGGTATATAGAACCTATACCTAACATTAATCCTATTGATAGATATGGAGTTCATACATAACCTCTATGTTCCTCCTTTCTTGGGTGCTAACAGTGTTGGAATAGCACATGGGCTAATACTTTTCTTTATCAGGACACTATCAAGAAGTTTTTGAAATTGTTTGGGCACTTCTTTTTTCTTCTCAGAAGTCATCTTATAAAGGTATTTTTTAGGAAAACAAACCCCTAGAATAAGGTCAATTCGATGCATGATTTCTCTTTGTGGTGGTAAAGTAGTAGAGGTTCCATCACTGATAATATCGTTAAACTACTTTAAAAAGGCTTGTACCTCTGCAAGTATGTCCACTCTCTTATCTTTCTTGTTTTCTTTTTGTTGCACAATCACTACAAACCCAACTCCTTCTCCCTCTTTGAGAGTATTCAAGAACTCCTTTTCACCAACTAACAACACATTAAGGCCTTTAGTCTTACCCTCTTCTATTTATCCTATTGACTGTATCTTATGGGTGACTCCATATTTTTGGAAATAGTATGAATTCTTTTCTCCATGATGGACTACCTTCCTATCATACTTCCATGGCTTACATAATATTAGGTAGCATACATCCATTAGTAATATATCACATGATATATTATCTTTATAGCCTCCTATGGTGAACTCCACCCAAGTCTACCCATTTACCAAAATATGTTGCCCTTTTTTGAGCCAACTAACCCTATAGGTATTAATATGAGGTATTCTCTGCAATTTCAATTTTCTGACTACCTCTTCTGATACTATGTTACTTGTGGACCCAGAATCTACTACCACCCTACACACTTTACCCATCATCTTACAATTTATCCTAAACAAGGATCTCCTTTGGCTTGGCTCCTCCTTCATGTTTTCTTTGATCAACACTCTTCTGATTGTGAGGTTCTCTCCAATCTTTGAATCTAAGCTCACCTCTAGTGACTTCACACTAGCAGTGTCCTCTTGCACATAATTTACTCTTTTATCCCCTTTGGATGAAGAATACTTCTCAGTGCATCGATAGGCAGGGTTCCCAACTTGATGGAAATTGTAGCATTTCATTGTGGAGAAGTAGGATCCTCCCCTGATCCTCCAAACCTTCCTCTATTGTTGTTGCTAGATTCCCTTCCTCTATAGTTGCCTCTGCTACTAGAATCACTTTTCTCTACCAACTTAGATTCCCCTTGGGATATTTGGTCATTACTTCTTCCACCAAAATGTCCTCTATGTCCTTTTTTAGCTCTTCCTCTACCTCTACCCCTAATACCTTGTTAAAACTTCTTCTTCCATTTTTACTCCACCTTGAGTGCCAATTGATAGCGCTTGTGGATTGTATTAGGATTCAACAAACTGATCTCTTCTTGGATGCTTCATTTTAACCCATTCAAGTATCTAGATACTTTAAAATGTTCCTCTTCGATCATATTGGATCTCAGACATAAATTTTGGAACTCCTTTGTGTAGGTACTCACTTCTAGATCTTTTTGTCTCAAATTTTGCCTCTTCCTATGGAGTTGAATCTCATAGTCATTAGGGATGTATGTTTCTTTGATTTTGGAAAACATGGCCTTCTAAGGAGAGATTGGATTGTTTCCTTCCTTCTGTCTCTCAACTCTGACAAACGTCCACCATGTTAAGGATTCTCCTCTCAACCTTTATTTGGCCACCCTAACCTTTTGTGCTTCACTTATGCCATCACATTCAAAATGATTTTCTAGGCCCTCTATCCATTCCATTACTATGTCTGGTTCTATCTTTCCACTGAAAAGTGGTATTCTTTGTAAGGCATTTCTTCCCATGGATTTTAGGGCTTTGAGAAAGGGTTCCTCTTATATCACAAGGTTTGGTTCTAGTACTTCACCCTCCTCTCCAACTCCCTTTCCCTTATCTTCTCTTTCACTCACCTTAACACTCACTTCTTCATTCTTCACTTCTACCTCACCTATTATCCGATTCTTGGTCATTGACCTGCTTGACCAACTTTGCATTTTTCAGCATGTTGGACTCTCCAAATCATTCACTATCCGAGACACAACACTTCTTTCCAAAATCTTTAGGCTTTGATACCACTTTGATAGTGAGGCTCTCCTAAGAAATAATCCTAGTTCTTCACTAAGTCTCTTTTAGGACTTCTTAGGGATTCTTGATCATTAAAACTCTACTACCTTAGGAGGTTTCAATTATTTTTCCCTCCACTCTCCTATAGCTTCACTGCCAGCTCAAAGTTCCCACACATTCACCATTGAACTCATAAAGATAAGTTCATATATCACCTTGCTAACCCTTCCAAAATCACCTTGTAGGAGTCTAAGGATTGTCAATCATTCAATTCCATCACTAAACAATCTATTTTGTTTGACCTTGTAGCCATTTTAATAACACTTTTATAGGGAGGATCTCCTAAGAACTAATCCTAGTTCTTCACTAAGTCTCTTTTAGGACTTCTTAGGGCTTCTTGATCATTATAACCTACTACCTTAGGAGGTTTCAATTATTTTTCCCTCCTACTCTCCTAGAGCTTCACTACCAATTCAAAGTGCTCACACATTCACCATTTAACTCACAAAAGTAAGTTCATCTATCACCTTGCTATCCATTCCACAATCACCTTGCAAGATTCTAAGGATTGTCAATCATTCAATTCCATCACTAAACAATTCTTTTTTTTACCTTGTAGTCATTTCAATACCACTTTGATAGGGAGGCTCTCCTAAGAACTAATCCTAGTTCTTCACTAAGTCTCTTTTAGGAATTCTTAGGGATTCTTGATCATTAAAACCCTAATACCTTAGGAGGTTAAAATTATTTTTCCCTCTTACTCTCCTAGAGTTTCACTACCAATTCAAAGTTCTCACACATTCAAGATTGAACTCGCAAAGGTAAGTTCATCTATCACCTTGATAACCCTTCCACAATCACCTTGTGAGAGTCTAAGGATTATCAATCATTCAATTCCATCACTAAACAATCCATTTTGTTTGACCTTGTAGTGATTTCAGTACCACATTGATAGGGAGGCTCTCCTAAGAACTAATCCTATTTCTTCACTAAGTCTCTTTTAGGACTTCTTAGGGCTTCTTGATCATTGAACCCTACTACCTAAGGACATTTTGATTATTTTCCCTCCTACTCTCCTAATGCTTCATTGCTAATTCAAAGTTCTCACACATTCACAATTGAACTCACAAAGGTAAGTTCATCTATCATCTTGCTATCCCTTCCACACTCACCTTGCAGTACTCTATGGTTTGTCAATCATTCAATTCCATCACTTGTTAGAATAACTGAGGGGGGGGGTGGGGGGGGGGTGAATCAGTGGCCTCAAAAATTAATCCAAAACTTTATACCACAATTGTAAATCTCTAGTTATCTTCAGTCCTTCAAGATGTATGCCCTTATATAATCATATCGATTAACTACTGCTTAGAGTTCACTGTTTATCCCTTTTCTTTAAGATTTACCGAATAACAGTTTATCCTTTTCTAGCTTTTACCAAAATGCAGTAAATAACTTAATGCTTACTGATCAATCCATATTAGTTATGTGTAATGAAAAACAATAAGTAATAACTCATAAACACATTGAAACATAGATTTTTAACGTGGAAACCATGTTAAGGGAAAAACCACTTTGGACCAGTAACCCAAAATTTTCACTCTTCTGAAGTGAGCTCGGTGAAGAGCCAACCCTGTTAAAGGTTACAAACACAATGTTAAGTGCGACCTTGTTAGAGGATTTATCACTAGTAGTTAATCACTTGATATCTAGCATTTCACTATGCTATCTTCATGAATTAACCTTTTGATACTCCTTGGGATGTATCACAATATATAAAGGATTTGTTTAGATCCTGCTCAGTTAAGAGACTTTTCTAAATCAATGGTTAAACTGAAATAGTATATGATTTGTTCATCTAACAAATTATACTTTTTAGATGTTCAGATCTATTGTAAGATCATAATACATTTATTATCAATGTATCTATTCAATACCTTTGCTCCACTTATTTCTTCTCAGTTATGTTGCGCTTCTCGGTTGCTCAATGTCCACATAAATCTTTAGCTCTATTCTTTACCTTTATTGATCAGGACTGTATGAAGTCATTCTTCACTACTATCTCTTCAACATCCTCTTCTCTATTCACCCCCTATTCATAATGAATTATCTTGTCTCTTTATAGAAATAAAACAACTGGAATAAAACAACTTTAAAACTCTTGCTTGTCTCTGGCTTTTAAATTTTCAATGAAAACAATATTAACAACCAGTTAACTCCTTCTTTATCTCTTGCTAGCTAAGTCTTTTGTCATTTCTAAAATTTAGTTCTTTTTAGTGTTTAACTCCTTGTTAGCTCGGTCAACACTTCAGTTCTCCTCAAGATTCTCCATCGAGGTTGTGTGTCCGTCAGGGTTGTCTTTCCATTAGGTAACACTGTGATTCTTCTCATCGGTAATGCTTGCTTGGGTTTCTTTCTTGGGTATCACTGTGACTTTCCTCTTGGGTTTCTCTACCCATCGGGGTGCACTATCCATCAGTGTTTGTTGTCACTTAGTGCATACTGAACTTGTATGCATTACTGATAGCATAACCTTTATCACTTTGGTTCTTTGAATTCTTTGACATTATGTATATAACCAATTAGTTTATATCAAGTTGACATCAATGATAATACAATACATTAACTAGTTTAATGTCTTGCATTAACTTTCTACAGCTTGGTGATTATCAACTTAACATCTTCAAACATTCAATCAGTTATAGTTCATCAATCTCTCCCTTTGGCATTGATGGAAACATGTGCTACATTACTACTAATACTATATTAAATATATTAGTTGTAGTTCATCAATCTACCAATCTTATTGTACTATGACCAATACAAATGATTGGCTCTCGGTAAGCTCTTCTAGCTAAGATTTTTTTCTTGCAGAGTACTTTATTCAATATTCAATCCCTTCACTAGATAGATGTAGCAGCTTCTTATTTTATCTCTCCATGTGTTGTAGAATCTCTTCTTTATGTTATCTCTCCCTTTGACTATTCCTCTCCTTAATCATCTCTTTTTCCTTTGACAGCAATATAGAATTTTCTCTCCCTTAAGTCATCTCTCCCTCAGGATAATTATGATGGATATTTCATATGTAATCTCTCCCATTGGATATTCTCTCCCTTAGAGGTTACATCTCTCCCTTTTACAAAAATGCCAAAGTATATCCTTTCTCCTTTTTATAATATACTCATTGAGTTTCCCTATCCATCAGCAATATAATGACTCTGGTGTTCGGTGCAGATATGTACCTTTCTGTGTACTGATGTATCTTTTGTAGTCCATCTCTTTTCTTGCATCAACATGAATGATATTCTGATTTTGTGTAGGAAAATGTAGCCTCTTAGTCAACTTACTAACCAATAGACAAGGGTTGGACCCGTAGTCTCTTTCTCAGATACTCAAATGTATCTTTAGGCAATGGCTTTGTGAATATGTCAGCTAATTATTCCTTGGATTGAACATATTATAGTATTAGCTCTTTCTCTTTCTCTTGTTCTCTTAAGTAATGATACTTGATAGCAAGATTCTTAGTCTTAGCATGCATGATAGGATTCTTAGATATGTTTATTGCACTGGTATTGTCACAATAGATAATCACTGGTTCAATAATTTTCATATTCATATCTTCTAGTAACTGTTTGATCCATGCAATGTTAGAGAAGTTTGCAGCAACAACCACATATTCTGCTTCTACAATAGATTGTGAGATGCATCCTTGCTTCTTGATTATCAATGTGACAAGTCTGTCACCCACGAAGAATGCTCCTCCAGTTGTGCTCTTTCTGTCATCTAAGTTTCTAGCCCAATCTGCATCTGTATAGACTTGTAGCTCAAATTTTCCTTCACTTTTATACCATAAGCCATATTCCTTGGTGTTTTTTAGATATCCCAGAATTCTCTTGATAGCAGTCATGTGTGATTCTTTGGGATTAGCAGAGAATCTTGCAACCATTCCAACTGCATGTGCTATATCTAGTCTAGTATGAACAACATACATTAGTTTTCCAATCATTGATCTATATAGGGTCTTATTTACCTCATTTGGCTTATCTTCTTTTTTTAGCTTACATCTAGTTTCCATAGGTGTTCCAATTGATTTGGAATCTTCCATCTTGAATATCTTTAACACTTCCTTGATGTATTTGGATTATGTGATATATATTTCTCCATCCTATTGAAGAATCTGTAGACCAAGAAAGAATTTGATCTCCCCAAACATTGACATCTCAAACTTTTTTCTCATTTCATTAGAAAAGGATTTGCACAACATATCACTACCCCTAAATATGATATCATCAACAAATATTTCAGCAATCAGAATAGTATCATCAAAATCTTCTTTTAAGTATAGATTTCCATTTTCACTTGTTCTTACAAATCCTATGCTTATGAGATATGAGTGAAGTATTTCATACCAGACTCTAGGCGCTTGTTTCAATCTATACAAGGCTTTTTGTAGTCTACAAACCATGTTTCTCTTTTCAGGATCAACAAACCCTTCTGGTTGTTCAATGTTTACCTCTTCTTCTAGTATTCCATTTAGGAATGCAGATTTGACATCCATTTGGTATATCTTGAATCCTTTGAATGCATCATAGGAAAGAATAATTCTTACTCCTAGTCTAGAAATGGGTGCATAGGTTTCTCCATATTCAATACCTTCTTCTTGTGCATACCCCTTGCATACTAACCTTACTTTGTTTCTTGTGACTTCTCCATTCTCATGCAGCTTGTTTCTAAATATCCATTTGGTACCGATGATAGTCTTGTCATCTGGTCTAGGTGCTAATGTCCATGTTCTTTTCTTCTCAATCTATTTTATTTCTTCATTCATAACACTGACCCATTCTTCATTTTCAAGTGCAGTATTAACAGATTTAGGCTCAAAATAACAAATTAAACATCTAGTGTTTAGTGACTTACTTCTTGTTCTCATTATAGCCTTCTTGTCTCCTATGATTTGGTTGTGTGGATTGTTTCTTCTGACATACTTGGAAATTATCGGTTTAGCTCTTTGTTCATCATTCTGATCTCCATCGCTCAGAACATCATTTAGAGAAATTTCCTGATTTTTAGTATTTGCAGCCTGATGCTTAGGTGCAATGGTCTATTGCTCGAGAGTGATACACTATTTCTCAGGAAGAGTGTCAGGTTCATCAATGTAAATAAACCTGTTGTAGTCTTTTGGTTCTTTTCTTCTTTCCTCATCATTTTTCTCTACATATTCATCTATTTTGATATTTTCACTTTCAATGATTTTTTTAGAGGACTTGTTAAGACATTTATAAGCCTTTCTTTTGGTTGAATACCCTAGAAATATTCCTTCTTCACTTTTGGATTCAAGCTTTCCATTTCTATCTTGTTTCAAAATATAACATTGACTACCAAAAATTCTAAAATAACTTACATTGGGTGTGTATCCATACCATAGATTATAAGGTGTCTTCTTGGTGTCTTTCTTCAATTGTACTTTGTTTAATGTGTAGACAATAGTATTGACAGCTTCCCTCCAGAATGTTTGAGTGATCCTTTTCTCTATCATCAGTGTTGTTGCATAATCAACAATGGATATATTTCTTCCAAGTTAGCAATCCCATTTTGTTGTGGTATCCTTGGTGCAGAAACCTATCTTTTAATTCCATGCTCATTGCAAAAGTTAGTGAATTCATCAGAAACAAATTTGCCTCCTCTATCTGATCTTAAGCATTTCAATTCCTTACCACTTTGTTTTTCAACCATAGTTTTATACCATTTAAACATCTTGAATGCTTCTAATTTTTATTTTAAGAACATAAATGTCATCATTCTAGAATAATCATCAACAAAGAGAATGCAATATCTATCACCATAGTAACTCTTTGTTCTCATGGGTCCACATAGATCAGTATGGACTAATTCTAGAAAACCATTAAATGTATGGGTTTTTCTCTTAAAACTAGACTTTGTCATCTCTTTTTTACAATTCTTACACATGATATGCTCGGGCTTTGACATGCTCGATAAGCCTCTTACTTTCCTTTTATTTATTATCTTAATCATGTTGTCAAAATTCACATGACAAAATATTTTATGCCACAAACATATGTCTTCATTTTTAGCCATTAAACAAGTAGTTTTTATATCATCAAGATACAATAGGTTACCTTTTGTCTGTTCACCAGTTCCGATTAACCTTCCTAATCCATTAAAGATCTTTGCCTTTTTGTTCTCAAATACAACTCGGTGACCTATGTTATTCAGCTGTGAAACACTCAATAGATTATAATTAAGTCCTTTTACTGAGTATGCATTATCACATTTGATCAGGTTATTCAACAGTATAGTTCCTTTACCTGGGTGCCAGCAAGAAGTTGAGTCCACTTTTTGGGAAAAAGTGGAAGTGTTTTTCCTGTTTTTCAAATTTTCTATCAATTGATGTCAACATTTGAGGCACTTAGAGATTGAATCTCAGAAAAATCCACTAATAGGAAATATAGTGCTCGGAGTCTAGTTTTCAAATATGTAATTTTTTTTCATACCCACATGGTAGAAAATATATTTTAGTAGGCATTTTTAAAAACCCCTTTTGCAAAATGTCTGTTTCAGGACCATACCACACACGTGTACAACCACCCTATTTTGAAGTAAATAAATGAATTTTTGTAAATCCTTCTGGGGAAAGGTACCTAAAACCTCAAAGATTGATGAGAATATTTTTTTTTTTTTTGTTGTATTTATTTTTTTTATTAATTTTTAATTGACTATAAAGTACATTTTCAAAACCTCTAGTGTACAGCCACCATAATTTGAAGAAAATTTCACTTTTTAAAATTTTTTTTTATTTAAAGGGAAATTCTATGTAGATTGATGTCATATAATTTATTTTTCCAAAAACATAAAATCAAAAAAGTTATTATAATTTTAGTTAACCTTACTATTTCAACTTTAGGTACCACTTTGGCGTCATAAATATTTAAAAAACACTAAAATTAGTCATATCACTACAATATTTATATTTTAATAATCTGTACAATAGAAATTGAAATGAGTTTTCATTTCGTCAAAAAATTCCTTCGGGAAGACCTCTAAAAAATTACGACAAAACACAAATTTTAAATGTCAATGCCTTATCCATATTTTTGCAAAGTTAAGCACAGGCTTGGTGGGACCAAGCCTGTCCCGAACCAAAAATCAGGGTGTAGGTACGGTTCCCACTCCTAATTTTTAGAAACGGGCACCCATTTTTTTAATTCAAAAAATGGGTGCCTATTTTGTTTTGGACCGTTGAAACAGAAACGGGCACCCGTTTAATAAACGGGCCCCTGTTTCATAAACGGGTGCCCGTTTCTATTTAAATAACGGGTGCCCATTTCTGAAAGAGCCATTGGAGACAAAAACAAATTGACTATGGGTCTGATCTCAATTATTGTCGAGTATTCAATCATTTCTATGACATATTGATACAGCAAAAAGAATATTTTTACCTACATTCTCTTTTTTTGTCTTGTTCTGGATTTCACAAGAAGGGATTAATTTGATTTCAAATTTTGGTGCAAACATGTGATCAAAGAAACACAGAAAGAGGCAAAGAAAGGTTCTGACAACTAATGAGGTTGCAGCAAATAGAGAGGAGACAAAACAACAATGAGAAAGAAGAGCAAGAATTTAAAACCTGAAAAATCCTGGAGCATCGAGTTCAACAATCCTTTCAGAAGAGGAGAAGAATGAGGACACCATGATGGATGTAGAGGTTGAAGAAGAAAATACAATAGGAGAAAATTCAGGTGCATTTTCTAATCAAGTGTTGGATACAGGTATGTCTTCACAGCCAAATAAAACTTATTCTGATAAAGAACTTGATCTTTTTGTATTAGCGAGTTACTCTTTAAATCATTAGATTCTCTTCCTGAAAAAAGAGTAACAAATTATATTTCACATCAAACCCCACAAATTATTAATGTTAATCATAATGATAAAGAAACTGAATATCAAACCCCAATTGAAAGTGAAATTCAAACCCCAATTGAAATCGACAATCAAACGACAATTGATATCAATAATTTGTGATGTAGACATACAAACACCAATTGAGAAAGAAACCCCCAAAAATGATAATGAAATGAATGAACAAGTTCAAATTAAAAGTGATGTGCTAGACAATCTACTTGGTTTGGTTTCATGGAGACAGATTAGGACACACGCGAGTAAATTGTTTAGAGAATTTTTTTATAATAAGAAATTTGGATTTCAATGTCAATTAATGTTACAACTAATTAAAATGACTAAAATGAGAAAAGTGATGAAGAGGTTAGGCATTTATGTGAAATCTAAGAAGAAGGAAGAGTCTCTAAAATAATTTGTATCAATTGTTGCTAGTGCCTTTGACACAATTGGAAAGAAAAGTCATTCTAAAGATAGGAATGCGGCACGACGAGAAATAACAATAGCTTTAGTAAACAAAACTACTTGTGATAAAAGAATGATGACAAACATAAGTGGATATCTTAATATTCATCGTAAAAATTTAACAAGATCTGTAAAGAGAACAGTTAACTTTGAAAGTGATCTGGCAAACCATTTTTGGAGCTTTAGTGGCAGACTCCTAAGGTTTGACATGAAACTTACTAGTGAAGTCAAAACTTTGATTGAAAATTTTTGGCATGATAATACAAGAGTATCACCTAATGCTAGAGATGTTCTTAAATTAAGAGTCAGCTCAAAAATTCATGATCCACATCCAAAACATCTTTTGAATATGACTCCAACTGAATTGTATAAAAAATTTGTGGATGTTAAGGTGTTAACTATTTATATTAGTCAAAAGTCTTTTGAAAAATGTAAACCATGGTATGTAAGGATTAACAAGGAAAGAGTAACGTGTTGTTGCAAAATTCATGTTCAATTTCATTATCATTATGATGTATTTCGATCTATACGTTCTACCATGCATACTAATGAAATGTTGCAAGAATGTGGTATAAATATAGCACCTCAAACTGTAAAAGAATTTATATCAGGTTTGTTTTGTAACCCACCTAATGAAATTTTTTTTCTTTTGAATGCATGTGTTTCTAGTGTATATGATTATGTGGCAATCTTGCATTTTTAGATGAATGTTTGCATGAAAATCTTTCAATTGATTTTGGTCATCAATTAGTTGTTGTAAAAAGATTTAAAACTATTGAGTATCCATTGAAGGATGGAAAGGTTGGAAAACTGTGTGAGTTAATTACTGAAAAAGTTACTGTTCATACATTTATGAACAAATTCAAGAATAAGGTTGTACCTAAATATGTGAAACACTCCCAAAATGCTAGATGGCTTGATGGACAATTTTGCATATGCAAGAATACATTCCCAATTGGTAGTATACTTTCAATTGTTCACTTTGCAGAGAACTACACACTTGCACCATAAGATGAGATCCAACCACAATATTATAATTCAGTGCAAGTAACAATGTTTGTTCATATTGTCTATAGGCATGCACCTAATAGTACAGAAGATGATAAAAAAAATTTGAGAGAGTATCATTTCTATATGAGTGATAATAAATTTCATTCATCAGATTTTTTCCAGTATTGCTTTAAGATCTTTTATGAGAATTTAAGGGAGAGAGAAATTCATATAACACAACATCCAATATGGTCAGATAATTGCACAGGGCAATTTAAGAATGCTAGAATGTTTTATTGGTTGAGTAGGACACATAAGAAAAGTAATGTCCAACATATTTGGATTTTTTTTGAGGCTGGACATGGTAAGGGAGAACATGATGGTACCGGAGCATGTGTTAAGAGAGCCCTGTGTAGAGAGAAACTCAAATTTGAGGAAAATGCAAAATTTAAAGATGCACGTGCGATTGTTGAGCGGTGTAAAACAAGTTTGTCTATAGGATCAAGTCAAAAATATCCAATCAGGTGTTTATTCTGGCTAGTTGAAGAGAATTATACCCTTTCAAGATATGATTTTAATACAATCAGTGGGTGTGCTAAATGGCATTCATTTATGAGTTCTAATTCTAACACTTGGACTATATGGACTAGGGAGCTTGCATGTTTTTGTCAATTTTGTGTTGCAGGTGAATTGGAAGAATACGAGCATATGAAATGGGTTGAAGAATGGCAACAAAAATCCTTAACACCTAGTGAGCCACAAGATCAATATGATATAAGAAATGAAGACCTAAATCATGGATTTGCATCAGAAGATTATGATCGTATTTCAGACCTCATAGAACCTGGTAATTTCATTCAATTTCTTGTAAAAATTTAAATTATATTATTGATGTATGTCATCTGATTTATTATTTTATTAGAATTATATGTCTAAAATTTTTTATTTGTGCATGTACTTAATTTTGTTTTGCAGGACATGTGTATGTTGTTGTTGAACCCAAGGATAATGAAGAGTAGACTGATTATTGGCTAGCTCGATGTGTACAACCTAAGAAAAAGTTGATATGTCATGAAGTAGATGATGATGGTTTTGAGTATCCAATTGGGTATGTCATGGTTTTTGGTACATGGCTACGCAAATACCTAACAAGAAGGAATGGTTTGCCAGCTTTTGAAGACTACCAATCAGAAAAGAAGATTACACATTATTCTCATTTGGTAGCGGCAACAAATATCAAACTGGAAAGATACAAAGGGAGACCTGCTAATAAAATATTATGGACACTTTCAATGGAAGACCATAAGGCAATCATAGATGCATTGCAGAAAAGAGAGGATGTTGATGGGACATTAGGTTGAATCAAATGTATACATGTAATTTTTTGTTAATTAATATATTTTTATATGTAGACATGACTTCTTTCAAGTATCATACATGTAGAGCTAATTAATTTGTTTTTCAGGTGTCAAGTATAACTGGATGTAGTATATCAGACTGTAAATTATGCAATTTACAAATTTTGGCTAATCAAAGTTGTAATACTAGGTAAGTTCAATTCATTTATCTAACTTTTGGATCCTATAAATGAATTTTACATTGAAATGCATATTTTCTAACATTTCAACATTCATTTTTATGATGCGGGATCTAGAAGAACATGTAGACATGAACTATTTATGAAGTTGAATCTACACTTGTATTCGTCCAAGTTTGGTTTTATAAAATA
>MU227671.1:517400-557328 GCA_018584345.1 Thuja plicata
AACATGATATAAATAATACAATAACAAGTCCTGATATAACACAAGTCAAAATAAAATGATGAAAAAGAGTATAAAATGTCTATCATATATAATATAACATGGTCTAACTCTGCTCGTCTAGCTGATCTACACTCCCCTTCACTCTACGTGAAGGTGTCTAGGATGCACCATCATGCTACACCTCGTCCTCCTGTACATTTATAAAATATCGCATCAGAAGACCAAGTGTGTTTAATTCAAATGACTTGCATAATTCACTTAAAAAGTAAAAGTAATATTGATGAACTTAATTTAAAATTTCACCCTATGTCCATGTGGTGTAATGCCCTTAGTGGGACAAGGAGGTCCACTCTCACCAACATCAAAAGTTGATGCAGTCAAGTCCTATAAAAGAAAACAAATTACAAAAGTTATCTAATCGAGATCTATAAAAGACAGGTACACAATAGACAATGTAAAATTAATTTTAATCATGACCTCAAAGGAAAATGTGGATGGCTGCATTTGACTCAATCCTGTAGCCATGCCAAGAATCATGGTAGTATCCACCTGAACAACATATTTAAATCATGAATTGAAAACTTGTACACATACATAAATTTTGATTTATATTGAACTTGACTATAAATTTATCAAACATAAGCATTTACATTAGATGTCTGATGCATAGCCAGTGTCACTAATGAGTCAGGACGTAAATGTGATACAACATGAGAGAATCCAAAAGCCTACAATTGCAAAAAAATATAAACATGAATAAAAGTTGTACATAAACTAGTAAGCATATAAACATTTTAAATTAATGAATGTAAAACATACTACAGGTATCTGAGGCTGAGTCTCAGTGACCGGTGGGGCGGAGCACAAAGAACTGCCAACCTCAATAGTACATGACGCACCCTACAAAATTGTAAAAAATTATATCAAACACATCATCAATTCAAGTTTTAATTGTTTAAACTTTAAATGTACTTATCTATGTAGCTAGATGAAAGTGCATACTAGGAATGGGTGGCTAAGATCTCAAGGTGTGGAGGTGATATTATGAAGGTCATTGAATGACCCGATGTGACCAACCCTCCTCTGTTCACCAAAAATCCAAATGTTATGGTTGATATGTGTATAAATATGTAATTTAATATTGTAGTATAAATTAAATAATTAAATTTACCTCTACAGGCTGATCATCGTCTGCACAGAAAATCAACATATGATGTGATGTCATCTCCAACACCACCCTGTGCGCCAACATCAACATCACCATGTCCGCCATCATCAACATCATCATATCGACCATGGGCACCACCATCACCATCAGGCTCACTCTGGGGACCCCTGCATATATCCCCACAGCTCGTGCAAACATGTGCTATGCTAGGGGAAACCCTCGCCTGGGTCATCTGCTCTAACAAATTCCCCGAAAGGGAACTCAATGAACCAAGAGCTGAGTGCACTGCTTGATGGTGGATAGGTGCAGGCACTACTGAAGTAGGAAGAGAAACAAGGGGCTCATTAAGCACACAATTTCAAGTTCTATCACTCAATTTGGCCCCTGGCCTGCTTTGTGGTATACCCCAACCGACCCCCTAAAAATCTCTCATATCAAAGTAATTGGGTTTCCTACCCAATTGAAATTTAGCCCATAATTTTTTCAAAAAATATAAGGGGACCTCATCATTAGCAAATAGTATCCACTACCGCTCCCAAAAATATGCGTCTATCTATGGGTGCCGACACCATCAAATAGAAATGTGTGGCTTCTTGCCAAGTATCTCCTCACCCGTTTTCAAGTTCACAAAATAAGGTTTCAAATCATTTTTGGTAATTTTTAAATCATTGACCTCTTTATACGAGAGGTCGTCAACATAAAAGGTATGCATGGATTCCCTCCATGACAAATAACTATCAAGCTCTGAGTCTAATGATTGTACTGAATCTAAAATGCCCTGCATGTTGTCTGCAAGATGTAGTAGCTGTGGAGGTGGGTGAGGCTTATGTCTAATGGTATTAATGTCACGTGTGATGGCATCTAGGTTTCTCCCAATATTCTCCCTCAGCTCTGCAGGAGTGGGTGGAGGTGGAGGTGGAGGTGCCTGCTGACCTGAAACCTCCTCAATATCAAAATGATCCATGGGTATATAATCTGCAAATGTATATACAAACATGAAAATTGACAATTACTATATAATTTAAAATTTACCTTACAAAGATCTAATTTAGACTTATAATTAAATGCAACATTTAATTTAGAAATATAAATTAAAAAACATAAGAGAGAGAGAGAGAGAGAGATCCTATTAGGTCTTATTATGTCTTATTAGTAGGTATTGGTCCTAAGGGTCCTATTACATCTTATTAGGTCCTATTGGTCTTAATTAGTTTGAATAGGTCATATTATGTCTTATTGCTCCTAAATTAGGTCTTAATAGGTGAGGTATTGGTCCTAATTGGTCTTAATAGGTGATATTAGGTTTGAAGGTTCCTAAATTAGGTCTTATTAGTATGTATTAGGTCTTATTAGGTCTTGTGTGTGTGTGTGTGTGTGTGTGTGAGAGAGAGAGAGAGAGAGAGAGAGAGAGAGAGAGAGAGGGNGTCTTGTGTGTGTGTGTGTGTGTGTGTGTGAGAGAGAGAGAGAGAGAGAGAGAGAGAGAGAGAGAGAGGTCATATTGGTCCTAATCGGTCTTAATAGGTCATATCAGGTTTGAAGGTTCCTAAATTAGGTCTTATTAGTATGTATTAGGTCTTATTAGGTCTTGTGTGTGTGTGTGTGTGTGTGTGTGTGTGTGTGTGTGAGAGAGAGAGAGAGAGAGATCTTATTAGGTGGACAATTAGGTCTTAATTGGTCCTAATTGATCTTAGCAAGTCCTATTAGGTCTTATTAACTTGCATATTAGGTCTTAATAAGTCTTATAGGTCCTATTAGGTATTATTGGTCTTATTAGGTCCTAATCTAGGTCTTATAGGTTATATTAGGTCTTAAATTAGTCCTATTAGGTCTTAAGTGGTCTTATTGGGTCTTAATGGTCCTATTAGTTCCCACTGGCTCTTAATTAGTCTTAATTGGTCAAGTAATAGGTCCTAATTGGTCAAGTATTAGTCACATGTTAGGTCTTAATTCTAGTTCTATTTTGTCTTAAAATTCTAGTTCGATTAGGTCTTAATAGGTCTTATAGGTCCTATTAGGTATTATTGGTCTTATTAGGTCCTAATCTATGTCTTATAGGTTCTATTAGGTCTTAAATTAGTCCTATTAGGTCTTAAGTGGTCTTATTGGGTCTTAAGGGTCCTATTAGTTCCCACTGGGTCTTAATTAGTCTTAATTCGTCAAGTAATAGGTCCTAATGTGTCAAGTATTAGTCACATGTTAGATCTTAATTCCAGTTCTATTAGGTCTTAATAGGTCTTATAGGTCCTATTAGGTAAATATTGGTCTTATTAGGTCCTAATCTAGGTCTTATAGGTTCTATTCGGTCTTAAATTAGTCCTATTAGGTCTTAAGTGGTCTTATTGGGTCTTAAGGGTCCTATTAGTTCCCACTAGGTCTTAATTAGTCTTAATTGGTCAAGTAATAGGTCCTAGTTGATTAAGTATTAGTCACATGTTAGGTCTTAATTCTAGTTCTATTAGGTTTTAAGGGTCCTTTTAGGTCTTATTAGTAGGTATTAGATCTTATTTTGTCTTTTATGTGTGTGTGTGCGTATTTGTGTGTGTGTGTGTGTGTGTGAGAGAGAGAGAGAGAGAGAGAGAGAGAGAGAGAGAGAGAGAGAGAGAGAGAGAGAGAGAGAGAGAGAGATTATTTATTTTTTGGACCTAGGGTTTGCAATTTTGTTTTCAATTGTGTCTAAGTTTACATTTAATTTTTTTTACCTACGGTTTAGGTTTTCTACCTAGGGTTTTAAGTTTTGAAAGTATTATTGTTTTCTACAATAATTTACAAAGAAAAATAAAACTAAACATAATATAATTTATTGTAATCATATTAAAAAAAAAAACTTCAAACATTAAACATAATACATATTGAACATTAAATATTAAACTAGTTCTAAGAGAGAGAAAGAGAGTTTATTGTTTATTTTCTAGACCTAGGGTTTACAAAAAAAATTTCAGTTGTGTCTAGGTTTACTTTTGTGTTTTCTACCTAGGGTTTACAATCTTGTTTCAGTTGTATTTAGGTTTTATTTTTCTACCTAGGGTTTCTTGTTTCAGTTGTGGTTAAGTTTATGTTTAGGTTTTAGTTTTCTACCTAGGATTAAATCAGTTTTCAAAGTTTTGTTGTCTTCTACAATAATTTTGAAATTTAAATAAAACTAAACATAACAATTTATTTTAATCCTATTAAAAAAAAACTTTAAACATTAAACTATAATCATAATACATTTTTTAACTTTAAAATGATTAAAAGCAATAATAAATAACATTTTTAATGAAAAAAATAATAAAAAACAATGATGTGTACTTGGACTCGAAAAAATGACAGCAAGGGGGTCAATGGTAGCTCTCAAAATGGGCACTCATATATTGCAAAACGTAATTCCATTTTGCAAGTTGTGAAAATGATTTGCAAAATGGGTTAAAAGAAAAATTAAGTACTTTTACAAAACGGGCACCCGTATTTTAAAAAATGGGTGCCTATTTTGGCCTGGGCACCCAAACTAAAATGGGCGCCCATTTTATATTTATGGCTCGGGCACACGAAGAAAAACGGGCGTCCAGTTCTTAAAACAAGGGTGCCCGTTTTGGTTTGCCAATTTTTTTTGGCCACAGACTTCCACGAAATTGGCACCGAACTTTGTGCTTGCACCCACCTTCAACTGGACAAGGTGAGTCATTACCCATTCTTACTGATCAACCATTATAGTACTCAAAAGTTTCAAACTTTTGTTTATCAGGGGTCATGCCGTGAGTACAACAACTATCTATAATCCAGACATCATTCTTACTAACCTTAGATATGAGTGCAGTCTCAACATACCTTTCTTCTTCATCTGAATCATCCTTCATGGCCACAAATACCATCTTAATGTATTCATCAGATTCGGTGTCAGTATCTCTAACTCTGTTCTCAGCTAGGTAAAAAGATTTATTCCCTTTATCCTTGTAGTCTCGGGTATCTCCTCTGTCAGATTGTTGGTTGCTTTGGTAATCTCTATTGTCACTTATATTAAACTTATTTTCATATGATATGTCATCTTTTCTTTTTTTAGGAAATCTAGTAGAAAAGTGTCCAATTTCTTTATAATTAAAACATACAAGTGCTAATTTACCTTTGTATCTACCTTTTCCTCTCTGCAATCTTCTAGCCATTAGTGCTTCAATATCATCATCTTGGTCATCACTATCACTTTCACTATCATTTCTCATAGTGTGTTTATGACTTGACTTACTTATTTTCAAAGAAGATTTGAATGCAGACTCAATAGATGGTAAGACGCTGTTATCAAAGTTATTCATCTCAAATGAAATCAGTCTACCAACCAAACTATCTAGAGTGAAATTATTGTTTGCTACTGCTGTCATTTCTTCTATAGCAGATACTCTAATAGCATAGACAGGCAGTAAGGTTCTTAGGATTTTACTTACCACTGTTTCTTCTTCAAGTACACCTCCAACTCCTTGGATAGCATTGACTACCTCTTTTATTCTACAGCTATACTGAGTGATATTTTCTCCTTCTTTCATTCTTAGGTCATCAAATTTACCTCCTATTATATTTGCCTTAGCTCTTAGTACATTATCATCTCCTCCATGTACCATCTTTAATTTGTCTTACATTTGCTTTGCAGAGGTGCATGTTTTGACATCTTCAAATTCAGCATAGAAAATCGAGGAAGGAAGTTCTATCATCGTAGAATTATGCTCATGCTTTTCTCTTCATTTCTCAAGTGTGTGAGGTCTTGTAGGAAACACATTTGCAGTATCCAAGTATTGAGTAACATCATTTCCAGTACCTGATAGGTGGAGTCTTATCCTACTTTCCCATGATGCAAAGTTTTCTTTGTTCAACTTAGCCACATCTCGTTTTCTCATATTGTGATATTTTGCTTATGTCTTGAAACCTTCCTTCTAAGCACACAAGCTTTGATACCAATTGTTAGAATAACTGCGAGGGGGGTGAATCAGTGGCCTCAAAAATTAATACAAAACTTAATACCACAATTGTAAATCTCTAGTTATCTTCAGTCCTTCAAGATGTAGGCCCTTATATAATCATATCAATTAACTACTGCTCAGAGTTCACTATTTATCCCTTTTCTTTAAGATTTACCAAATGGCAGTTTATCCTTTTCTAGATTTTAATAAAATGCAGTAAATAACTTAATGCTTACTGATCAATCCAGATTAGTTATGTGTAATGAAAAACACTAAAGTAATGACTCATAAACACATTGACACATGGATTTTTAATGTGGAAACCCTGTGTAAGATATTAAAAAATGTGGTTTGATGGAATATGTTCTTGATGTTGATGAGAATATAAGATCCCTTTCCTAGCCCCAAATTTCACCAAGGAAAGATCCACTTTGATCAACCATAAGAAAATGGTTAATGCACAAATGTATCAATTGATCAGAAATAAGAAGAAAGAAGAAAGTCTTACAATCCCAAATAATGGATGAAGAATATAATAGATTTTAATTGATTAAGACCTTAATTAAAATTAATTAGAAGACAAGTACTAACCTCAAAATATCATAGATCTGAAGAATGCTATTTTCGGGTGTCTGCACTAAGTTTTCAGAAGTTATGCAACTAGATCTAGCACAGAAACATAGAGACAAAGAAAACCCAGAAATCATTTCCAGATCTCGCTCAAGTCAATTTTGACCCAAAATAGAATGTCAGTTTTGACGCAAAACAAAATGTCGATTCTGACCCAAAACATAAAGTCAACCTTGACCTGCACAGTCCGAAGGAAAATCTGTTTCCAGATCCTGAAAGTTTGTCAAAAAGGTTATTTGGATCTACACTTGAATCTATTGTCCTGAAGCTGTACCTGCAAGAAAAATGGTTTGTTTGTTGGGGGGAGGGGTTTGCCTTGGTCAAACCCTAGTTTTTGAATTAACCTTAAAGTACAATTGAAATTGCATAAATAAACAAAGAAAATAAACCAATTCACCTTGCTTGTATAGAAACCCTTGTGGTGGATTCGAATCCTTGGATCCACAAGTATGTGTGCACCAAATGAATGTAGAATGTAGAATGTGGGATGTCTCAAATCAATTTCTTGTAGATATTTAACATCAACCTTGAATGGATCTTGGAATAGGAAAAGGCTTGCATGGATGTGGATGGAGAAATCTTCAATAAGAGGGCTCCATAGAGATTGAATCCTTCAATGGCTACCAATAGATCTCCTTGATGAATTGAATGCTTGAATGTCTTTGAATGCTTGAATTCTTGAGAGTAGATGATTGCTTCAATAAATCATGCATAGAGTTGTCTCAGATGGTTCGTGCTTATGCTTGGTTCATGGTTAGAGAAAATGAGTGGAGAAGGTTTCCTTATATACCAATCTAGGGTACAATCTTCTAGAGAGCCTACATAGGAGAATTAAATTCCAATTAGAAATATACCCTTTGAAGTGGACCTATATTAAATATAATTACAAGTGTCGTTGCCTCAAAGACTGAAACAGTTAACTTGAAAGTGGGAATTAAATCTTTCTGAAGCCCAACATCCAGAAACCCCAGAAACCTAAAATTTGGACCCTGGGTCAGGGTCAAGGTCAACCCTGACCTAGGTCAAGGTCAAGGTCGACCTTGACCCTGAGGTCAAGGAACTCATATTTGTAGATTAGGGTGTCAGAAATAGGCTGAAGAGAAGTGGAAAAGGGAGCAGAACAGGGGTAAAAGCCAGATACAAGTCAGAGACCCATTCAAGGCACTTGACATGACCCCAAACCACTTACTTGGAGGGATAAACCAGTCCAAAATGGAAGTGCTTCCATTTTCTGACTAAACATTTAGCCCCCACTTTAGTAAGAGTATGGACTTGATGCAAACACTTGGTAAATGAGATCATAAAGAACATATAATCTTATTGAAATCAAAAGGGACAAAGGAATCCTCAAGCCACCAGGGACTTAAGTCTTTATCAAACCTAAGATCACGATAAGAGAGACATCACCTGTCAAAGAGAAAAAGAGAGAGGGTGTGATTACCTCACCCAATGAGAACCTATGTCCCATTTTGAATCACACAAGGAAAAATTGCAACTGGAAAGATGGAGTTGAACTGCCTAGTGAATGTAGCTACTCACTAGTCAACCCTTAAAGGTTTTACTCTTAGGAATATTCTACTCCAAAAGAGCGAAGTCAAGACATAGAGAGATCCAGTCTTAAGGACACCTTCCATCCTTAAGGGATCAAAACATTGTAAATTAAAACTAGAGGGATCAAGAGATCCTATAAGGTAAAAATCCATGCTTTAAGGATTAGTCTCTAATCCATAAAGGGAGAAAAAAAATTAAGTTTTGAAAATATTTTGAAACTACGTGTGTGCAAAAAGGTGAGTAGAGCGTATGACCCCACAATTGTAAATCTCTAGTTATCTTCAGTCCTTCAAGATGTAGGTCCTTATATAATCATATCAATTAACTACTGCTCGGAGTTCACTATTTATCCCTTTTCTTTAAGATTTACCGAATGGCAGTTTATCCTTTTCTAGATTTTACTGAAATGCAGTAAATAACTTAATGCTTACTGATCAATCCAGATTAGTTATGTGTAATGAAAAACACTAAAGTAATGACTCATAAACACATTGACACATGGATTTTTAACGTGGAAACCCTGTGTAAGATATTAAAAAAATGTGGTTTGATGGAATATGTTCTTGATGTTGATGAGAATATAAGATCCCTTTCCTAGCCCCAAATTTCACCAAAGAAAGATCCACTTTGATCAACCATAAGAAAATGGTTAATGCACAAATGTATCAATTGATCAGAAATAAGAAGAAAGAAGAAAGTCTTACAATCCCAAATAATGGATGAAGAATATAATAGATTTTAATTGATTAAGACCTTAATTAAAATTAATTAGAAGACAAGTACTAACCTCAAAATATCATAGATCTGAAGAATGCTATTTTCGGGTGTCTGCACTAAGTTTTCAGAAGTTATGCAACTAGATCTAGCACAGAAACATAGAGACAAAGAAAACCCAGAAATCATTTCCAGATCTCGCTCAAGTCAATTTTGACCCAAAATAGAATGTCAGTTTTGACGCAAAACAAAATGTCGATTCTGACCCAAAACATAAAGTCAACCTTGACCTGCACAGTCCGAAGGAAAATCTGTTTCCAGATCCTGAAAGTTTGTCAAAAAGGTTATTTGGATCTACACTTGAATCTATTGTCCTGAAGCTGTACCTGCAAGAAAAATGGTTTGTTTGTTGGGGGGAGGGGTTTGCCTTGGTCAAACCCTAGTTTTTGAATTAACCTTAAAGTACAATTGAAATTGCATAAATAAACAAAGAAAATAAACCAATTCACCTTGCTTGTATAGAAACCCTTGTGGTGGATTCGAATCCTTGGATCCACAAGTATGTGTGCACCAAATGAATGTAGAATGTAGAATGTGGGATGTCTCAAATCAATTTCTTGTAGATATTTAACATCAACCTTGAATGGATCTTGGAATAGGAAAAGGCTTGCATGGATGTGGATGGAGAAATCTTCAATAAGAGGGCTCCATAGAGATTGAATCCTTCAATGGCTACCAATAGATCTCCTTGATGAATTGAATGCTTGAATGTCTTTGAATGCTTGAATTCTTGAGAGTAGATGATTGCTTCAATAAATCATGCATAGAGTTGTCTCAGATGGTTCGTGCTTATGCTTGGTTCATGGTTAGAGAAAATGAGTGGAGAAGGTTTCCTTATATACCAATCTAGGGTACAATCTTCTAGAGAGCCTACATAGGAGAATTAAATTCCAATTAGAAATATACCCTTTGAAGTGGACCTATATTAAATATAATTACAAGTGTCGTTGCCTCAAAGACTGAAACAGTTAACTTGAAAGTGGGAATTAAATCTTTCTGAAGCCCAACATCCAGAAACCCCAGAAACCTAAAATTTGGACCCTGGGTCAGGGTCAAGGTCAACCCTGACCTAGGTCAAGGTCAAGGTCGACCTTGACCCTGAGGTCAAGGAACTCATATTTGTAGATTAGGGTGTCAGAAATAGGCTGAAGAGAAGTGGAAAAGGGAGCAGAACAGGGGTAAAAGCCAGATACAAGTCAGAGACCCATTCAAGGCACTTGACATGACCCCAAACCACTTACTTGGAGGGATAAACCAGTCCAAAATGGAAGTGCTTCCATTTTCTGACTAAACATTTAGCCCCCACTTTAGTAAGAGTATGGACTTGATGCAAACACTTGGTAAATGAGATCATAAAGAACATATAATCTTATTGAAATCAAAAGGGACAAAGGAATCCTCAAGCCGCCAGGGACTTAAGTCTTTATCAAACCTAAGATCACGATAAGAGAGACATCACCTGTCAAAGAGAAAAAGAGAGAGGGTGTGATTACCTCACCCAATGAGAACCTATGTCCCATTGTGAATCACACAAGGAAAAATTGCAACTGGAAAGATGGAGTTGAACTGCCTAGTGAATGTAGCTACTCACTAGTCAACCCTTAAAGGTTTCACTCTTAGGAATATTCTACTCCAAAAGAGCAAAGTCAAGATATAGAGAGATCCAGTCTTAAGGACACCTTCCATCCTTAAGGGATCAAAACATTGTAAATTAAAACTAGAGGGATCAAGAGATCCTATAAGGTAAAAATCCAAGCTTTAAGGATTAGTCTCTAATCCATAAAGGGAGAAAAAATTTTAAGTTTTGAAAATATTTTGAAACTACGTGTGTGCAAAAAGGTGAGTAGAGCGTATGACCCCACGTTAAAGTCAGTTCTAACACTTTAACAGGAGCAATGGATTTGACGAAAACATAAACAATTCCACTGATTATGTTTCCGCTACAAGATGCCCCCAAGCAAAGACAAATAAAGGGAAATACCACATAAACATATAGAGAATACAGAAGAGATCTACCTACCGTGGGGTTAGTATGATCATAAGATAATATGTATACATAGATATGATATTATTTCAAATGAATTGACAACATTCCCAAAAGAAAGTAGAACTACAATCACAATAGAGGAAAGAAAACATAAGAGTTACGAAGAAGAGTCTTTTTGGACCACCACATGGAAACAAAAAAAAAATCAGTGCTACCATGTCGCAAATCCAAACCGACTACACAAGGAAAAAATTTACGAATAATAGCACAAGTACAACATACCATGAAACAATATATATAGAAGAATAGAGATACGTATAGAAGAATTGTACAACAGGTTTGATTCCTTTATCACCTTGAACCAACAAAGTAACAAGAGTCGTACAAAAGAATCTAACAAGCATTTAGAAAATACATTACGGGAGAAGCACAAGACAACAAGAAAACACATAAAAGGCTACCATGAAGCACAAGCCAATCAAACACATCTTCTACTCTCCCCATCTTAGTTTATATCATTTACAGAAGGTGGACAACTCGTAGGAGGGACTATATCCAACACAGTAGGAGTTATAGCCAGTTCCAAACAAGGATCCTCTTGAGAATCGCAATGTTCGATACTAGGTGTAATTATCAGTTGTGTGGAAAGCATATTTGGTAAATCAATATCAAGATTAATAGTCTGATATTCATCATTGGTATCAATAGGATCATTAAGAGTATCATCCTCATCAATATTTATCGAAATAGAATCTAAGATGCAAATAAAATCATCATAATAATTCATCTTAACATCATTATTAACATTAAATTCCACCAACACATCAGATATAGGCTGGTCAAAATAAGGTAAAGAATTTTGAACAATAGAAGCACGGGCCCTAACATTAGCCTGACGCTTCTTATGACATTCATTGGCAGATTTTTTACGTTTTGTCTTGTTTGAAATATGTTGAGAACTAGGAGGAACAACTTGTTCCTTCACAGGTTCAATAGGAGGATGAGTAGGACTCTCAGTAGGCTGAAAAGTGATACTAGGAGTTTGATTAACAAAACTAGAAGCAATGGATAAATGAGGTATAGATGGTGTAGGAAAAAGACCACTGTTAAGATCAGTCTGAGGCATGGTTAACTCAAGAATCTTGCAATGTTTATAGGCTTGATATGAGAAACAAAGGTTATCAGGTCAAGAAGAACATGAATTAGGCAATGAAGGCCAAAAGAAGTCAAGGGTAGCACTATCCCTAGGCCTAGAAGGTTGATATAAAATATGATTAATCATTTTCACCTCTTCATCATGAATGAGCTTAATACACTTGTGGTTAGGAGAAGCAATGGCACGCATGGCACTCAACCAAGGCAAACCAAGCTTAACTTGAAATTGATCAGAAGTAGGGACAACAACAAAGGTAGTGTCCAAAAATTTACCACAAAGTTCAATAGGTAAGGTAATAGAACGAAATGATGGATAGAGAAAACCATTACAAGTTTGAATCCACACATCAGATGTATCATAATAATCACGTTGTAAGTTATTCATAAAAAAAATTTCTTTAGTGATGACATTGTCTAAAGAAGTAGGGTCAACACGAAAAGAAAGTGTAGGTATCTTAGTAATCCTAGCATAAATGTAGAGGGGACCATCGGGAGCTTTAATGGTCTCAGAATCATCAAAGGTGATCGAGAGTTCCTGAGGTATTTTATCCTTAGGTTCCTTTGAAGGTTTAGATTAAGGTTTCTGTTTAGGTTGAGGTGGAAGTGGAGGTGGAGGTGGAGGTGAAGGATCTTCAACAATAGGTTGAGATGAAACAACACACTCCACATGATTAATAATATGGTTAGATCATCCAACTTTGAATCATAAACAATATGCATAGAAGATGGTTGAACAATGGTATTAGTATCATGCGTAGGTAAAGGATTCGTATAAATTTGGAGGTTTTGATTAGGAGGAAAGATATATTTGTTCCCAATACCATCAAAATTATCAACAGATAAAGCATTAGAATCAATTAAGTCTCAAACCTTATGCTTTAGAGAATAATACTTCTTAGTATCATGACCATTATGATGATGATATTGACAAAAGGATTTAGGATCAAAAGATTTGGATGCCATCATAGTAGGGAGAAGAGGTCGAATGGGAGGCAAAGTAATCATATTAGCACTTCACAATTTACTCATAATAGAATGTAAAGATTCAAAAAGAGGAGTAAACATACGATTTAAATGAAAAGCAGCGGATGCAGAAGTGGCATTGTAGGATGCAACAACTTGATCAGCAACTGCATTTTCTTGTTTATTGATTTTGACATAGTTGTTAGGATTCTGAAACTTCTTTGGATTAGGAGAACCATCACTCTTATCAACTGGAACAGGATCCATTGGAGTGTTTCTCTCAAATTGACTCACTTGTAATTGATAATGATGAAGTGTTGCACAAATTTGTTGAAAAGAGGTAAATTCAGTAAGCAGAATCTTATCTCTAATATCCTTTTGCAAATTTGAAATAAAGATATGTTGAATATCAATATCAAGAACAAGATGAGAAATTTGAGCATACAAATGCTTAAATCTACCAATAAATTCAGTCAATTTATCCTTAGGATTATGTTTACAATGCATTAAATCAGTTAAGGAAACTTGAAGACCAATGTTATTTTGGAACTTTTGAATAAAGGTATTAACAATTTTTGGAAAAGAATCAATAGAATAAGGAGGCAAAGAACAATACCATTGTAAGGCCTTATCGCGAAATATTCTAGGAAACAACTTAGCCAAAATCCTATGGTCATGAACATAATCACTACAAAGGATTTGAAATGTTTTAACATGACTGACAGGATCTCCCTTACCATTCTAATTCTCAAGGTGAGGCATATTGGCTTGCTGAGGGACAAGAGAACGAATAATGTCTAGGGACAAAGGACTACCCATGTCACATGTAGGAATGCTAAACTTGGATTGAGTTAAAGATGCAAGTTATTGTTATAAAAATGATACAGTTTGAGCCAAACTAATGGTTGTGGAATCATTCAAAAAATAGGTGGCATAAAAACATTAGGAACACTAGAAAAAGGGTATGAAGCAGTAGGAATCGAAGACACAACCGGTGGAACATTTCTAACCACAGTTGGAAGAGGATTAGAATAAGAAAAATGAACACTATGGTATGAAGGCTATGAGGTAGGTAAACACACCAGTGGAACACTCACAGGAAGATATGGAAGTTGAATATTTGAAGTTAGAGGATTGGAAAATGTAAGAGATGTAGAGACTAGAGGAGAAGTGTAGGTAGGATTACTAGGTAAAGGAACCAAAGAAGGTTCCACACTAGTGACAAGAGGAGTAAATCCTAAATCTTGGTCCTCTTGAGATAAAGTTTTAACATTTAAATGCACAAGATGAGTAATACCACGCAAGAGATTAACACCTTGATCACTATCATGGAGGACTTTCTTAAGAGCCTCTATATCTTGAATAGAATCTTGATTATGGTTTTCTTGAATAAGCCAATTTCCCATTATATCAAGTTTAGTTGATATCTTTTGGACTTGTTCAGGAGGAACTCTTAAAGCATCATCCTCATCATGAGATGATTGAGAAGAGTTATGCTCCATAAAAGGATTGGAATCATGAGTGGTCAAATTGTTATCCAGGATCCTAAGGAAAGGAGAGGAAGACTCAGGACCAAAGGAACCCATAAGTATGCAACTTCTTCTAATTGGAATATTGTAAACTTAGGACTAGAGGTAGTAAAGCTCATACACCAATGCAATGTAAATGAAATAAACTAAGAAAATGTAAATGCAAGAACATAAATGAAGACTAATCTAATATGCATGCAAGATCTAACATGAAATGTAAATCTAACACCAAAAAGAAAGAGTTGTCTATCGCAAGTTCACCAAAATGTAAGATATAAAAATGTGTGGTTTGATGGATGATGTTGTTGATGTTGAGGAGAAGATAAGATCCCTTTCCTAGCCCTAAATTTCACCAAGGAAAGATCCACTTTTATCAACCATAAGAAAATGGTTAATGTACAAATGTATCAATCGATCGGAAATAAGAAGAAAGAAGAAAGTCTTACAATCCTTAATAATGGATGAAGAATATAATAGATTTTAATTGATTAAGACCTTAAATGAAATGAATTAGAAGACAAGTACTAACCTCAAAATATCATAGATCTAAAGAATGTCATTTTCGGGTGTCTGCACTAAGTTTCTGGAAGTTCTGCAACTAGATCGGTCACAGAAACACATAGACAAAGAAAACCCATAAATCTTTTCCAGATCTGGCTCAGGTCGATATTGACCCAAAACATAATGTCAATTCTGATCCAAAATAGAAAGTCAACCTTGACCTGCACAATCCAACAGAAAATCTATTTTCGGATCCCAAAAGTTTGTCAAAAAGGGTATCTGGATCTGCACTTGAATCTGTTGTCCCGAACCTGTACTCGCAAGAAAAATGAATTTTATTTTTTTGGGGGTGGGGAGGGTTTTTCCTTGGTCAAACCGCATTTTTGGAATTAACCTTAAATTATAATTGAAATTGCATAAATAAACAAAGCAAATAAACCAATTCACCTTGCTTGTATAGAAACCCTTGTGGTGTATTTGAATCCTTGGATCCACAAGTATGTATGCACCAAATGAATGTAGAATGTAGGATGTCTCAAATAAATTGCTTGTAGATCTTCAACACCAATCTTGAATGGATCTTGGAATATGAAGAGGCCTGCATGGATGTGGATGGAGAAATCTTCAACAAGAGGGCTCCATAGAGCTTGATTCCTTCAATGGCTACGAATGGATCTTCTTGATGAATTGAATGCTTGAGATTAGATGATTTCTTCAATAGATCATGTATAGAAGTGTCTTACATGGATCATTCTTATGCTTGGTTCATGGTTAGAGAAAATGAGAGAAGGTTTCCTTATATACCAATCTAGGACACAATCTTCTAGAGAGGCCTACATAGGAGAATTAAATTCCAAATAGACCTATACCCTTAGAAGTGGACCTATATTAAATATAATTTCAAGGGTCATTTCCTCAAAGACCGAAACAACCGACCCGAAAGTAGGAATTAAATCTTTCCAAAGCCCGACATTCAGAAACCCCAAAAACCTAAAATTTGGACCCCAGGCAAGGGTCAAGGTTGACCCTAACCTAGGTCAGCATTGAGGTTGACCTTGACCTAGGTCAAGGTTGAGGTAGACCTTGACCCAGAAGCTCGACCTTGACCCCTTAGGTTAAGGAACTCAAATTTGCAGATTAGGGTGCCTTAAATAGGCCAGAGAGAAGTGGAAAATGGGGTAGTATAGAGGTAAAAGCCACATCCAAGTTAGAGACCCATTCAAGGTGCTTGAAATGACCCCAAACCACTTACTCGGAGGCCTAAATCAGTCCAAAATGGAAGTGCTTCAATTTTTTGACTATACACCCTATTAAGGGAAAAATCACTTGGGACCGGTAACCCAAAATTTTTACTCTTCTAAAATGAGCTCGGTGAAGAGCCAACCCTGTTAAAGGTTACAAACACACTGTTAAGTGCGACCTTGTTAGAGTATTTATCACTAACATTTATTCACTTGATATCTAGAATTTTGCTATGATATCTTCATGAATTAACCTTTTGATACTTCTTGGGATGTATCTCAATATATAAAGGATTTGTTTAGACCCTTCTCGGTTAAGAGACTTTTCTGAATCAATGGTTAAACTGAAATATTATATGATCTGTTCATGTAAACAACTTATACTTTGTAGATGTTTAGATCTATTGTAAGCTCATAATACCTTTTTGATTAATGTCTCTATTCAATTCCTTTGCTCCACTTCTTTCTGCTCAGTGATGTTGTGCTTCTCTGTTGCTTAGTGTCCGCAGAAATATTTAGATCTATTCTATAGCTTGATTGATCAGGACTGTATGAATTCGTTCTTCACCAGTATCTCTTCACCATCCTCTTCTCTATTCACCCCTATTCATAATGAATTATCTTGTCTCTTTATAGACATAAATTCACCATTTCTAAGTCCTTGACTTTCTTGTTCTTGGTGTGATCCGCAATTCTCTCATTTCTTTCTTTAAATCTTTACTTTAGTTTTATCCCATAGATTTCTCTTAGACAACTTGAATAAAATAGATTTAAAACTCTTTCTTGTCTATGCCTTTTAACTTCTCGATGAAAAAAATATTAACAACCAGTTAAATCCTTCTTTAGCTCTTGCCAGCTAAGTTTTTTTTCATTTTTGAACTTCAGTTCTTTTCGGTGTTTAACTCCTTGTTAGCTCGGTCAACACTTTAGTTCTCCTTGGGATTCTTTGTCAGGGTTGTCTATCCATTGGGGTTGTCTGTCCATTGGGTAACAGTGTGATTTTTCTTGTCAGTAATGCTTGCTCTGGTTTCTTTCTCGCATATCACTGTGACTTTCCTCTCGGGTTTCTCTATCCATCGGGGTGCACTGTCCGTCGGTGTTTGTTGTCACTTAGTGCATACTGAACTTTTATGCATTACTGATAGCATAACCTTTATCTCTCTAGTTCTTTGAAGTCTTTGAAATTATGTATATAACCAATCAGATTATATCAAGTTGACATCAATGAAAATACAATACATTAACTGATTTATGACGTGCATTAACTTTCTGCAGCTTGGTGATTATCAGCTTAACATCTTCAAACATTCAATCATTTATAGTTCATCGTGACTAAAAAAAATGTTGTTTGAATTCGTATCCATTTCATGTGCACTTTCAAGACTTCTGATTTTTAAGGCCTACTAGCCTAGTAGGTCTCAATTATCCCTATTTTTAAGTTTTTGGGCTTCGATTCTCCAAATCTACACACAACTCTCTAAACTATTTTGTGATTCAGAAACCCTTTGGGAAAACATTACAAATTTTGTCGGTCTTGGCCCTATGACTATTCATACACTACTAAACCCTAATTGGTCTATTTTATAGGGAAACAAGCTAGTTTGCAAACTTTCTTTGCAAAATCCACTCAAATGGATTCACCAACCCTCCATCTTGCAACCAAGGCTCTGCATTAACCTTAGAAGTATTCCAAAGTCATTGGATTCAATCATCCAATTAGCTCCTGCAAGTTATACACCACTATAACTCTTGCTTCCTAGTCGAGCTATGGAATAACTCACCTAGGGATAGAGATTAAAATTCACAAACACCACTTCTCAAACCCTAACAAAAAGAAATCTATTGTAAAAAGACTCTATTTTCATTCCCCCAAGGGTTGAGTATTTTTCGTGCACTGGTAACTCAAGATGGAGCCATATTAACTACATACACCATGTCCAGTCTAGAGACCTAGAACCAGAGATAGGAATTATTTACATAAGCGAGCTATGAATAAGAACTCAAAGCCAATACACAAAAAAAAAAAAAAATAATGAAAAGTAATTATCTAAAAGGAAATTTTTTTTATTAAATCCATTGAACATAAATGCAAACAAATTTCAAGAAACACAGGTCAATGTAAAAAACTATCAAGTGTTTTCTATTTGCCTTCGTGCCAAATTAATGCAAACCCTTCTACAATGATCAAGGAGACCTTAAATATGTCCTCCTACCATGTTCCAACAAATTATTTTGACCCATACTACTTTAGGGCACATTGCAACTTTTTGCTCAAATGTTGTCATGCAACATTGAAAAGTTGCAAAGTTGCTCAAAGCAACTTTTAACAACTTTTACATCTTTCTAAATTTCAATGCATAGATCCAATTGATGGGTTCCTAAACACACCTATACATCTCCTAGACATTCCTACCACCTAAACACATCATTGTATACACCCTTGGTGCCATTCTTCACTTTTTCCATTTTGGGTTTACATTGCAATGCTCGAGTCTATTTTCCACAATGAACACAACACTCACAAAAACACACCTAAAGACTCTTAAAACATCCTTATTTATCCACATGTCCTTGAAAATGTCTTACAAACAAAAAATTTGAGGGTTGAGAACACATAACCCCTAGGTGCTCCTGCACCAATCATGATAGACTACCATAATGACATCTATTAGTTCAGTGAATGCTACATCCATGGTTTGTTGAAATATGGCTCCAGCATTGGTCAAACCAAAAGGCATCCTCACATAAGCATATGTTACCAAAGGCATAGTTAATTTTGTCTTGTATTAATCTGACTCCTTCACCTTGACCTGGTTATAACTAGAGAAACCATCTATCATAGATAGAAGCTCACATCTAATAACCTTTTGCAATAAGGCTTCCATTATTGGGAGCGCATAATTATCATTCAAAAATGAGATGTTCAAATTTCTAAAATCCACACAGCCAAATATATCCATTCTTCTTTCTCACTAGTATTATGTTTGACACCCAAGTTGAATTCCTTATAGGCTTGAATATTCCTCCATCTCTCAACTTCATGAGTTCTTCCTACATTTTACGTACAAAAGTGGGATTTATAGGCCTATGATTTTCTCTAAAGTATTTAGCATCTAGCTTAAGAGGGATCTCATGTTGGAACAAGTCTTCCCTATAATCCTTGAGGTCATCATACGACTAGGAAAAAATATGTGTGTGATTTCTCAATAGTTCTTTCAATACTTACCTTATTTTTGGGGTGAGCTTCTTTTTGATGTAAACATTTTTTGGGGTGTTTTCTATTCCTAGGTTAATCTCCTCATCATCCTATTATTTAATAGGAATTGGTCTCATATCCATTTGATCATCTTTGTTAAATACTCTTTCCAAAGCTACTAGGCCTTTTGGGATCTTGTTTGTCTTTAACTTTACTATTTCTTTCCCAAACATATTTTCTTTGCCATCAACTTCTTCAACACATTCACTAAAATTTATTTCTTGAGTCTCATATTCATCAACACAATGTAGAAACCTTAATAAGTTAGAATCATCTTCGAAGACCTGCTAATTGCAAATGTTACTAGAGATAGAGGGCCTTGTCTTAACTTCAACTTTGGAAATACCACTTAATGATATATCTTTCTACATCCCATGTATATTATGGAGAAAATTTTTGGTTTCAATCAATATTTTGAATCACACATAGTGATACATAGTAAGAAGAGGAAAAAATGGTTTAAAAAATATAGAGTTTAATGTAAAAGATTACTCAATAATATTTCCTTTCTTATTTATAGACAATCAACAAAATGCATCATCTACACTTACAAGTTGATCCAAAACAAGGGTTGGATGATCTCTTGAATCATCATGCAAATATTTTTAAATAAATGATATCCAAATCTAGTTAAATGGTGATATTCAACTCATTGTTAGATAGATCAAGTGAAAAGTTCCTAGTATTGTTTTTAATATTATTTGAAGATAGATTAATTCTTGTAATACTAAGAATACTTCCAATTGAAATAAGAATGTTCCCAAGTATTCAATTATCATAGAGATCAAAATAATAGTAGGAAGACTTCCAAATTAAAATAGATATTCTACCCAACTCAAAGGAGTATTTCTCTCAAAGAGAGAACCTTGACAAAAAGTCTATTTTTTTTTAATGATTAAATATTAGGGCATTGAGGGGGATTGGAATTGCTCCACTTTCACTAAAAATTCATGACTTAAATTTTAGTTTTTAAAAAAAAATCATATACTAAATATTCAATTTTTTTATGTAAAAAATTAAAAAGATAAAATATAGTATATTAAAAATAATAATAATTGGAACTTGATTCACCTTATTTTTTAATATATTTCAACAATTAAATTTCATGTCAATTTTATTAAAAATACATCCATGATATTTAAAAAGAAAAAAGTATAATATAAATATAAACTATGTGACAAATTCAACATTTTATATCTCCTTCTAATTTAAAAGATAAATGATATTTTAATTCCTTCAAGTAAAAAGGTTGGATTAAAGATAGTAGTCTTTCTCCACAATCCATAGTATTGTATGTCGTTTTATGAAATTGTTGTGTTTTCTTCTTTGCATCAACGTTGTAGAGCATACTTTGTTATCTATCATAAGGATGAGTGAGAGCTGAAGAAAAAATTTATAGATTGATCTATTCATTTCCCCTTCAACTCTCACTCATCTCGAGGATAGATCACAAAGTGTGATTTGAAACTTTGATGAAAAAAAAACACAATCATTCCTAGAAACAACAACATACAAAAAAAGTTACAATCATGTTGGTCATGTTGACCATTTTCTTTATAAATAAGTGACACAATTCATTATAATGTAGATTTATTTTATCAATATGAAATCAAATTGATAGATGAATCTTTGGAATTAATGTTAGTATTTAAACATAATCTTAGTGTACAATTTATATTAAATTATGTTTTGTCACCTCATAATAGCTAGTAAGGGAGGAATATATGGTTTCAAGTTTAGAAATGCAAATTTAACATTCTAAGGCTTAAATATGTGATAATAGAAATTGCCAAGATTAACTCTACACTTTTAAATCTAAACTGTTATAGTAAATAGTTCTTATTGTTTACAACATACTTAAGTTTACTTAGGTAACCTCATTAATGAGCTAGATGGATATTGTTTAGTCCTATTTGGACTCTAACATATCCTAGAGGATATTGTTGAGTTCTATTAGAACTCTACTTCCACCAGGTTGAGACACTTGTCTCAACCTTGTCCATTATTCATATTTTCTCTTACCTATTTATGCAGAGCCTTTGTATCTTTATACTCACCATGTATTTGTATCTTGATTCTCATTCTTCACATAACATGAATCATACTATTGATCTTCTTGATTCTCTTTCTGATAGTCCTACATTACATATTACTATCGGGAACTCATCACAGATTCTAGTCCTATGGGCCAGCTCAATTTAGATGCATAATCATAGCATTGATGATGTACTTTTTGTTCCAAATATTTTACAGAATCTTCTTTCCATCTATCAAATTTGCAATCATGGTGATGGAAAAATTGTTAAATTTTCTCCTACTAATGTGACTATTAAAGAGACATAAGATCCTAAAAAGATCATTGCTACAAGTACAACTGATCATGCAACCCATTTGTATAGGTTAAATGGTTTTGATTCTTCATTAGGATCATCCCTCGTTCCTCATGGAGATTCTATGAGCAAGCTTTGGCATGAATAGTTTGGGCACCTAAATTATAGATATCTTAAGCAAATGAGTACATAGAACTTGATAATTGTTCTACCTTAGATATCTTGTTTAGATGGATTTTGTCTGGGTTTTGTTCTTGTCGAGCATCATAGAGATCATTTTCCTAACCTTATGGCCACACAAGATTCGACTCTCCTTGAGTTGGTGCATAGTGACCTTATGTCATTTCTAACTCCATTTTCAAGGGCCCAGTATGTGCTCACCTTTATTGATGACTTCTTTAGGTGCACATGGGTATATTTTTTGAAATACAAGGATGAGGTCCTTCGACACTTCACGACCTTTTCAACCTTTGTGGAGAAGCAGTCAAGATATTAACTCTAGAAGATTCACACAGATAATGGGAGGGAGTATGTCACTCAAGAATTCAAGGAATTATACCATACTCGCGGTATTTTCATTAGCATACAGTGCCATACACTCCTCAAAATAATGGTTCAACGTGGTCAAGTGGAAGAATAAAAACATATGAGAAATAGCCAATTGCATGCATCAATCTCAGTCTATGGCTCTAACATTTTGGGCACAAGCTATCAATTGTGTTGGAACTATATTCATAATCGTATGCTTCACAAGGGTTTACTGAATATGACTCCTACGGAGGCTTGGTCTCATGTCAATACTAGGGTATCCTATTTCAGAGTATTTGGTAGTGATGCATGGACATTCATTCATGATAATCGATGCAAAGCAATGAAAAAGAAAAGTCAGTGCTTCATTTTTGTTGGCTATTGTGAGGATGTGAAGGGTTATCAAGTGTTTGATCATGTCACTCGAGAGGTATATTTTTTCATGATGTTCAATTTTATGAGTCCTTTACTCTAAAGGATTCTACATCACAAGCCTTTCCCTTTCTTCTTCCTAGTTATTCTTCCGAAGATATTTTGCCTCAAGAGAATGATGATTATGATGCTCCTAATGCTACCATTCCAGAAGATGGTATTGATATCATTATGGGCATTACTCCACCTTCTTCTTCTCCTTCACTTGCACCTAGTAGACCCTTATGGGCGTGAATAGTTGTTGAGGATCATGGTTCTCTTGTAAGTGATCCCACAACCACTCATCACACTCACTCCCAAACTTCACGTATCAGTATTTTGAGTCATATAGTCTCTATTGATCTACACTATTCCCTTATTCGCCTACCTTAAATGTTATTTTTATTGACATATAAGTCATTAATAAATTTATAACTTATTCTATGATGAATGATAAAATACTATCTTTCTTGTTTAAGTAGAAGTAAAAGTAAACATATTTCAAATTCCAAATTATAGGACAATAAAGTTAAATAGAAACTCAAAATCCTCAAAATCAACTAGAGGATGGAGGTCACTAACAAAGAGATGCACAGACAAACAAGAAAAGATCCAACAACCCATATGTTTTTTATTATTTCGGACCTTTGTTTATAATGGATGAGCTGTAATTCGAGCTTACAATGGGTACTTCATCAACATGAGCAGACTTGAAACATCCTGAGTAAGATCGGGAAGACTACCTTCCTTCGCAGGTCCCCAGTGGAACATTTTAAGTAAATTGGAAAGAGTGATGGGAACATACACGTTAGCCATTCTCCATTCCTTTACAAACCTGCCTTCCTGCTCCAAATGGAAGATATGTCATTCTCACATTTTCTGAATCATTCTTGTCCAAAAACCTCTCAGGCCTGAACTCATTAGGCTCTTTCCGAACCTTAGGATAGTTGGACACGCTTTGTAGATTAAAAAGAACTATTGAATTTGTAGGTATGGTGATGCCCATCACCTTACACTCATTCTTTGTTTGGTGAGCCATCCCAAGTGGCGCAATTGATTCTTTTCTTAGGGTTTCCTTCACCACACTCTGCAAGTATGGAAGCTTCCTCAAATCGTCTAAATTCAACAACCCACCTTTTGCTTTCCCCGCCGCATGGCTTATCAGGTAAGCCAGTGCCCATTCTATGGCCATTGATATTGTCTTCACCTGTATCTTCCTCCAAATCATGCAAATTGACAGCTATTTCTTCATCTGATAACTTTGAATTGTCTTCACCTGTTTCTTCCTCCATGGACAGTAAACAAAACAAGAAACTGTTGGGAACACTTCACCTAATGTTGGAACATTCTAGAGATATGTGGTAATTTCTACTACAGAAATATAAAATTATACATTATTGCTTGTATGTTCTCATATGTAGGCCGTAGGTGAAAGTAGGTGGAATTTAAAAATGTGTCAGCTATAAAAAAAATATTCTAGATGATTGGACTATTCACTAAAAGAGGGGTAAAAATTTTATTGAATACCAAAGAGTACAGAACAATAGAAGAAACAAAGAGCACTAAAGAGTTTTATCCTGGTCAACAAGTTGAGCTAGCTTATGAGATAAATCAGGGGGAAGCATCCTATGATCAACAATATTCCAATCCAGCGCGTGCTCAGAAGCCCATTTAGCCAAGCAATCAGCCACACCGTTCCACTCCCGAGGGATATGCATAAAAGACATAGATTCCAGAGAATTGCACAACTAAATGATCTGTTGAATAACTAGAGCCAAATTCCAATCCACATCCACAAGGTTCCGTCTATTCAATAAATTCACTACCACCTGCGAGTCTGTCTCACAGGTAATTCATCTCCAGCCACGTTGACAACACTGTTCCACTGCAACCAAGATAGAAAGGGCTTCCATGAGGATATTTGTATGGTAACCCTTATAGATAGAGAACAGAAATTGAACATCACCAGAGCTATCATGCCCAACTCCCCCAATGCCAGTCGGTCCAGGATTTCCCCGAGAAGAACCATCAGTGTTGATTTTAAGAACTCCAGATTGGGGAGGAGTCCAATGCCCCTCACGATTGACACGCTGAGAGTACTGCTACCTGGCTCTATTCCCAACGTGTCTATGGGCTAGAGAGGAGGCACTGCCCTGAAGAGGAAAGGAAAGGCATGAGTAAATACTAGCATCTCCAGGGTCCAAACCTCCACAAAAGTCACATTTTGCGAGGAATGTTTCATGAAGAGAATGAACAATTTTCCCCCATAGGTGCCTGCTCCCTAGCTGCACCTCATGAAAGATCCTCATGTTTCTCTCAAGCCAAACATGCCATAAAATAAAGGAAGGGCCAATAGTCCAAGCAACCTGAAGAAAAGAGGTCTTGGAAGGGGGATGACCCAGACGGTCCCAGAACTCAGACAAGGAAGAAACATGCCAGCACGAGCATCCCCACACACTCCACCAGAAGTGCCAAATCTTCTTGACAAAGGAGCACTGGAAAAAAAGGTGGGAAATAGTCTCTTCACTATTGCAGCATAAGACACAGATGGAGGGCCCCTAGAAGCCTCTCTTGCAAAGATTCTCCCAAGTAAGGCAAAGATTGTAAACCAGAATCTAGAGGAAAAAGTTACACTTAGGCCAAGAAAAGCTATTCCAAGCTTTCTTCCACCAAGAAACCTCCACCTCGCCAAACAGTTGCTTAGTCAACGCAAGGTACCCTGAAGAAACAGAATACTTTCTAGAAGAAGCACCTCCCCAAGCCAAAACATTACATTCCTACAGAGAGCTACACTCCCTAGAAGCCAAGATCTGAGAAAGCTCCAACCAATCCCCCAGAGAACCACCCAGCAGCCAATCAGAAGAATTCTTCCATCTGTAACCAACAACAAGGCCCAGGTTATGAGCCTCCTTATAATGAGCCACTTTATTCCATCCAGCAGAAAGGAAAAAATCACAAAGAGGCTGTATGGATGAGAGGACAAGAGAGGAGGATGCCCATTCCAGGAATCACTCCAAAACAGAGCCTCTATTACAGATCCAAAAAAGACTTCTCTTCACCAGGTGAGCACCAATCTTGAGGGTATTCCACACCATAGAGCCTCTTCCCTCAAGAGGAAACCTGGAAACATTTGAAGGTTCAACACCAAGTAAATACATGTGTGACAAGATACGGGTCCAAAGCTGAGACTGACTGGAGCACCAGCGCCAATAGATCTTGGCAGCAAGAGCTTGACTGCACCAGATAGCAGAATGAAGGCCGAGGCCTCCTTCCTTTTTTGGCCTGCAGACAGTGTCCCAATTGATGAGGCTCCATTTAGAATTTTGCAAATTACCACTCCAAAGAAATTGGTGAGAAAGAGCATCAAATTCCTTAAGAAAATACGTTGAGGCAGCCTGAACCATTCTTTTGTATATAGGAAGGGCCTGAATCATAGATTGCAGGAGAGTCACCCTGCCAGTAGTAGAGAGCCACCTATGAGTCCAATGATTGAATTTTTGTCAAAGCTTGTCGAGCAAGCTCTGCCAAAAAATCCTGGGCTGTCTTCCCACCACAATAGGGACACCCAAGTAAGTCAGAGGGAGAGACTCAATCCAAAATCTCAAGATATTGGCAATCCATCGCTGAATAGGCTCAGGAGTGTTGAAGAAAAAAATAGAGGACTTGTGGTCGTTGATTTTCTGACCTGAGGCAGCCAAATAAGTATCCAAAGTGAGCCGAAAGGCTTCAGCTTCCCAAATTTGAGCTCTCCCAACAAGGGTCGTATCATCAACAAACTGGAGGTGGGAAAGAGTGAGGATTGGACTATTAATCTATTATAGTCTATGAGATTTCTAGATGTATCTCAACTAATTCTATAAATACAGGCATTGTAGAAGGATATAAGTATCAGATCTATATTTGATCAATGTGGGTCATGAGTGGAAGATGAATGCAGTAGCATTCTAAGGAGTTGTAATGGATTTTAATTAATTTGATCAATGAGGATAAAGTGTTGTAGCACAATTTGGTAAATTTATATGTTTTCATATTGTTTTTTATTTATTTCTGTGTTTTCTTCCACTCCATCCACCTCCTACACCTAAATTATTCTCTATAACTGCGAGCAAACCGGATAATAGGAAACATGAGATGCAAAATATCATCTCGCAGAGACTTCCATTTCCTTTTTGTTCTGATTGATGAAGGAACAAAGAAGCGAGTAAGAGGAAATTTATCCATAATATACCTCCTCTTTTAGTCAGGCTAAAATCTTCAGCTATGCATTCTTCTAGCTTGGATAAGAAATTATCATTCTCAAATTCCAAGCCGAAGCAAAGGGGGGCAATAAAATTCATTGCCATCATTTTCAAGGCATGAAGAGGACTCACCATGCCATTCTTCTCCTTCATCTCCATTTCTAATTTGGTGATGAGTTTATTCAAACTTGCCTTGTGAGAAGAGCTCTGAAGTACAACATGGGCGGGGCTGAGAACATTGTTGTGTAGAATTCGTCTGAGCTTAATCCAGTGCTCATTATAGGGAGAACTAGATATAGTCCTGTAAGAGGTAGTAGTGAATTGCCTAGAGTAGAAAAGTGGCCGACTATAAAATTGACTGCCTGATTAACTAGCACCTCCCAGATTGGAGCTTGGCTGGTGAGGACTATCAATGGCAATGGGCCCATCCAAACTGTCATGACATGACCATATGTTTTGCCTATTTCTCTCATGGTGGAAAGAATATTTTCACCCTTGTTGAGCTGATGCAAGTTGCCCAATAATGATAGTCTTGGTGGAGATGGAGGCCATTTCTTCTCCTTACTTGATGACAGCATAAAAGCTAGATCAATGAATGTGGAAATCAATAAAAAAGAAACAAGGAAAATAAAAGTCCCTTCTAGAGTGGGAGTAGGAAGGAAATGGAGTGCTGGAAGATAATTCATAAGAGCCATCGTTTCCTCCATCACAAATCAATGCACTACTTAGAGAGCTACGATTGCCCTTGCAATTCTTACATAGATTGTTGTGTTGAAGTGTTCTATTAAGCCAAAAATCATGCTAATAGTAAAAAAACATAATCTTTAATCATTCAAATACTCTATGGTAAATATGCAAATTTTGATTCTTTTCACATCACTATCATCCATCAAAAAGGAATAAAAAAGAGCATTAATTAAAAATCCTGAATCCGTAAGTTCAACTAGTGGGACAATATGATCCTTTCTTATTTACTTTTTAACAAAGAAATCATATATTAAAACCCATTAAGAATCCTCTCTCTTTATTTCAAAATTTGATTAAACCATAGGGAGCATTTACCTCATAACTCTTACATTCTTTACATTACTTTTGGGTTGAGGAAGGTGACAAAACAAAGTTTGGAATTGGAGGCATCAGATCAAGGTATCTGAGGATATATTATAACACATCTTGGGCTCGTTTATTTGATTGTTATATAACTATTGATTCTTTTAGAGAATTTACTAAAATTTACTACATGTTCTTTTTGGATTTTAGGTAGACATTTCAGTGAGTGCATATTAATTTTATCAATTTTATGTAGTCCCCACTCTTAGTAGCTTTTAGTTTGTTTTGTTAAACTATTTTTGGCCACGTACACGTGTGCATCGACTACTCTAGTTCTATTTGCAGTTGATATTGTATAACATTTTGCTGGATTTCAGTTAGTAAGAATCATAGATTTTGCATGATTTTATGTGGTTACAGTTAGACTTATGATTAGTTTTATGATGTTTATCTCATGTTATGATGACACTTATGATTATGAATTACTGACAATACTGACACTATATTTGTATGCACATGGATCATATGTATGCTTTTACTTTTTGTATAATGCAATTTTTTATGGTATGAGGTGGGGTCGTAGTTACTTGTGTGTGAGACCCACATGATCTACCATTCCCAACCATTTCTTGTTGCATGTTATATGTATGCACGTGTTCATTTTTGTGATGACAGGATTGCAGGTACGGGTCATATTCTTCCCTGAATTGGCAGGAGTGAGCGTGCCCTATCACAACGTCTCAATGGTAAGAGGGGGGAGATATCGAACAGGTCCAAAACCCCAACTTAAACCACTTATTGTCTTGAAATAGTGGAAAAGATTCTGTGTAGTTACTCTTGAAATTTGTCAAGGTGACATGAATTCAAGAACTTTTCCTTTTGTTTGAGTTTTTCTTATTTGTCTTAGTCAGGTTTTCAGGTTTCTATGTGTGGTTTGAAGTTATATTCAAGTTAAAATAGGATTTGGTTTATTATGTTATTTATGGTATAATTATTAAATGCTGTTAATAATATAAATAATAAACACGAGGGTATTTAATTAATAAAAAGTTAATTAAAATAATTTTGTTATTAAAATATCTAATTAAATTCATAACCTTTATTATTAACGGATTGAGCAATTATTAAATCCTAAACTGAATTAAAGTTGATTTTTTTGAGGATAAAGATGGAATTTTGTAAAATCAAATCTTTTGAATCAAAATTCAACTTGAGTTAATTTTGAATATGGGGTTAGTTTAGAAACCCTAGGTTAAGTTTTCTTTTTTCAATTTTAGGAAATTTTTGGTTCATTTTCAAGAACACACGGGTTTGAGGGATTTAAACTCTGGATTTTGTTAAGGAGAAACTTTTGAAAGTTGAGGAGTATTTTGGAAAGATTAATTGTTTGCTATTAGATCAATGGTTTTAGATTTGTGAAGAATTTAAGTTAGGATCTTAGATCTGAAATTGTTTGTCTATTTTTTTAATATTAATTTGTTATCGTGAAAATTGTATTTTGCTTAAAATCTAGTTTTGATTGATAGCATGGATCTAGAATTCATTTTGTATGTTCTAGGATAGATTAAGACTAGATCTATGGTTTCATAATGGTAGAAAATGGATTGTAGAATCCAAAATTGAGATTCTCAGAAAATGAGTTATTCTTAGAAATTAAATTTTGTGCTCTTGAAGATTATTCAAAAAGTTGTATTAAATGCACAACTAGGCTTAGAAAATAAAACCCATTAGTATTAAAGGCAAAATAAGAACATGGTTCTTTTTCAAAAAATAATATTATATATTTACCCTTGAAAAGATTTGGAAGTTTATATTGTCCTAGTTTTGAAAAAATATATATATGTTTTTATCAAAAAAAATTAATGTGTCTTGCTGATTTTTTTACACTGTCTCTTTCTGTATTTTTTTCAAAATTAAAAAAAAAAGTTAAAAAAAGAAATATATTAAAAAGATTATATTAAAAAAATATTAAAATATAAATTAAATGGAGTTAATGTCTATTTGATTATCTTTTCCCGATTGGTTGTCTATAGCTCAAGTATAGGTAAACCCTTGAGAGGGTGTGTGTTTATTTGATTTTGGTTTGAGGACCAAAGTACGTTCCTGATGGCCTTTTTGGGGAACTAAAATCTGAATATTGTACCTTTACGATATTTATGAGACTATTTATGACTATGAGTTTTTGGTAGGTAATTTAAGTGGTTAAGGGGGGAGTGGCTTGCAATGAGGGTCAGGACCCTAAGAGGTTGTTAGGGTAACTCATTGTAAGTTACTTAATAAGTGATAATATAATACTCTATGGGGTTTTAAAATAAATTAATAAGACGTATGTATTCCTCGCTCATGCCTTGAGTGCTTGTATAGGCTAGGATGGTAGTGGGAGAAGATGTTTGATTTGATCTTTCATAATTACTATCCTTCTCTATATGAGAGGTTACTGATACCACATATAGTCACTAAGGGACAGAGGTCCAGTGAGACTAACAAGGTAACTCTAGAGTTGACTCGTGTGATGACACTTCCCCATTTACATTTTAGGTTTCCTACATGTGTTGGTTTCCTCTGGGTTTATAGGTTTTTAACTATTTAGTTGAGTTGTACTTTGAGATAGAGATATTTTAGGATCCCTTGTTTAGTGCTACCTTATGACTAGTTTTTAAACCGAGTGGGATCTGTTGTTATCTCCTGAGCATGGTAAGAGTGGACCATTTAGGTGCCATGAGGATAGGTGGTAGTGATCCTCTTTACCATTGGAGACATCAACATCCTTGTATCATTTACGATGATCTTGTAGTAGTTGTACCATATGCGACATCTTTGGAGATATTCTCTTATCTTTCTTAAATGGTTTATCATATCATGTATCTGTATATCAGTTATGTTATTTATGGATTAATGTATTGTACTTTGTATTTTATTATAATTACATACCCTGCGACTTGTGCAACGAATTTCATTTCAATGGATGTACCTTATGGTAGCAAATGTAATTGTATCATTATTTCTGAGATATTGTACTTGTTAATCATTATGTACCTTGGAATATTTGTGATTAGTTGTTAATTAATTTATGAGTAATTCCTACATTATGTAAACCTTGAGAATTTTATCCTTATTGAGTTTACTTTTAAAATCATGTTTTGTGTTTCATTGTAATTGCTTCCTCTTAATTGTTCACCTTGAATATAAACTATACAAAAAAAATTATTCTATGAACTTAGTTACTTGTTAAGGGTTAATTTCTCTTGGGTTCCCTAGTGGGGCATTACATTTTATCTCCAAGTAGGATTTGTATCAAGTAATCTTAATTGAGAAATTGCTTGCTCATTGGATTTAATGTTTTTTTAATATTATTCAAATAATGTATCTCCAAAATTTATTCAAATGTAAGATAAAAAAATATATTTCAAGCTTCCTTCTAGTCTATGAAGAAAGTCCCTTATGGGAAACTTGTTTTAAATAGGTCATGTTCCTCATTTAGGTATGTAAAAATTTAATGAAAAATATGTCATCCTTGTTTATACTCACATTGGATTGGTATCGACAATTGTGGCAGATGACCCTAAATATGAAAAGGAGTTCTTGTTGAAAAAGGAATATTGTTTTAATTTTTGACCAAAGAATATTGCCTCTAAACACTTCACACTTGGACGCATTGACATTGGTTTTCCTTCATATGGTCTATATTTGAAGGAAGTGAGAAGAATTTTTTAAATGAATCTTTTGAGTCCAAAGAAGATAGTGTAGAGTCAAAAATTTCATACCTCCTTTACAATTTTTCCTACGCTTTTGTAACCACTTTAGTGTCTATTTCCTAGTATTTGTGTATGTCCTTTTTAACCCTTGCATTAGCCTTTTCCCTTCTAGGATGCTCAAAGGCTCTTTTAGCAACTATCTTCTAGCATCAATTTTGAATTAACCGCGTGTTTCCTTTGCCACCTATTATTTTTAGCATGATTAACCTAAACACAAGTGGCCCACACAGATCTCCATGTACCATGTATCCATCCTGCAACATCTTAATGTTCAAATGTTAGTTTTGAGTATTTTGACACTTGTCACCTACCTTGGTTGGTGGAAATGGCTCAAAATATTCTAGAACATCTCGGAAGCCTCTTTTTCCCACCTCTTCTATCTTTTAGATCCAACTCTTCCATCCATTTAGTCTCTCTTGGTTACTCTCTTGGTTCTTGCACATAAAATCTCTTGCCTTGTCTTGGCCAAAACAACTTTCTTTTTTTTTCTCTCTTACTTGCCACACTAATCTCTTACAACGATATTCATAGCGCTCTTGGCTTTCTCAAGTCTACTAAGTAATATATTTCTCTCTCTCCTATATCTTTGCATATATTGGGATTCATCACATCCTTATCTATCATTTGTCTCATGTCTTCCAATCATTGTACACAATAAACTAACATGCGTAGGAATCAATATTTTTTTTACAACAACTTGTCACATCATCTTTCAACATGCAACAAACCTTAAATTGAAGTTGAAACTCTTTCAAAATAACTTTATAAGATCTCGTCACTTTATAACACCATGATGATTGGTATATTTTTATTATAGCTTGTCTTATTAGATGTCAATCACTAATTGACAAAAATAATATCATGATAAATAATATATATTTTTATTGCGAAGAATTGTAAATGACCTCATCAGTTAGGTGGATATTATAATATCCCAAGAAACAATATGTTGTTGTATGTATGATAAATTTGAAGGAATTATTTAACTAATATTGTTGTTATACTTATAAGATTTCAATAAAAAATATTAATTTCTTTTGTATTCCTTAATTTTATATTTTTGAAATCTTATTTACATATACTAACTAGTATAAATAAAATATTTCATTATTATCATCAAGTTTCTTGGGTATTCTTTTATAGTTGCGTTAGATTCTCTTTTTTATTTCTAGACAATGAAAAAAAGACACTAGCTGCACTTACAAATTGATTCAAAGCAAGTATTAGATGACACCCTTGTATCATCATGTCATTATTTTAAATTAATATCTTTGTTCAAATATTTAATTTCATATTAGACATTAGGTGTCTACCACTAAACTCCCAGCATTGTTTAATTAGATCACCTTCAATACTTTTCCTTTTACTGTTCTCCTCAATTGCACTGTTTAATTAGATCATCTTCAATACTTTTCCTTTTACTGTTCTCCTCAATTGATTTATTAAAGAGATCAATTGTTGTTTCTCATTGTGTCATTTTCTTATCTAGCCTCTTCCCAATAGAATTAGCAACACATTATAGATAATTTATTTCATTGATTAAAATAAAAATATTTCAAATTTTAAAATACTCGACTATAGAGGTAAATAGAAACTCATAGATCTCAAACTCAAGCAGAAGAAGGAGGACACAAACAAAGAGATGCACACAAATAGGGAAAGATGAAACAACCCATATGTTCTTTGTTATTTAGAAGATCAAACAACCCATATGTTGTTTATTATTTAAGGGCCCGTTTGGTGCCAAGCATTAACCTAGAATAAGCATTAGTTAATGCTAGAATAATTTAATTCTTTGTTTGTGGCATTTTTTGAATTCTTGAATTAAAAAACTAATCCCCATTTTGGGGCCAATGCTTGCATTAGTTAATTCTAAAAAAAAGCTGGAATTCATTTCTTATTCGAGAATAAGCTATTTATGGATTCAAATTCTTTTTTTTTTTTTTTAAATTTTAGTTTTTAAATTTTTTAATGGGGGTATATATACACGTGTGTGTATATATGTGTGTGTATATATACACACGTGTGTATACACACATGTATGTATATGTATGTGTACATATACACACATGTGTGTATATATACACACACATGTATATATACATGTGTATATATACATGTGTATATACACATGTATATATACACATGTATATATACATGTGTGTGTATATACACACACATGTGTGTATATACACACATGTAAGTATATACACACACATGTGTACATATACGTGTGTGTATATATACACACATGTTTGTATATATACACGTGTATATAAATGTGTGTGTATATACATGTGTATATACACATGCGTGTGTATATACATGTGTGTATATATACACATGTATATGTGTGTATGTGTATGTGTATATGTCTGTATATGTGTATGTGTATTTGTGTACACAAGTTAAAAATACATATTATTCAAATTAATTAAAAAAATGAAAAATAAACCTTATTCCAAATCTACAATATGGGATCCAAACGCAGAATAGCTTATTCCAGCTTTCATTTTTAGGATTAATTAATCCGAGAGTAGGTCCTTATTCTAGAATAGGCCTATTCTAGATAAATTAATATCATGCACCAAACGGGCCCTAAAAGATCAAACAACCCAAATGTTGTTTGTTGTTTCTTATGGACAATGTGTGATTCAAGCTTCCAATGGATACTTCATCGACATGAGAAGAAGATTGAAAGATGATTAGTAAGATTGGGAAGACTACCTATTTTCACACACCCCACTCGAATGATTAAGTCAATTGGCAAGAGTGCTGGGAACATTCATGCTGGCCACATTCATTCCTGCACACACCCGCCTTCTTGATCCAAACAAAATATATGTCATTCTCACATTTTAAGACCCATTCATGCCTAAAAATCTCTCGCGTAAACTCATCAGACTCTTTCCACACATCGGGATCGTTAAACACACTTTGCAGATTAAAAAGAACTGATGAATTTGCAGGTATGATGACGTCCATCACCTTACACTCATTTTCCATTTGGTAAACCATCCCAAGTGGTGCAATCAATTCTCTCCTCATTCTTTCCTTCACCACACTCTGCAAGTATGGTAGCTTCCTCAAATACTATAAACTAAACAACCTACCTTTTCCTTTCCCAGCCACTTGGCTTATTTCTTCATAAGCCCTCTTTTGAATCTAAGGATCTATTATCAGGTAAGCCACAGTGCATTCTATGGCTGTAGATGTGCTTCCTACTGCAAGAACGAACAACTCGTACAAATTAAAATCTATTTCTTCATTTGATAACTTTAACTTGTCTTCACCTATTTCATCCTCCATAGATAGTAAACAATACAAAAAACTATTGGGATCACTTCACTTAAAGTATTCTCTATAACTGTGATAAAATCGGATAAAAGCCAGCATGAGATCGCAGAATATCAGATCTTTGAGACTTCCATTTTCTTTCTGTTCTGATTGAGGAAACGAATCCAAAAACTTGTCACTTCTTTTACTTAGGCTAATTGTTAATAAATGAAGCCCAACCATTTTCCTTCCATATCTAAATCTGCTAAAAGATCAAAGTCTCGGGGCAGAAATGGAGATAGTTGGTTTTGTGGTAAGGCTGGCCACACAAAGAAAAGTTTTCAGTCTTACCAAAAGGCACAAGAGATAGTGTGGAACAGCGAAGCCAATACGACTTATGAAAAGGATGATTGTGTTCTAATCCTTTCAACAAGACACCACTTCATATTCTTGGGTGTTAGATTTCGGCGCCTCTTTTTATGCTACCGCATGTACAAAATATTTCACACAATTACTGAGAAGGTTAGTTTGGAAAAGTGTTTCTAGGATACAATAAAGCATGTGAGATAATTGGGAAAGGTGATGTTGTTTACAGCTAGAAGGAGGAAGCAAACGGTTGTTAAAAGATGTTTGCTATGTTCTCAAAATGAAGCAAAATCTGATTTCTACGAGTCAGCTCTACACACAAGGGTTCAATACTTTCTTCTTTGCAGATGCTTGGAAAGTAACAAAAGGCTCCATGGTTATTGCCAAGGGCAATAAAAGTTGGTAGTTTATATGTTTTAGAGAATCATGTTGAAGTGGGAGATGTTATGACTGTTGTGGGCAACGAAGTGGAGCTTTGGCATGAAAGAATAGGACACATGAGTAGGAAAGGACTTGAGGTTATGCTCAAATGAGAATAGCTACAGGTCTAAAATCAATTGATTTGGAGTTTTGTGAACATTGCCTTTATGGAAAATAGTTGTGAGTCAGCTTTTTGAAGGATGGACATGACAAGAGGATAACATCTTTGGAACTAGTACATTTGGATGTCTTTGGCCCTACAAAGGTAACCTCTTTGGGAGGTGCAAACTACTTTGTTACTTTCCTTAATGATTGTACAAGAAAAGTTTGGATATTTATGTTTTCTAAAGGTCTAAGTGTTTTCAAAATTCAAAGCCTTTAAAGCCCTTATTGAAAATCAAAGTGGACACAAAATCAAATTGTTAAAAACAGATAATAGAGGAAATTTTTTTTCTTCAAAATTTGATAGTTTTTGTGTAGATAATAGTATTCGAAGGTGTTCCCTTACTCCTCAAGAGAATGGGGCAGCAGAGAGGCTCAATAGCACAATTCTTGAGAAAGCTTGATGTATGCTTTCTAATGCTGATTTAGGAAAAGAATTATATGACGAGGCATGTAATACACAGTGTATTTAATCAACCGGAGTCCTTCATCTCGCTTGGATTTGGGTATTCCAGAGGAGAAATGGCTGGGAAGAAGAGTTTCATACTCACACCTTCAGGTTTTTGGATGTCAAGCTTCTGTACATGTTCCAAAAGAATAGAGGACCAAGATGGATCCCAAATCACAACAGTGTATATTTGTTGGGTATGGCGAGGATCAGTTTGGATTCAGATTTTGGAGTTCAGTAGATAAGAAAATCATTCGAAGTAGAGATGTAGTTTTTAATTAAACAATGTTTCCAGGATTGAAGGACCATGAAAGGGATATCAAAGAATATATACCTTTAACTGATATTGATACCTTTAACAGATATTGCTAACAATGGTTATGGTTCTCCACACATTTCTTTACAGGGACGTACAGCTACAATTCCTCATGCAATGTTTTCTTTCTCACCCACCTCTATTTTAGTTCTTGCTCCTATCTCATCACCATCTCCTACTTCTCCATCTTCAAGTGAAAGTGACCTTGGTATACAGCCAGATGTCTCCTTTGATGGAGTAACCACGCAGGCACAGGAGAGTCAACCCGAAACAACTCATGCTCTTAATAACAAGGGATCTGCAGAAGCCCATCACGGTTGTAGTAATTTCTTTCGCTCACAGGGAATTAGCAGATTTCCCACAGTAGACGAGGTGCGTGGGTCACATGTTCTTCCCCACAGTACATACTGTAATGTGGACTATGTCCACACAAACTCAGTTTCTGCATGCCACAATGGTCAAGGCCACGATGATCAAGGTGTTGCCAATAGCCAACGTACCAAGGGGAGTTGGGTTGGCATGCAGTCGAAGTCTTTCAATCCAATGCCCGCGTGTGTTGATGGTACTGAAGCAGGCCAACATTTGGAGAAGCTATACGACGCAAAGACTTTTCTAGTTCTTTAACAATACTCCCCGATTTTGAGCCGCTAATTCTCTGCCATGGCAGTCCCTTCCCATATCGTTCCCACAACCCAATACGCAGGGGTATACAGATTTTTATATGCACAATAATGAGCACAGAGGCAGCGATATTATGCCAAGTATGCAAAACCAAACTAACGATACAGTTATTTAGTTGAGGAGATCTTCCAAAGAGAATCGTCATCCACCAAAATTTTTAGACTATGAGCTTTTGTTTTCTGAAGAAGCAGAGCTTGAATTATTACTTTATGATCAAGTTGAGCTAACCACCTTTAAAAATTCTTTAAAAGCCATTGATTGCCATAAATGGAGGGAGGCAATTCAAGAGGAAATGGATTCGTTGACAGCAAATCACACCTGGGAACTAGTGAAGCTTCCACTAGGTTTAGATATTGAAAGCCCTTGAAAAATTGATAGGTTTAGATATTGAAAGAAGAAGATGGAGGTAGGGAAAGATATTGTACTCGACTGGTTGTCAACGGGTATGCTCAGCAGAAAGGAATCATTGCATAAGGGGGCGATAAAACTCATTGCCATCATTTTCAAGGCATGAAGGGGACTGTTGATAATTATAGCATCGATCAGATAAAATATAGTCTTTCCTATAATAGATAAATTGAGAAATACATATAAATAAATATTAATGATTATAATTGATATTTATTACTTATATTTATTTATCTAATATAATAATCATAGTTATAATATAATAATGATAATAATTATCATTATTATAATATAACTAGTCTTATATTATAAAATATGCGATGACTATCAAATCGACCACTTCATGTATATCATGGTCGATATATTTATGTTTCCCGTAAGTCATAACTATTATGTTTATGACGGTTGTTTAGATGTCGATGACTTTAGTCTAAGTCCGGCATGAGATAATGTCAACGGTTTTAATATAAACCGTGCGCGGTATATAAACCATGGGTATTAACCGTGTGTTCATTAACATAAGTCAGCTTGTAATATGTGACATTAAGAATAGTCATGCCTATGATAGGCGTGACTCCCATGATAGGCATGACTCCTTGGGGAGTCACGTCTATCATAGACGTGACCTTTCACCATTTGCAACTAATATAAATAAACATGGAAAATCTGTTTTATATTCATACCGAAACTGATAAGTGTGATGCATCTTAAACAGCGATCAATACATATGTATTATAATTATGAAACAACACCATCAAACCTGTGAAAACAACATGGTATCGGAGCCAAGGTGAGGAAAAGATCTAAATTAGATTATAAGGAAGACAAACTAAACTTATATCTGTCGCAGAGCTGCTTTGCCAGCGATTGACATTGGTATATGGATGTGTAACTGCGATAGTTTGATTTGGCACCAGACGCCCTTACTCAAGATTGGTATTGAAGATAGAAGTCTCTCACTTATTATAAATTCCGTTCTAATTGATTTTAGTGGAAAGTTGGGGATGACATGTCGAGACAGGTAGGCCGTGGGTGGAGAGATCACCACACTGCTCCTATTGGTGGCGCACGCGTGTGTCGGGATGCAGATCTGACGAAGACCATTGTGCCCTTCCTTAACAGGGATTGTTTACGCTTGCGCATGGCAGCGGTCAACGGTGACTATGCTACTAGCCGCTCGGGTTGTGGAGATCAGATCTAGACTCCATGTTATTTTAATTAAAATTTCTCTTTCCTTCATAATAGATCAGTATAGTAGCATAGACAAGATCGCGTGGACTGACTGGACCTCATGGGGACACCGCTACTGTGTGATATCTCACATTCGTGGGAGTTACATATGTTTTAATATTTCCACTACGTTGACAGAGCAATGGCTATGTCGGAGAGGAGCCAAAAATCGTTGCAAGTGTACACTATCGACAATCCAAATGGAAAATGTTATGTATATTTATGCCAGTTCCACAAATGGCTATCCAGCTGGGCACCAAACATCTTTGATCCTAGTGATTGTATCGTTGTGAAAAACCATGATGATTGATGGAAACGTCTGCACTGGACTTGCATATTTGTTCGAAGGATTTATTTCTAAGGGCAACGCGTAAAGCCTATGTTGTAAAAAAAAATAAAAAAAATAAACTATTAAGTGCCCCCCCGCTCCATATAGGGAGCGGCTTAAACATCACACACTAAGCATTGACTGCTTAGTGTGGCTACTGTGGGGCCCATTGGATCTGTTGGATTTGCTGACTACTCTTTCCGTTTCTAAAACCTGCTTCCGTCTCCCCAAAATAGTCCCGTAAACCGTAACAGTGAGTACTCACCCACACAATTCCCGCGCATAAGCCAAACTAATTTCAAAT
>MU227672.1:0-21453 GCA_018584345.1 Thuja plicata
ACTCCCTAGAACTTCCAATCTTCAAAGATGATTTAAATGTAGACTCGATCCTAGCAGTAAACTATTATTAAAATCATTAATCTCAAAAGAAATCAACTTACCAATAGTAGCATCCAGTGAAATAGTCATTGAAGGAATTTGTCTTAGTTCTTGTATTACAGACACTCAGATGGCATACATAAGTAAAAATGTTCTCAATATTTTGCTTGTCACATCTTCTTTAGTAATTTTTCCTCCAACACCTCTAATAGCATTCACAGTTTCCTTTAGTCTAGTGTTGTATAGTGTAACATTTTCACCTTCTTCCATTCTGATAGAATCAAATTTCCCTCTTAAGCTTTCATCTTTTCCCTTCATAACATGTCGATCTACACCATGTATTAAATTAATCCCATCCCACATCTTCTTTTTTGCATCACATCCTATAATGTCATTGAACTGCAGATCAGTGAGAGTAGATGATATCTGAATCATTGCTTGTGTGTGGTCCATTTTTCCTCTTATCTGCTCAACTGTTAAGGGACCAATTTTTGGTGGTGTATACTCATTATCAACATAATATACTGCATAATCTCCAATACCAGATAGCTACAACCACATTTGGTTTTGTAATGTAGAGAAGTTATCCTTATTCAACTTAGGTGTCTCCCTCTTATACATCTTCAGATCTTTAACTCAAGTCTTTTAAAATTATCTCTTGGAGTACTTAGCTCTGATACTAATTGTTGGATTAATGAGAGGGGGGTGAATCAGAAAGCTATGATACTTTAAACTTAAAAACTTTAAATCTGATTCAACTCAGTAGGATAAACAACAACAACAACTGAATTACTAAATATATTCAATAACTTGCATAAACAGTAAACAACACGCACATGAATCATTCAACACATTTGACACCAGATTTAACGAGGAAACCCAATTTGGGAAAAACCTCTGTGGGAACTGTCACCCACAAATGAAAATACTCTTCTGAAGTATGCTCGGGTAAAAGCTTATCCTATTAAAGATTACAATACGCGTTTGTTAAATGTGACCCTCCTAGGGGATTTACTTCATACCCATTAAGATCTTCACCCTGTTAGGAGTGGCCTAGTTAGAGGGCTTTGAATACTCTTTTAGAATGTCACATTTCTCAAGGATTTTACAATAAGACTATTAAGTCCACTCGGTTAAGAGATTTTGCTGTTACAAATGCAAATAAGCAACAATGTGTAAATGATCTGTAAAAATGCAATTACCTCTTCCTTGATCAGATCCCTTTATGCTCTCTCTAACTACTAGCATCAACACTTCATCAATTTCTTCACTTAGACTCAGATTTATCACTTCTTTACTCTTCACTGCATCACTCGGTAGCACTTCAACACTTCAACTTGCCAGCCATTTGTTCTTCGAATTCATCATTTAACTAGAATTTGTTTTTGCATCTTAATCTACTTGATTAGGTTTTCCTTCAATCATGCTCAGCCATTAGATTAACCTTTTTGAACTAATTTAGTGAACTTGAAACTCAGTTAGTCGCTTTGTCATCACCTCGAAACTTGCACTTTTCTTGGAAATAAAACCTTTACTTTTGCCGCTTAATCTATATCATAGATTTCTTCCTTGAATTTTCCCGTGCGTAGACCTTGTAACCAACTTTATTTTCATTCTTGGAATCCTCTAGATCATTGTAGCATTATATTAAATGTGTTCTTATCCTTGTTTCTTACATCTGTTATGTTCGATAACTAACTCTTAGTTTGGTGACTAACATGCACTGCTTGGTGCTTCAATGTCTCGATGTCCTGACTGAATATTTCATAACCCTTAACCGACAGAATCTCTTTGCTTGGTAACTTAACTCTTTATTCTTACCAACTTTTCCACTTTTGTTTACCGGCTTGATAAAGTAGAAACCAATTATCTCAAGATGATCTTATCATTGTTTGATCTTTATTTATTTCCCTGTTAAATCAACTCTGAAAGATATGACAATTCAATATGAACTATAAATCAATTGCTTAACATCAATGAAAAAATAACAAATAATCTAATTCTTTCTATAATCATGTATACCTCTAATCTCGGTCTTCATCATCATCTCCATCAGTTGGGTAACATAAGGTATAACCACCTTTCTCTTTGAATTCATATTCTTCTCTCCTTGAGAACAATAACCAAATTCACCGATTACTACTACTCCTCGTAAGTAGCAGCCTCCTCACATCAATCCAACTTAAAAGATAAATATTTGAGCTCATTGTATGGATGCACTTACCTGCATCTATTAACTCTGATTAGGAGGGGCAAGCCCTTTTGTCTTTCATTTGGACTTTCCAATAGATTCCTTTTCTCTACTAGCCTTATTTTTCTTTCTTCTTGACAAACTCTTATGCTTATATTCCTTTTCCCCTTTCACTTTTTATTTTCCCTTGACATCCCTTGGTACTCTCTTTTCATGTTTGTCTTTCCTATTCATTTTCTTCTCCTTTCTTTGATCATTTTTCTGTACTTTCTTGTTTACTCCTTCTAAACCACTTTTTTCACCTTCTTGGTTTCTGCAATTCTCAGTACCAGATTCATATAGGTTGCATCTGATTCATAGAACAATATTATGTCCTTTATTTTCTTCCTTCTTTGTATTACATTGAATAAACATGTAACCTTTCTTCTATTGACATTATCATTTTTCTTTCTCATGCTACTACATATACTTGAATCATGATCATGCACTATATAATTAGAACAAAGATTCTTCTTTCTGCAATCCACTTCTTTATGTCCATCTTCATCGGAAGCAAAGGACTAACCTATAAACTTTTGAGCTTTAATCTCCCTTACAGAGTTCTTCTTATTCCTTTTAGACTTGTCCTGATTGGATTTGGAGCAGTCTCCTTTTTCTAATCTAAGATCACTCTTGTCTGCTAACCTCCTCTGAATTAGCAATGCCTCAAGTTTAGTTGAATTGATCTTGAGATTTTCTATGTAGTCATTTGCAATCATAAGCTCTTTCTCCATAAATTTGACCCACTGATCATCCATGAAAACTTTACACATATCTCTGGCCTCAATTTTAGAGATCAAGCAAATATGATCTTTTGCAGTTCCTATTATGATCTTCTGAAGATTTGTCTAAAAATTACCTTTGTTTGATTCTAAAGCTTCACTAGATTTTTTGTCATAAAACTTCTTCTAACTGTGAATCTTGGTATCACCATGATTTCCAGACTATTTATCCTTGATTTCCATATCTACATCACCTTTTCCTTCTTCTTAATTTCCCAATCTTATCGAGAAGTTATGAACTTGATTCTCAGTTGGAGTTTGAATTTTATGAATTGTACCAATATCTTGTTTATCTAATTTACCCTTACAAGAGCTAAACTAACTTTCACTAAACCGAATAATCAAATATATTTGTCTATTATTGTTTAGATGAAATACATTACCTCTTCTCTTGGATCCTGATCTAATCTCCATTCTATATTTATCCAAGATCTTGCAATAGTCATCCTTGAAATGAAGTCCATAGCCTTTTCCCATTACCTAACCAACACTGAGAAGATTGTGCCTCAAGCCTTCTACATACAACACATCTTCAATAGTAGTCTTATCATATAAAGAGATAGATCCTCTTCCTCTGATTACACCACCATAATTATCTCCCCATCTTACCATTCCACCATCATACTTCCAAAAAATTACAATTTTTTCCTTTTCACCAATCATATGATGTGAGTATCGACTTTCTATCATCCATTCATCTTTCTTGACAATTTGTTCAGCTAGGGCATTTTCTTCAACATAACAACTAGTAGGAGTACTAGGCATAGGATCCATAGATTTAGGTACATCCTCTTTAATAGATACAAACACAATTTCATCATCATCTTTATCAACACCATGAGATTCATCATCTGTGACTCCTTCATCGTCAGCAACATAATAACAATTTTTCTCAAACTTAGACTTATCAGACTTGTACTTAGGATTCTTCTCCAGACATCTAGAGGCATAATGTCCTATATTTTTACAAGAAAAACTTAGGATTCTTCTCCAAAAATCTAGAGGCATAATGTCCTATATTTTTACAAGAAAAAAATTCAAAGGCATTTTCCCTTTGTATTTACCAGATCCTTTTAATAGTCTCTTTGCAACAAGTGCTTCCAATTTTTGAATCTCCTGCTCTTCTTCTTCAATTTATTTCATCTCCTTTTCAAATATTGACATTATTCTTGTAGAAACTTCACCCTAATTTTATCTATGCATGTCCCTTCCTGATATAGTATCTTTGAAAGTAGATTCAAATTTTGGAAGAGTTTCACCAAAATTACTCATTTCAAAAGTAGATAACTTACCGAGCAATGTATCTCTAGTCACAGAGGCAACAATTATGATCTCTTCAATAGAATAAACTTTTCTTTTGTAAGTAGGGGGAAGTGATCTCAATATATTTGAGAAAATTTATCCTTCATCTAATGTACCGCATATGATTCCACAAACTAGTTCATTTATCTTTTGCATGTAAGAGTTTATGTTCTCATCCTTAGACACTTTTAGAGATTCATACTTTCTCTTCAAGCTTTGCAACTTGGCTTGCTTAACACATGCATCACATTCATGTGGGGTCTCTATATTTTTCCATACATGATGAGAAGTCTCTAAATAAATCAAATTATTATATTCAATATCTGATAGGGCACTCATAAATGCTTATTTTTCTATGTTGTTGTACTCAAATTGCTTCTTCTCATCTGGAGTAGTAGTAGAAAGATCTGCAAGAGGAGTGTAAGATGTCTTAGTGATTGTCTAGTACTCTTCTCCAATGAATCTTAGGTGAGTAATCATTTGACCCTTCCATATGGGGTAATTTGTGCCTTCAAACCTAGGACTGTCCTTCCTATAGGCTACCATATTCAGATCTCCCTAAGGATGTTAGGCTTTCTCCAAGGGACGAGGCTCTAATACCAGTTGTTGATAATATTGAAGAGAACAACTAAGAGGGGGGTGAATTAATTGTTCCTAAAATTCAACTTCAAAACCCTTAAACTTCAAAACTTTCAAGCATAAACTCCTAAGATCTGATCTGATTAATTAACCATGAAAAATAGAAGCATCCATAAATCAGAAATACATCCACAATGCTTGACACAAATATTTTTATCATGGAAACCCTATTAGGGGAAAAACCATGTTGGGGATGATTACCCACAATAAGTAAATACCTTTTTAGAATTAGAAACCTTTGACAATAATGGGGAATGCACATGCATTAAATCTTTTTGCCTAGAGCTCACTGCTCAAATGAAAATCCTCGAGCTACAACCCTAAGGAAGGCTCACTACCTTACAAAAGATCACTACAATGATCTGAGATTTTTTTGAACTATGAGAATCAAATCTACCATATTTTTGATACAATTCCATTGCAGCACAATGCAGAGAAGACCTCTATTCAACCCTTTATTGAACCACTTCTGATCACCACTAAATCATGCTCTTTCTCTACTGGCAATCTCTAATGTCCACACACATGATCCACACATCCAAATCAAACCCTAGATTAGATTTATATCATCAACCTTTACAAATAATAAGGATGACCACCACCTTGATTTCATCTTGAAATCACGCACTAAAAATCATAGTTTAACTCCTTCTTCCACTGCCAAGCGATATCCACAATCCATAACAACCACCTAGAGATCATAACTCTTCCAGATTTTATGCCTTGATCTTGTACAACACAATTTACCAACCAATTCAGCCAAGAAAAAAATAATAATATTATTATTGTTGACCAAAAAATCCACCAATATGATCATTCCAATCCATATGGACTTCCAAATCATCAAGCACACATTTCAAGAACATCCTTCAACATCATGAACAACACATAAACATTCAAATACATCCTAGCCATTCAATTTTCCAGCACCTTTTAAACTGTACTTCAAGAACACAATACACATCCTCTGTGACAACAAAAATATACCTTACGGGTCTATGAAGTATAAACCCTTTCAATTGGGAACACCTGAGTATGTCCCAAACATACTCCTTTCCAGACTGAACCTCTTCAAAACATACTCAAATATTCATTCCAACCTTTGCAATTTAATATGGACTAAGTAGAAAACCTTGCCAACATCCCATAAGGTGAAATACACCTTATCTGCAATACACAAACCTCACTGGACCTCTGAACACCCTGTTCCACTCACAAAACTGTAACAAATAAGTTAGCATCAAATAATCAGACCCTCTGATCAATCCTACTGATTTGTTGACATTAATGACAACACATCCATCTTCCAAATTTCCAACATTATATGGGATCCTAGTATTCAAACATGTATATATATATGTAGATAGAAGTTGATTTGGTATACATATGCATATTGTTTGAGGGGGAGAAATCTTTGGGAAGGGAAAATTTTAGTGTCCCCACTTTTATGTCCTCTTGTAGACTGGCTAGTACTATTTTTTAAGGTATGTGTCAGTCAGTTCAGAGGGGTTTTTTGATGTGGCCAACGAGCTTAGAGGATGTATTGCAGTTGAGAGAGTTTTTGGCTGAGTGATTTTGGAAAACTCATTTGAAATTTACTATTTTTAGTAAGTGTCAATTTTGACATTATTTGGTCAATTGGGAGTCTAGGATGACTTACTATTTTTATTAGTTATTATTTATAGTAACTATTGTTTTTGGCAGCTAGTCATAGTGCAGTCTCCAATCTATTTCAATAGGCAATATCTTCAATTTTAGGATATGTATAATCGATGTTTGTTGGTCATGCTTTATAGTTTTAGAAAGCCATGGGGGAATACTGACAGGGTCAGTGTATGGATTTCTATTTTAGTTTTTCTTAGTAGGCATTTGGATATTATTATTTTATTGTAAATTATATTCCAGAGCTTTATAATTAAAATAATGTTATTATTAAAGTTAAATATAATGTCTAACTTTAATGTCATCTTAAAAATTTAAAGGGGACGTTATGTGGACGTCTAAATGAGAATTATAAAGTGACTTTATTATGGCGCCTAGGGAGTTATAAGATTTTAAATAATTCCATAAAGTGTTTTATGGAGATAGGTGCCAATATATGAATATATAAGGTGAATATAAAAGTTAAAGCCCTCCATAAAGTGAGTTTAAGTTAATTAAAAATTATATAAGGGGTCACTTTATTATTATACCCAATTGCAAGTAAATATAAAAATTAAAGAGATGCAAAACTAAATGGGATTTCTAGAAGCTTCCTGGAGAATTATAAAAGGGCCCATTTTGATGTACTTAGTTAATTTATTTTCTCTCTAAGAAGTTGGGAGCTCTAACTTCATTTGTAGAAAATCTATGGATGGAAACCTTTGGAGTTTCTCGGTGGTTTTGGATGGAAATCCAAATCTATCTTTGGTGTGGATTCATTTAAGATTCACCATTGTGATTCATCATCAAAATATTGGAGGTTTCAATTGGAAATCTCTCTCTAGAGGATTTCACAAACAAATTTCAAATTATTGAAGGGTTTGCTTAATTTCAGAAGACGAGGATATCATTTTAGAGTTCCTTATTTCAGGGAGCGAGAAATTAATGAGTATTACAGTTTATCACTTGTTTTTTTGAAGGATTGTAAGTTGTAATATGCATTAAAGGGTTTGTGGAATAAACAAGCACATATCACCTGAGCGTGGTTTGGTCTAAGGAACATTTGATGGTTTAATGTGCAACTACTGTTAAATGTTTTATATTAGTATATGTTGTTATTATTGTAGCATTTAGATTTGTGAAAGTTAGAAATTAGGTCTCTTTCCTTATTTTTTCTATGGTAGTAATTATAAATAAAGAGAACAATGTCATTGCTATGCTTCTATGCTAATCATTGGAAATGAAGTGAATATCTGTGTGTATTGATCTAGTGTTAAGCATGTAATGGGAATTACTCATAACAAATGAAACAAAATTTGGGAAATAATCCAAAAGGTTAGAATATGTTGAAGAGGATATAACTGTTGGAAAATTTATGGAGAAATTGAAGAAATTAATTCATCCCTACATTCATCATGCTTTCTTTGCAAATTGGAAAGCACAACAATTGTAGACACTAAGAGATACTTTTCTAGTTGGAACTATTCTATCGATTGTTGATTTTGCAGAAAACTATTCCTTTGTTCATCAAAAAGCCGATCAATCATAATACTATTTTTTCAGAGAAGATTAATATTATCATATAGGTGTGTTAGAGACATGCATAGTTAGATTCAGATGGTGTTCAGAGCATATTTGAAGCCTAGTTCATAAAGAAAGAATATCAATTTTATATAAGTGATGATAAAGAGCACAATATTCATTATGTAGAAACATGCTTCAAGAAGTTTTTTTTAAATTTGAAAGAAAGGGGCATAGAAATTGATAAACATTATGTTTGGTCAGATGGATGTGTGAAACAATTGAAATCATCTAGACTATTTTATGCACTATGTATATATCATCATAATGAAAAAATACCACATGTGTGGAGTTCTTTAAGAGTGGACATAGAAAAGGTGAACATGATGGTGTTGGAACTTGCATCAAACATGCTCTACGAAAGTATCAAACAAATTATCAGGGAGTTTGTATAAAAGATGTAAATGATGTTGTTGAATGGTGTAAGACACATGTTACTCCAATTTCACATTGAATTTGTCATTAGTTATCAAGAAGACATAATGAATAGTCGGTAACAGAGTCAAACAAGACAACCGGTTTAATCACCGAAGTGCAGAGTCAACCGAGAGCACTGATCACACCCAGAGTCAACTGAGCACAGTGATTACCAAGTAAACAGACTACACCAAACATAAGTCAACACCAAGCTACACAACATGACCGAGAACCAGTATAACCGAGATACACAGACAACACTGAGCACTGAGAGACAACATTAACTGCGTGGAACAAAGACCACCTAAATGTTTTTTATGGCACATTAATCGATGTAACAACTTTTTAGCCAACCTAGATAACGGTTTACATGATTGAGGAGGAAATTAATTATGAATATATAACATTAATTACTTATGTCTACTATGTGCAGATGATCAAGGTAAATTTTGTACACTATTGATCTTAGGATAAGGATGTAATTGTTAAGCCCTAATTAGGTCATATCATTTGATATAAAAATGTATAGATTTCAAATTTTGTTATGTATGTTGATCAAGAAATGATCAAGTAAACACCATACTACAGACATCAGAGATCAGACAAGGGATTTTTAGAAAGAGACTAAATTGCAGAAATTAGTTTACAGAACTAAGGCAAGGCTACCGAGCATAACATAGAAAAAGGTATTATCATTCACATTGAGGTGATATATTTTTGTATGAACTTAATGGATCTGTATCAACAATATTGAGATTGTATATGTTTCAGATCAAATTTTTGTTACTCTCTAACAATTGTAATAGACTCCTAAATCTCTTAACAGAGTAGACTTAACAGTCTTATTGTAAATCTCTTAACTGAGTGCACACATAGATTGTGTTGCAAAATCCTCACATGAGGTAGATCTAATCGATCTTATTGTTACTCCTAACAGGGTAAGATCATCATAAGTGATCATTTTGTAAAGCTTTAACATGCTAACTTTATTTCTGTAGCAGTGAAGTTTTGTGGGTCTCATCCCCACCGCAGTTTTTACCTTCTAACAGGGGTTTTCTGCGATACCAAAATACTAGTGTCATGATAGTTTTATTTTATGTATGTGTATTTTTTAATTTACATGCATTTACATTTCCACATTGATACTATGTATGCAATTCACTCAATCAATTAATGAAGAACAAAGTTTACAAGATTTGATTGAAAAAGTATATAAGGGTACTGATTCACCCCTCCCTCTTAGTACACACCCTTTCCATTATCCCAACAATTTCTATCAGAGCTAGTTCTATTATTTTGAAGGTTTAATAGCTAAAGAGAAAATATCTTCCACTGGAGAGCTATACACTTGAAAAAACTATTGAGAATCAGAAGTTACAACTACAAATCTGCAATATAAGGAAGCTAAAGAGAAATTCAGGGATATGTTGATTAAGAGAAACAACATGGAACTTCACTGTCGTGAGATTGATTATCATGAAGAAGAAATTCATGACCCATTTGATACATCTGGATCTGAATCTGGTAGCATATCTGAAGGAATCATATCAAATCTATCTGAAAGAAATCAACAACTTACTAAATAAGTGAAAGCACTGTAGATCGGTCAAGATACACAAATGGTTAGAATGGTTGAAGTCTTGAATGATGCAAAGAAAGTTGGACAAGATAGAAACATTGTTGTTGATGACAAAATATAGATGACTGAAAAGTTACAAGAGAAAGAAACTGAGATATTGAGACTTACTGAACATTACTTTGAGATTTCCAATCAAGTGGTTACTATGAATCATGACGCTAACTGAGTAAATAATGAACTTGCAAAGAGAATAGATGATATCGGTGTATCAAAAGAATAAAATGAAAAAATGAGAAATGAAGTGAAGATTTTACAACAACATAATGAAGTGATTAAGAGATCTAAAGAAAGCACTAATAGAATGGATGAATTTATGAACTATCAAATAAGACTGAACAACAATACTGGATTAGGGTATACCGAGCAAGGAGAATCATCAAATCAAGCTGAAGAAAGGAATGTATACTCAAGCCCAAAGCCAAAGAAGCCCTCTTGCCATCATTGTGGAAAACCAGGAAACACATCAAATGTTTGTAGAAGCAAAGCAAAAGGTATTCCTAGAAACCCTCCTAAATTTAATGATATTTGTTATAACTGTAATAAGCATGGACATCAAGCACATGAGTGTAGATTTAAGTTGAATGAACCATAGAAGAAACCATATATGGATAAATACTGTCAAAATTGCAACATGCATGGTCATACATCTCAAGCATGCAGGAAAAACACAAAGCAAATATGGAAGCCTAAAGGACAAGAAATGATAAATCAACCAAGAAGACAAGGCAATGCTTATGAATGGAATTACAAAACTTGGAGAAATTATGGAACATGTGGTAAATATGGACACATAGAAACAAATTGTATGAGACAATGGAGAACCAACTCTAGGAATTGGTCAAGCTCTAGAATGACATGTTTTCACTGTCACAAAGTCGGTCACTTAAGCAGAGATTGTGTAGACCAAATAAACACTTATGGGAATGAAAATACAATTGAGGAAATTTTGAGGATCAAAAATCAAATGTGGAAAAGAGCATCAAATGATAATGTAGGACCAAGCACTACAGTCGGTGACACCTCATCTAATGGATTAGGTGGCTCCACTATCTCCAACTAAGCAATACAAGAACATATGGAACTATGTTTTGGAATGCTATATCTTACATCAGATCCTATATTTATTGCACATATGCCAAATCAGCATAAATTAAGATGCACCATGGTATTATACTTTTGATTACTATGATCTAGTTGAGTTGGTTAATATGTATCAAGATAGAACTGTCAGTCGGTGAAAGTTGTGAAGAGACAACTGAGTTAATATGGTAACTGAGTATATAGTATACTCACCGAGCTAAAATATTGTTAGTGTTAATTGAACAAAATGTTTGTTTACCGATTGGTTGGTGAAGAGCATTTATTGCACCGTCCTAAGATTTTTGCTATAAATTTGGTCGACATGAACTCATTTATTCACAATGCAATCACAGAGAAGAACAAAAGAAATAGAGCTCAGTTGAAAAAAAAAATTCTTGAAGCATTCAACAGAGATTTTGAGCATATAGAGGTTAGTTACTAAGCATTCAACACTTACCGAGTTATTCGAGCACACTTTACAGAAGCCCAGAAATAGAAAATATGGCATCTTCATCACGAATAATGAAAGCTAAAATAGATAAGGATAAGAAGGTTTTTTTGGTGAATAACTCCACCTGCACAAAACCAAATTACAAGATTCACCCATAGGTTGCAGCACAACCAGATGATAAATGTGCATTTTCATACATCCCACCTAGGGTTTTGCTAGTGCAAGATGTGCATGCATACATTCATTGCAAGATTGGTAAAATAGGAGTCATTGTAAGATTGGTGAAATAGGAGATTTTGAACTTATGGCTACTTACCAATCATTGTGCACAGACATAAAACTGATGGATGACCATAAACACTTAGAAGTTAAAGGGTTAACCAATGCCCTATATTTTCTGAAGGTCTTTCACAATGAATGGATCAACATTGTACTAAGCAGAGTACATGAAGGAAATATATGGCTAGATGAACCTAAGAAGATAATCGGGGATATCATTCATGTAGTTACTAGATACCCTATCTTGGAAAAAACCAAATCCCTAAGACATCTACCAAGAACCGAGTTTGAAAATCTTACATTAGCCTAGTGGGATGGTAGAGGATTGAATATTAACTGTATCAATGATCCTAAACTAAGATTTGATGATTATGCGATTGGGTATAAGATATTCCAGTCTAGCAGACCTAACATTGTACCATGTGGAGCTGTTGATATAGCCTACAAGATAGTCAAGAAAGGTCTACAACTTGATCTTTCCGAGTTGTTGCAGAGGCAGTTAGAAGAAAACATGAGAACCATCAGATCGGAAAAGTCAAATACATGTAAGCTCGGTTCATTACTAATTTGCATATTATTCTACATGCAAAATTTATTTCCATCAATCGGTAAAGTTAAGTGGAAGACAGACAGACCGACTACTGTCCAAATTGATGAAATGATTACTAGTATAGGAAAGAAATTTGAACCTATAATGAATGAGTATTTCTCTAAGTTCAAAGCTAGGATGGAGAAGAGATCCTAGATTCCTACACAAATAGTAGAACACTACAAAGATGATATTTGTTTTGTAGTAGATATAGATACAACATTGATAAAAGTAGTAGATCCGAGGACTACATGGCTACCTCCAATGGAATATGAGTTAGACATTGATGTTGCATCTGAGGCTATTGAGAAATTGTTAAATGAGCCTATTGAAAAATCTATCATGAGATTTGGAACCTATGAAGAGGCAAAGTCCCACATAGTAGTACAATTGCAAGTACAACAATTGGGAAGGAAAAAGACAAAGATTGTCAAAAACTTGAAGAGGAAACTTTCCATAACCGATGAAGAATTGAACAAATCTGAAGAGGAAACCAAGGAGCAGACCTTAGTCAATAAAGAAGTAGAAATAGAATATGAGACTGATGATACCGAGTCAAATATAGAACCAATTAAGGCACCTAAGGCCAAATGGAGCAATAAAACAAAGATTGAATCACCATAAAAGATCATCTCACAGTCGGTGACTAAGGATTCACCACCTTTGAAGAATGGTGTAGCAAAAATAACTAGACCCTTGCCGAAATTTAGATACCAGAAAAGAAAGTAGAAGGGTACTAATACTACTACTACTGCACCAAGACAAAAGAGGAAATATGTCTGAAACAAAGATGACAAGGATGATTCTGATGATAATCCTGAATAATTTAAGGTTGTACAAAATAAGCCATCACAAACAATTGATGAGATTGCAGAGACAATCAATACTATCAGATAGTTAGTTCATCTGAAGATACAAGCATATTCTAATCTGACCACTGAGCACAAGGACAAACTAGAAGAAGAAATCATATGTATGATGATTAACTTTAAACAAGTTCCAGTTGAGTTTGCTACTTCTATTCCATCACAAATATATGATAGAATATCATCATGATGGACATATGCACTCCAAACCGAGAAATAGATGAGAGAAGCATCTCTCACACTTATAAAATCTGAGTTCACAGTTGAGGAAATTAATGATATAATGAGGCAATATGCCAAGCAATTTCAAAAGAAACAAAGAACATTGAATATCCTACAAGGTAAAATTAAGGAAGTAGATGTTGAGAGCACCAAAATTTGGAATGAATTGTTGAACCCAACCAAGGACATACAAGATATCGAGCAAGTAAATTTTATTTCATCTACTGGACCGAGCACCAAACCTATAACAGTTGATGATGCAAAAGTTGATAATGTATTAGATGATATTCCTGAGCTGTCGACTAATTTAGGTCACCCAGATATTACTATAACCAATGTAACCGAAGGAGATCCAGATGATAAATCCAAGGAAGATGAGTCAATTAGAGCAACCAAGACTATTGATGAGCATGATACATCACAGGTCACCCAAGTGAATGTACCTAGTCAGTTACCTATTTTTGTTAAAGAAATTGAAAGTGATACCGAAACATAGAAGAATTCACCCGCACAAGCAACAGATACAATTGAAGATAAGGGTGAAGATCACGGTATAGAGACCAACCCTAGTGGTGGGAATACACAACATGATACACCTAAGGATACCACTAATGCTGCAGAGGACAACGGTGAAGGTGAAAAAGAAACTCTTGACAAGACAGTAGATACATCTACTATAGACACAAGGTTAATTACCGAGGCATCTCACCTTGAGGTATCACACCAAGTACCGAGCAATCAAAGTAAAAAACTGAGCAAAAGGATCAGATAGCTTTAGCACTATCACCGTCATCAAGTGGTCAAGGTAAGAAGAATAAGAAAAAAAGGAAATAAGGACGTAGTTGCAATGGATGAGATTATAGAGATTCCTGATTGGGATCCAAAGACCCTTGATCCAGAAACACTGAAGAAATATGGTGAGCTTTGCACCAGAAAGGCAACACAAGACAAGCTTAGACTAGAAGCAAAGAGTGCTCAAGTGCTAGAGAAAGAAAAAGAGATCTTAAAGCAAGTTGTACGAGATATCAACATTGATACATGAGCCCCCATACTGGAAAAAATTGAACTATTCACTAAGGCAATTGACCATCCTTATATTGATGCCAAGCAGAAACTAGAAGAAAGAGCAGAGAAGAAGATCCAATATAAAGTTACAGAGAAGATAAGCCAAGAAGTGGCAGTACTTAAGGTAACTCTGTCAGAATTAGTAAATGGTTTAGAAACTATCATATCAGAAGCCATTACTATTCTACAATAGTTATGCACATTAGATCACTTCACTACCGATATTAGTGAAAAGATAAAGTAAATCGATCAAGTTCTAAAGACTAGTGCACAAAGTCTATCAACTGAGTAACATGAATTATAGATGCATTGCACCAAGGTATTTCAAAATAAGTAGTTAATACTTGACATACAAAAAGAAGAGGAACAACTCAGAGAGAAAGTAACTGAGCTCTAGGTGATGTTACTACCACATTTAGTCACGATGCAAAAACATGTCACAATGGAAAAGAATCTCATTGCCACCCCAAAATTATCTAACAGAAAGCACATATGATATGCATGTTTAGCTAAATCCAGAGCTACTCACCCTCGATCATTTGAAAGAGGAATGGGAGAAATTATTGGAAACTAAAGAATTCCCATCCTAATATTTTTGACAAACTGTAAGTTATACTCCTTTTGTCATTAATTTCGAAAAAGGGGGAAATGTATGTATAGATGTATAGTAAAGGGGGATACTATAATCATCTGTATGAGTTAATATACATATACCAAGTATATACAAAGGGGGAGCATGTACAAAGGTGGAGTCACTATGTATTTCATTATGTACAATACTAAGTTTTTGATACTAATTCCAAAGGGGGAGAATGTTACACCAATTGCACATTGAAGTTGTCATTAGTTATCAAGCATACATAATGAACAGTTGGTAATAGAGTCAAACAAGACAGTCAATTTAATCACCAAAGTACAGAGTCAACCAAGAGCACTGATCATGCCTAGAGTCAAATGAGCACAGTGATTACCGAGTAAACAAACTACATCAAACAAAAGTCAACACCAAGCTACACAGCATGACCGATCACCAGTATAACTGAGATACACAGACAACATTGAGCACCGAGAGATAACATTAACTGAGTGGAACAAATGCCACCTAAAATTTTGTTATGGCACATTAATCTATGTAACAACTTTTTATCTGACCTAGTTAATGGTTTACACGATTGAGGATGAGATTAATTACAGATATACAACATTAATTGTTTATGTCTCCTATATGTAGATGATCAAGGTAAATTTTGTACACCGTTGATCTTAGGATAATGATGTACTTGTCAAGCCCTAATTAGGTCATATCATTTGATATAAATATGTATAGATGTCAAATTTTTTTATGTATGTTGACAAGAAATGATCAAGTAGCCGCCATTTTACAGACATCAAAGATCAGACAAGGGATTTTCAGAAAGAGACTACATTACATAAATCAGTTTACAGAACTAAGGCAAGGCTACCGAGCAGAACATAGCAGAAGGTATTATCATTCACATTGAGGTGATATATTTTTGTATGAGCTTAATAGATCTGTATCAGAAATATTGAGATTGTATATGTTTCAAATCAAATTTCTTTTACTCTCTAATTATTGTAATAGACTCCTAAATCTCTTAACAATCTTATTGTAAATCTCTTAACCAAGTGCACACATAGATTGTGCTACAAAATCCTCACACGAGGTAGATCTAATTGATCTTATTGTTACTCCTAACCAAGTAAGACCATCAGAACTGATCATTTTGTAAAGCTTTAACATGCTAACTTTATTTCTGCAGTAGTGAAGTTTTGTTTGTCTCATCCCCACCGCAATTTTTACCTTCTAACAGGGGTTTTCTGCGATACCAAAATACTAGTGTCATGAGCATTTGATTTTATGTATGTGTATTGTTTACTTTACATGCATTTACATTTTGGAATTGATACTATGTATGTAATTCACTCAATCGGTTAATGAAGAACATAGTTTACAATATTTGATTGAAAATGTTTATAAGGGTACTGATTCATCCCTCCCCTCTCAGTACACACCCTTTCCATTATCCCAACAATTTTGCACCAAACGAGACTGACACATCATCAAGAATGAGTCAAGCGGTACCCCACAAAGTATTTTGAGAGATAATAGGTATGCACATGTTTAAATTAAATACATGTGATATATATATATTTTGTTGTTTAGATTTTATATTTCAAATTTTAAAAATGAAATCCACAATTTATTCTATTTTTATGTTATATATATATGTTTTTAGGTGTAGATAGAAAAACTATGCATGGTTGCAAGATGATAGAGAGGACATGATCTTTGCATTCAGTTATGAGTATAGATTGTCTCAATTGGACATTGTACACTAGGGAGTACTCATGTTTTTGTTCTCACTACATTATTGAAAACTATTCAGAATTCATCCACTAGGAACATGGATATGTAGGTGCATGGAATTTGGTGCCACTTTTTTGTTACCAATACAGTTGATTGAGATGAAGATGAAAACTTTGATGATGCTCCTTTCATTTCTACTGATTATGACCATATTTAAGGATTGGTTAAAATTAGTAAGTATATTTAATTAAGTCACACACACACACACACATACACACACACAAATCTAGTTTGAAGTATTTTCTCTCACATGTACATTTGTTGTGCAGAAGATGTCTTTGCGGTGATTGATGAACCTGAAAATGTAGGAGTTAGTTACTATTTATTGTGTTGCACTACAAAGAGGATGAAGTTAATTGAACTCAAATAAAGTGATGGAATGTTGTTTACCACAGGTTTTCATGCTTTAGATCTATATTGAATTTTATTTCAAATTTAATAAAGAGTTTAAAATATTGTTAAAATTTGCAGCGCAAGTTCAGTTGTTTTAGAGGGAACATATTTTAAGTAAATCAAAATATTCCAACATGGGGTCACTTTGTTGATTATCAAATTAACAATAAGGTGCTTCAATATAGCCACCTAATAGTTGCTACCTCCCTCTATCTCCATTCACTTAAATCTTAATGTGGACATCATAAGTGGAGACTAGACAGTGAGGATCATGAGAAAATATTACATGTTGTCCACGAGCATTCTGAATCACCTGGGGTGGTCTAAATAATATTACTTTGAGATCTATATTTTTGCTAGATTGTATTTATGATGGATTATATTGATGATTGGATTATATGGATTATATTTATTCATGTTTTAGGACTTGATCTATACTTGATATATACATGTTACTTCAATATTATAAATGTTGATTAAAGATTCCTTGTACATCTAATTGATGTTGAAAATACGTGTTAAGATTTAAAATATTCTTTGTTACTTGATTATACATGTTACTTGATTAAAAATTAATTGTTAAGATTATAATGTATGTGTTACTTGATTATGTACATGGATTATATTACTTGATTATGTACATGTTACTTGATTATATGTGAACTATAAATGTTACTTGATTATATATGTTACTTGATTATACATGTTACTTGATTATACATGAACTATAAATGTTACTTTATTATACATGAACTATAAATGTTAAGATTAAATATGTATATGTAATCATTTAATCATCTAATAAAATCATCTATACATATCATCATCTAATCAAAGATCATCAAATACAATCAAATCATCTAATCAAATCAACTATGTACATGAACGATCAATTCATATAATCAAATAATCTAAATAGACTATCAAAGCATAGATCTGAATCAAATTGATATCTATGTATAATTGAATATAATCAAATCAAATCAAATCATCTATATGTATATTAATCTAGAATCAAATATAAACACATCAAACATCTATCTATCTATACATCAAACATAAACACATGTATAAATCATAAATCTATATAATGTCAAATCATAAATCATCTAGATGTCAACCATAAATGTAACACATAAATCATCTATGTCTAGGTCTGGAGAGCATATAAATAAATGTCTCGAATCATAAACTAAAAAGATCAAACATATAATAATAAAATGTATAATAATGAAATGTATAATGAGTCTCAAATTAAAGATTTGCAACATTTCCTAAACTAGGGAGTCATCCAGACACATACAAACTGAGCAACCCTCTGACTGAGTTTCATGAGCATCCTCTGGCTGTGAAGAAGCAACTAACCCCTGCAAATTTAGTACAACAATTAGTTATATACATGTATATTATATATTATATGTAAAGTAATTAAAATATATAAATACACAAGTGTACACATGCATGTTTAAACGTGCATATTTAAAAATTACATGACCACTAGTAAGTGTCACATGATCTACTAAATCTCTCTTAGGAACATGCTTTGAGCCCACACTAGAGGTAACATGCCTGCTAACTGTGCCTACAAAATATTATACATAGAAGAGACACCAATACACACATACAATTAATTGTTCACTATAAAATAAAAGAAAGAAAATTATATATCTAGGTGTCAGGGGTAGGATTATCATCAGTGCGTTGCACCACCATATCATCAACAAAAGGTGCATCACCCACACTATCTCTGGTCTCAAACCTCTCTAGTAATGAGGAGTGTAGTGGTGTGTGTAGCTAAGAGGGGAGTGGTGTAGAGTTAGAACCTCCATAATCCAATACAATATCCATATATGATCCCATATCAATGCCAGTGTCGACCTAACTCAACTCTCATAGCTGCTCCTCAAATACCTCCAGGCCCTCAACTGTGATGCGTACATCTCCAACTCGTATGTCTCGCTCTGCAACTGTAGAGTGATCTAATGGTGAAAAGTGTTGTTCAAAGTGTTGTGAACTATGATGTGCATGGCTAAATGGCGTGTCCCAAGTCGGTGGAACTACAGGACCCCATGCAACTTTGATAACATCACTAACAGATTGTATCGAGATCCTCTACAAGTATGCAATATAGGAATATGACTGCAAGAGATCATCCAAAAAGTAAAGTGCCAAATCCAAATGAATCTGATGTCCAGAAAGTTCTCATATCTCACCTAGTGGAGACCTGTAACTCTATATATGTCATCACTCAAGCCTATAGTAGTACTAGATGAAGCCTCAGAAGATGATCTTGGTTGGCTTAGTCTAGTCAAAATGTATCTGCTGAGTGTGTCAAAAGTAATAGTGGTGGTCGCAGAAGCAATCTGCCCTATCCTATCGACTACTTCCCTCTAGGAAGCAATGATCACTCTATTTGTAGTAGCAGCCATTGTCAGTGGGCCACTGTCAGAGTCCTCTACCCAGGAAAATGTCTATGAGAAGGTATGACTCGATCAACCCTATGATACTTATCATGATCTGCAAATCTGCCATGCCCATAACTAAAATATCCTAGAAGATCTAAATAGTTTATGTTGAGTCCTAAACAAAACTTTGCATACAACTGCTCGACAAGACATAATGGAATCTGGTCATTATTAGGATAATGACCATGTACTATGAGAAATAGAGGGTATATCATGCACACTATCTGAGGAATCACACACCGTGTAACTTGATAGGCCCTCACCTTGTCCTTCCCATCATAATATGGGAAGTCCTCTAGTTTGATGATATACTTAGGGACACGGCTCTGCACCATCTCTAATGATACATCACCCAAGACCTCAACTCTCAACTCTTGAAAAGTACTGTCAATAACATGTGGTTTAAAAGAAGAATGAGATTTCAATCTCATAGCCAAGTCCTCCAGACTCCTCAATATAGTACTATAGATGTGTATGTACAACCCATCCTTATAACTACTCATGACATCTCAAAGTCGATCCATCTCTATATGAGTAGTTTCTAAAAATGCTCGTAATATCTGGAGTACAAGGTGGAATAGGGTGTGCACCAACATCAGGTGCCTTACCCTCAATTGCATCCTGACCCCCAAGTGCATCACCATGACCCCAGGTCCATCCCTATCATGTGTGGCCATCTAGGGGTAACATGTGTTAAGTGTTAACAATTAAGTATAAGTACATTACAAGTGCATGTAAAATGGAAACTAATATCCAAATCTAAAATTATACTTATACAATACTAAATGATGGATATGAGAGAGAGAGAGAGAGACATGTGTAATAAAGTATAATTTTAAAGCAAGATCTAACTATACATAATATTTAAACATATCATAAATAAATTTAAACATCATTAAAAAATATCTAAACATTAGAAAATGTTAGATTAAGGAATCTTATAGAATCTTAAGGGGTCATATACATCATAAAGGGTCATATGTTGTATTATGGTGTCTTAAGGGGTCATATGTTGTACTAAGGGTTCTTATGGAATATTAAGGAATCTTATGTCACAAAATGTCTTAATAAGGGGTCATCGGTGTCTTAAGGAGTCATAGTTGTCTTAAGGGGTCATATGTCGTATAGGTCATCTTAAGGGGTCATATGTCATAATAGGTCATACTAAGGGCTCTTAAGGAATCTTATGGAATCTTAAGTCACAATAAGGGTTGTTAAGAAATCTTATATCACAAAAAGTCCTAATAAGAGGTCCTAGGTGTCTTTAGGGGTGGGGAGAGAGTCTTAATTAAACGGGAGGTAGTGAGAGAGTCTTGAGAGAGAGAGAGAGAGAGAGAGAGAGAGTCTTAAGGGGTGGGGAGAGAGAGTATTAATTAAAGGGGAG
>MU227672.1:53077-64629 GCA_018584345.1 Thuja plicata
ACACACATATTTCCTCCCTATTCAGAAAAATAGAGTTCTACATTTATAGGAGAATGACTTCAGCTTTAGTTGTCTTCACAGAAATAGCTTTTAATTGAAGTGGTACCTCATAGAGACAATGTCAAAGAGAATTATTTCAATATATGTATATGCTTGATTGTTGTCTAATTCCATTTGGCTCTTCATAAATACCTCATCAAGGATCTTAGAGAGCCCATGTTGATCAATTCATGGTTTGTGTTATTTCTCTACCTCTTTAGTCATTTCTCAAATTCTCAATGTTCACATTAACTCTAATTTCTAGCCACATCTACCCATTTACCATTGCCCCCCCATACTTGAAGAAATAGAGTTCCACATTTATGAAGGATGAATTCATCTTTGGTTGTATTTAAAGAAATAACTTTGAGTTGAAGTAGTACCTCATTGCGTTAATGTCAAACCCAATGGTTTCAATACATGATATGTCGTGGTAGAGTGGCGGTGGCGCTGCGGTGGTGCCTTCGTCACAATGCGGGCTGCTTTTTTTCTAAATGCAAAAAAACCTAAGAAAAAGGTTTTTTTTTAAAAAAATTTCTCGGTTTCCGTGCCTGTATGGCCCTAGAAACCAAATTTTTTTTGCCTCAGAGCCACGTTGTCCAAAATGGACAAGTTTTATATGGATTCTAGAGTTTTTGGGTGCTCTGAGCTCAATGATGATGTCTGTTTGAGCCCAAAGTGACCAGAAACAAAACCCACCTCTAAATCCACATAAAAAACTCTGAAAACTTGAAAACCTCCTGCTTCTGAAACACTTCAACAAAACATGAACAAAGAGCCACAGGATGGCTTTGATACCATGTTAGATTAGGTGAAAAACTAATCTTCCAAGAACACCTACATGCATAACCCTATCACATGGAAAAAACAAAAGAACAGAAATAGAAGACAAACTATGGAGGCCAAAAGATAAGAGGCATCATGTTTACATTCAGAAGAATAATCTATTATGAACAATATCTCTGTTATAAAATACAAAGAGGTGATTCCTTAAAAAGGGATCACAAAACCTTAAAGGGAAACCCTAAGGTTGGCTTAAGCAACTAGAGTGAATAGGTGAGTTAGTAATTAGATCAAAATGATTTAATTAATAACCCAAAAGGTCTATTACTCTAACAACTAACCTATTTTAAATTAAATTGATTAATTATAGTAATGAGTATAGTTGTTAAATCGATATTAGTATTCTTGCAATATAAAAGTTAAAATGGGCAATTTTATCAATTCCATGTTTGGTTCTAACAAACTTCCTTTTGTAAACTTCCAGTTAATACTATCATTAGGTGAATAAAGGCCTAGTCAATATTAGAGGTCACTATTTTATTGCTCACACCTGTTCAAGGTTCTAAAAATTATACCTATGTACCTCACTAGTAGACAACTAGAACAGGTGTTTATGTATGGTTAATATTAGCCTCTTTAGATTTATTTTTTAATGATTGACACTTACACTAAGGATATGAATATAAATATGCCAAAGATTGAGGCTAGAACTATATTGCAAGATGAATTAAACCAAATGTGTTATTGCATAGAAATATAACCCTTAAGATATATGTTTTTTGGATGTTTGGTCATGTTCTTTAGCACACCTTGGACACAAGGTGTCATGTAGCTTCTACTCCCTTCTTATGGCTAAGTTTTAGTCACTCTATATATGTGATTTGATTTATTTTGATTTTCTACTTTGATGAACTTGGAAGTGATGTAGGGCTAGCTAGAATCCTTTTGGTTTTCTTGTAATCATCTAGTCACGAAATCTTCTTTTATCTATTATTAGGGTTACTGTTCACATTTATTTCTTTTGGATTTGCATAGCTTTTGAGTTTTGACTTTGAATTTGTGAACCTTGATTTAAGTTTTCTTATGATCTTGCGGTGGCTAGGATGTGTATGTTATGTTGGTAGTCCTATGTTGTGAAATAATGTTCTCTATCATGTTCAACGTGGAACATTGATAGAATGTATAAGGGAGTAGGTCGCAAAGAACGTACCATTATCATTGTTAAAAACATATTGTGCTTGAAATATGACTTATCATATAAGAAATGTTCAAATTAAATTAACATGCACCTTCTTATGAATATTAGATATACATTGCATAAAATGATTAGCCTTGATCAATATATCTTGAAGGGAGTATTGATACTATGTAATACAGTATAGATGAGGTCACAATTCCCCTACCTCTTTGATGAAATCCAGGAGGATGTTCATGCCTAGAGGGGGAGGATGTGAGGTCTACCCCAACACGACATATATTAGCACTATCTTTCACTTGTATGTTCTCTTGTCGAAACTAATTTTGTTATAGTTGGACTTTTGGGATACATGTAATACTTTATGGATTGTTGAAACATTTACTTGTAAATAACACCTGAATATGTAATCAGGGAATCTATATAATACTATATGTTTGTGATGCATATTTCCATTTAGGACATAGTTTTGATGGTTTAGTATATTGGAATAGTATGCGGATGTAAGATGTAATCAAGATGCAAATTATTAAAGAGTGTTATGACATATGCACATGGATTAAATGTAGATATTGTTTAAGTTCAAAGAATCATTGATGCATATATAAGTGAATGTATGTTCTACTTGCATTATGTATTCTTCTATGCTTAAAGTACAGATTTATATGACCTACTGATGTGTGCAATGAGTGTGCAAGAAAGAATGACATGGAACTAATCGGGGATTCAAGAATGGACCTATGTGAAAATTGTGATGCTCAGGCCCTATCTATAAAAAGAGACATGGACCTCATTGTATTGTATTTTTATTCGTAAAAGTATGGTGTATGATTGTATTTTATTTAATTGAGTAAATGTGTAATAAGTCATGCTCATGTGAAATTATTGTGTCACTTGACACATGTGCACCTTGTCTGTTGGCATGGCTAGTGAATGCGACTAGCACAGACTTAACTTTACCCAGGTGTTACCTAATATAGTCCCTATGCTTACCCTAAGGTTTAGAAAGATAAGATTGAGATAAGATTGAGTCAAGGAAGATTAGGATGAGTCAAGAGCGATTAGATTGAGTCTTGATGGTTGGATTTTCGAGAGTTAACCCTGGGTGGATTTTAAGAGGGTCATTTGGACTCCTAGGGAGTAACTAGGGTCAAAACTAACTACCCCACTAGGTACCTTAGGGGTTAGGGGTCATTTTCAGCCCATTAAGAGTCTTCAAACTCATTTATGACTCCCCTAAAGTCCCCATTTTGGGAAGTGGCTAATTTGGAGAGTTGGAAGACTTTGGTTAAGCCATCCCTTCTTTCCTTTCAAATATTTAAGTCCATTTATGAAGAAGGAAAGTGGGGAGAGTAGATGGATTAGAGTCTTCCCTCCATTTATGACTCCTAATTTTTTAGGAAGAATGCCTATATAAGGAAGGCCTTAGAGGGAGTTTTGGGTACACACCTACTCTCTACTTTTAGAGACATATTCCTTTGTAGGAGTAAGACTTGAGATAAGGAGGAAGGATGAGAAGGAGAAGCTCTTCACAAACCACCTTGCATTTAGCATAGCTTGGATTTGAGGTAAGTTTCCTAATTAGCATAGTTAGGAGTAGTTTTTGTTTGCATTTGTAGATAGCTTGATAAATCCATGATTGAGATTTATGTTATTGTTTTCAACTTCATGGGTTTTCACGGAGTTTATGTGTTGAGTCTTGTATTTTACTTTGTGATTGTTTGTATATGGGGTTCTTCAAGGCTTATTCACCCTTGGGAGGGTTGGGTAACCTTGATGGGGTGAAATTTAGTGATCTACCCAAGTAGTGCAGAGTCTCTCATGTGTGGAGGGATGTACATGGGTATATGGGTGCCCATGATGCCAAGAATCCCCAATGGAATGTGGGGTTCATAAGAAAATCTTGAAGGCTTGAAGCCATGACTTGTTTTGTGAATGAAAGGTAAAATTACTCTAGTTGCCACCATACGACATGGAGGTGAAGGGTAGAAATTTGTTCATGAGTCCATGTGTGGTCATGGAACAAGATTATATATGTGGTACTTAGGAATGTTGAGCCCATGTGTGGCCTATTCCTAGTTATGTATTTTGTATTATTGGCTTTCTCCTCTTGTGGTAGTCCTCTTTCACCCCTTTGTTTCAGGTCTTTTGGAGATCTATGTATATCCTTGGGTATTGGGTATTTTTCTTGTGTTCATGTTTTCAGTTCATGGTTGTTATGTGTGTATGTGTCCTGGTTTAGTTCTGGATCCCCTAGCTCAGGGGTGGCCTTGCAAAGGCATAGGTTGGGAGGTGAGCCTCCATGGTCAACCTTGATGTTCTTACAGGTTCAAAGGAAGCTTTTGAAAGTTTAGCCAAAGTCTTGGTGTCTTGGATGAAATTTCTACCTCCAAGTCTTTTTCTGTTCAAATTTTTGCCTTGTAATTTTTGAAAGGTTGTGGAAATTGTAACCTTCTTGTTTTGAAGACACTTATAAAATTGGTGTATTTCATTTCTATTAATAAAATTAGTATTTGGACCCTTATTTAAAATGATGGTTATTCCAAAATGAAATTTATGGTTGTTTTACTAAATATAGAATAAACTTTCAATTCATTTAATTTTGTTAGATTTTAAAAGGCATGGAAAGAATTTATCTCTTATTGTTAATATAACATATTTAAAGGAAACATAAGCTCAATAGATTAAGGTTTTAATGCCCAAGTTTTGGGGCATGACACACATGAAGTGGGTGGAATCAATACAAGCCTACACATTTTCAATCAAACATAAGAAGGGAGTTGCCAATAAGGTGGCAGATGGGTTGAGCAGAAGAACTCTACTTGTGCAACAAATCCAACTTCAAAGTGTAGGGATTGATTCATTAAAGGACATGTATAAGAATGATAATGATTTCAGTAATATTTATAACATGTGTTCTGACTTTTATGAGGCTTATCATGTTGAGTATGTAGATTTTTTTATTCAAAATGGACTCTTGTTCAAAGGACACTAGTTATGCATTCTGAAATGTTCAATGAGGGAGAACATCATTAGAGAAAAGCATGCAGGCAACATGGGGAGCCATTTTGGTTTGGTCAAGACCTTGAAACATGTGAGAAGGTTCTATTATTGGCCTAAGCTTCAGACTAAAGTAAGGAAGATTGTAGAGACATGTACAATCTGTCAAAGAGCCAAGGGTACATCCATAAATGCAGGACTATACCAACCTCTACCTATTCCTACAAGGCCTTGGGAGAGTTGAAGCATGGATTTTGTGATAGTATTTATGTTGTAGTGGACAGGTTTAAGAAAATGGCCCACTTTATCCCTTGTAAAAGTACCAATGATGCATCATCAATTGTAAGTTTGTTCTTTAAAGAAATTGTGAGGATACATGTCTTACCTCAAACCATTCTCTCTGATAGAGATAAGATAAGATAAGATAAGATAAGATAAGATAAGATATTAATGTCCAACAAGAGACCAACAAGGGTATAAGGGACTGGGAACATACAAAGCAAAACAACCAACAATAGGAGCACCAAATAACGTCTAGGGAAAGACCAATAACAAGAAAGCAGAAAATAGAAAATAGAGAATAGAAGAACCAGGAAGAGTGCCTAGAGGCTCTTTCCAGGTGAGAAGTAATCGAGCACCAAAGGGTATGATCCAAGATTAGAAGGAGCCCCAGACCGTCCTTGGGTAACATTGGTGGTGGAGTGCTATAGCTGAGTGCGATCTTTACGATCTCTACCAGGTCTCACAAGCCTGGTGTGTCCAGAAGAAGGAGGACCGAGAGGACGCTTAGTACCATGGGAAGGAGATGCCGAAGTGAAAAAAGGATGTGATAAGATAATCAAATCTCTGCCTGGACGGGAACATAAGATGGAGGGTGGAATCCCGAAGCCGTGTGGTCTCCTGAAGATAAAGAGCAAGGCACCGCTAATCGGTGTATCTGAAGAAGGAGGCAAGGAAACAGCACTCTCTGAACAGATAGTAGAATATCCCTCTGATCTCATAGTAAATGGGACATCGGAAAATAAAATGTGCCTCAGACTCGGTCTCCAACAAGGTGCAAAGATGGTAGATCCGGTTAGCCCTGTCAATGTAGTGATCTTTATGGATGCGGAGCCGGTTAGAGCCGACTCTGAAATACCCCAAAGAAATACACAGAGCGTGACTCCATCGGTAGTCCAGGTAAGAAGGATGCACAATGACCCCATCAAGAATCTCCATAAAGTGCTCGGCATAGGAGGCCATCCTAGGACGAAGCCCTCCAAGAGGGTTGCACCAAGTCGTGGTGATATACTGTTTATAGATGTCGAGTCGGACGTGGTCATTCAGCTCCTGTTGGGAGGGAAGGAGGTGGGTGGGAGCATCCAAGGAAAATTGAAACGGGGGTAGATGATCAATCAAGATCCCCATAGAACCCAGCAAGGAAACAACCTGGGTGTACCAACAACGAGCTCTACCAGAGGGATCAGCACTAGCAAGGGCCAAAGAAGATCAGTAAGCAATATAAGGGTATCTCTACTGATCAATAGCAGAATCAGAAAATCCATGGAGATGGTGAAGGAACCAGACCAGATCAAAAATGGTTGCAAGTCTAAAAGGATGAGCACCAAACTCAACAAGAATAACGTTGTGAGGAGTAGAGAGATGACATCTGATGAGACGCCAAAGGAGGAGCATTTGGACTCTCTCAATAGAGGTCCAATCTGACTCAAGAAGATAGGGCCCCTACACAACAAAGCCATAAAGCACCATCATTTATTGGGCACTTTTGGAGGACCTTATGGAAAAGGTTAGGGACCAATCTAAGCTTTAGTTCTGCCTACCATCCACAAACAAATGGACAGACAGAAGTTGTAAATAAATCACTTGGCAATCTTCTTAGATGCTTGAAAAAATAGTATGGAAACAAGTGGGATGCAGTCCTACTCCAAGCAGAGTTTGCTTTCAATGACTCAGACAATAGGAGCACAGGGAAGAGTCCCTTTCAAATTGTATATGGGCAAAGTCCAAGAGGCATCTTGGAACTTAGAGAATTGCCACAAAATACTCCAGTCAGTGCTCATGGAGAAGATTTTGCAGAGTATGAAATAAATTCACGACTTAGTGAGAAGAAAAGGGAAGGGGAAAGAGGCCTTGGTGAATGCTTCCTTGTTACCCTTGACCTACGCCATGATGCTCATAGGTAGCCTATCCACATTTGGATTTTCTTTTCTCACTTGATTTTATTCCAAAGATGCAATCTCGGAGCTTGCTTACACCAAATATACCAATAGTGGGAACTTTACTTTTTGGTTGGGAAGTGTCCCTATCTTTTCCACTTCTCACCACTCTTTCTATTCTCTTTTCCTTACATTTCTAGCATCAACTAATCAATTCAAGCAAGACATCTTACAATGTCATGATGTGCTCATTCCTGTGGCCATTCCTTTAATCCCTCTAGCTTTCAGGAGTGTTTCTGTAGGATATACTTGAGCAAAGTGTGATCCGTTAGCCCATAAGTACTATGACATAGTGGTTGTTGCTCACCCAACAAGATTGTACGAGGCAGCCAAAATAAAAAAGTAGGGCTAGGGCGAACAAGAATTAGGGACTGGATGAGGGAGAAAATCCCACCAATGGCTGAGATGCTTAGTTGACTCTCAAAACCTTTGGCAATTCACACACGAGTGAGAAGAAAAGGGAAGGGGAAAGAGGCCTTGGTGAATGCAATCAGTTAACAGGTGTAAGCTTTGTTGCTTGCTAGATAGTATTCAGTACAAACCACACTAAGGGTTAGGCCCTAAAGTGAAAGATGAGAATGTGGGTGGCAGTGCATTCTAATTTTTGGCCTTGCACCGAACATCCAATGGACCATGGAATAAACGACCATTGTCTGAAAGGACTATGTCTAGGTCATTTTTCCCCCACAAGGTACATCTTGCACCTATGGGCCGCTATAACTATCCAAGAACACACTTGGAAATGGAAGGAGACAAAAACTTGGTGGATCACCGAGATGGAAGTTGACACGCATACATAGGAGCAGGATTCCACAAGAAGCCTGGGTCGCGGGTGGCCAAGAATTCCCACTTGGAGACTCGGGTTCTCAGCAAGCCTATCTAGAGTAGGGACCAAAGCTTAGTAAGTTTCATTCTGATTCAGTAGGCTCATGAAGGATAATACCCTCAATGTCCATTTGTTCCTGCATGTGCACTCTACCACTCCACGGGAATACCACCAGAGGCCAAAGAAAGAAGTATCAATATCGGTCATCGCCCTGGGGGCCTAGAGATAAGCATTTTTATGTTATCAAGAACGTGCCAAGAACAAATAGAGATAGTGCGGCATGCGATCATACTCAGTTGCCCTACTATAACTACTAACTAGCTAACTATTAAGGGGTGTGGGGTCCAACTATAGCCCCTTGCTATAGTTAGGGCATATTATTTGAAAAACTAATACATCTAACACCTATTGATTAATAGTGTAGCCCCTACTCAATCAATATATGTGTTGGTAATAAAAAAAAGTGCGCCCCTTACCCCCTTATGTGTGCATGCACAGGGAAGTAGATTATTTAGGGAGCTCCGAAACTATAGTCCCACCCAATCCTGTAGAGTGGGGGGGCCTTTTTCATATGATTGAATCAGCCTACTAGAATAAGGATTTATAAACCTCTTCACTCATAGAATTGTAGGGCCACCCACCCCATTTATTAGCCTACGTCTTGATATAATCCCCCACCCCCTCCCCCTCTATATTAATTCCCCACACACGGGTTTGGAGGGATGCTATAGTTCCAACCCCACACACTAACTATGCCTCCCCCCCACGTTATAGTTGAATAGTTATCTACCTTCATCTTGCCCTACTATTCGAAGGGGGCGGGGCCGCCTTTAGAATAGTAGGGCCATCCCTACTTCATTTATAGAATTATACAACTTTAATAATAGAGTTATATATCTATTGAGTTGTAGCATGTATGGCAATGAGATTGGTAAAAAATTAAAATTAAAATTATTAATTACTGATTAAAATATCTTCTATATTTATTTCATGATGTCTAATCACTAATAAATATTTAGTATTAACTAAAAACCTTACATATGAGGTTGTTATAGTAATTACAAAGACATTAAATCTTATAAATAAAGAGTGAATGCCGACTCTAGACCATTTTTTGATGGAGGTCATCCATGAAACTATTTTAGCTATGGGAACATGAGTCTTAGGTTGAACCTCTTCGCCCGGGGCACAATCCTGGCCTCATCCCTTATTTTGATGTCAACGTCTTACATGCAGCAAGACTTGATCCCTGATAGACTCGTTAAAAAACATCAACTTCACTAATAAACCAAGAGCCCATTTTCAATATGTATCAGCTTCATAAGTGTTAAGCTTCAAGTAGAGCTTTCTTAATAGTTTGCATTACTCCTGCCACCTCCCTAGCTGTAGGTCTTTCATTGGGGGACTCCTTTGAACATCGCAAAGCAACAAGTATGAAAGGCATGAGACATTGATTTATTTCGCATTCTCCTAAATCCTTCATCATGCCAATAATCTCTTCCAATTTGTCATCAAAATGCATGCTTACCCACTTGTGCAGGTTCAATCCTCCCTCAAACATATGATTGGTTGGCCTTTTTCCAGTTACCATCTCCAACAGCATAATACCGTAACTGTAAATATCACCCCTCCTGGATACCTCCCCATCAACTCCATACTCTGCATTATAAAAGGAAAAGAAGAAATTCAAGGTTAGATCATGTGTAGGAGCCATTTGGTAACAAGCAGAGCAAATGCAAAGGAAAAGCTAATTACATAACTGAGTGCAAGTACCTGGTGCAATGTAGCCTATCGATCCTTTCAGAGCTAGAATGGATGTACTTCCTGGCCCAATGGTACTGCTATCTGACCCACAAATTATTCGGGCAATGCCGAAATCTGCTACATGTGCTGTCATATCCTCGTCCAAAAGAATGTTGCTTGGTTTTAGATCACAATGTACAACTTGTAGAAAGCTGTCATGATGCAGATATTCTAATCCATGTATAACATCAATTGCTATGTTCAATATCTCCCTGAAGGTCAATGGGTTACCATTGGAGTGCAACATTGTCTCTAAATTTCCTTTGGACATGAACTCTAGAACCAATAATTTGCATCTTATTTCAGAACAGAAGGATATGATTTTTACCAGATTCCTGTGCCTAACTTCTGCCAATACCTTGAATTCCCTGCTGAAGCTTTTGCTGGCTTCTTGAGTCTGGAAATTTAGAAGCTTGAAAGCAGCCAGTTTACCATCACTCATAATGCCTTTGTACACTGAACCAAAGCTACCAGTCCCTAACAAGTTTTTCTGGTTAAATCCATCTGTGGCTTTAACAATTTCTTGATAGGAAATCCCCTGCTCATCCATGAGTCTCAGGGGCAAAATTTCACGCGGAACATCAGACTTGATCTTGCGCTTCCTGTAGATTAGTCCCCAGATCAATGAACAAAAAACAAGAAAGATAATGGCTCCAACCACTGGTACTATTATTCTAATTCTGTTGGTGTGGCCTTTAGGCTGAATAATATGAACAGGGCATGCAGGTAATTGTATCCATTCCCCACAGAGACCCATATTTCCTTTAAATGACGCAGCTGTCAAATTTTTAAAGATGCCTTCTTTTGGGACCTCTCCACTTAGGTTATTGAAAGACAAATTCAAATACTGAAACCTATTCAGCGAATTTAGAGACACAGGGATCAAACCTGAAAGGTTGTTGGAGGACAGATCCATACCAACAAGACTTTTTAATCCACTGAGAGAATTTGGTATTGCGCCTTGCAATTCATTTGAAGAAAGATTTAGATATTCAAGTTGTTCACAGCTTCCCAACGTGCCTGGAATTGTACCCTGTAACCTATTAGCTGAAACATCAATGTCTTGAACATGAATCATCTTTCCAATCTCCCGAGGCAGATATCCTTGCAATGAGTTTCTGGACAAATTGAAATAAAACTGTAAATTAGCAAGACTGGCCACTTCACGGGGTATCTTCCCTCTGAACTGATTGTTGGAGAGGTCCAGCAATTCCAATTTGTAACAGCTTCCCAAACTTGCAGGTACACTCCCAGATAGGTGGTTGTGGTTGAGCACAAGATATCTTAATTGCTGAAGGCGACCAATTGTTTCAGGGATCTCTCCAGAAAGCGTATTATGGCTCACTGATAGTTCCCCAAGGCTTTTCATTTCTCCAATCTCACTTGGTATGTTTCCTTCTAGCTCGTTGTTATCAAGCGAAAGTCTCTCCAACCTACCTAGGCTTCTCAGAGAAGATGGGATGCGGCCTGTAAGGAGATTGGAAGACAAATTAAGGTCTCTCAAATTGGTTATGTTGGCAATAAGTGAAGGTATGCTTCCTGTTATGTTATTACCATTTAGATTCAGAACAGAGAGATTTGTAGGGAGCTGCTCTGGCAAGTGTCCAGTCAAATAATTGTCATGCATCAATAGGCTACTCAGGACGGTGCAATTGCGGAGAGCTGTAAGAATGGGGATGGTGATAGAGCT
>MU227672.1:72699-96123 GCA_018584345.1 Thuja plicata
TCAGAAAAATAGAGTTCTACATTTATAGGAGAATGACTTCAGCTTTAGTTGTCTTCACAGAAATAGCTTTCAATCGTTATAGTAGGTAGAACCTCATAGAGGTTGTGTCAAAGGGAATTATTTCAATATATGTATATGCTTGATTGTTGTCTAATTCCATTTGGCTCTTCATAAATACCTCATCAAGGATCTTAGAGAGCCCATGTTGATCAATTCATGATTTGTGTTATTTCTCTACCTCTTTAGTCATTTCTCAAATTTTCAGATGTTCACATTAACTCTAATTTCTAGCCACATCTACCCATTTACCATTGCCCTTCCATACTTGAAGAAATAGAGTTCCACATTTATGAAGGATGAATTCATCTTTGGTTGTATTTAAAGAAATAACTTTGAGTTGAAGTAGTACCTCATTGCGTTAATGTCAAACCCAACGGTTTCAATACATGATATGCTGCGATAGAGTGGCGGTGGCACTGCGATGGTGCCTTCGTCACAATGCGGGCTGCTTTTTCTTTAAACGCAAAAAACCTAAGAAAATGGTTTTTTTTTTAAAAAAATCTCGGTTTACGTGCCCATACGACTTTAGAAACCAATTTTTTTTTTGCCTCAGAGCCACGTTGTCCATATAATTATCAAAATCTTTATGTTTTTTTTGTCCTTCACAAATCAAAATTTATTTGTTCATACTTGTTGTAACTATTATCATTTTAGTTGCACTTTAAATTGATAAATTGATTGTTATCTTACATTGGATTATGTATTCTATAGTTGCTATCTTAAAGTTGCAGAATTGTTCAAATTCAAAAGAGAAAGTATACAGCCTAGCAACTATAAACAGTAGAAAAGACTTGTATAAAGGTACATCCTTTCAAACTACTATTCAGATATTGAAGAAAAAATATCTTATTATTGCATTCATGCTAACACTAGTGTTGTTCTCTAAGTATTGATTTGATTTAAACTTTCAAATTTAAAAAAATGATCATTACATTGAACATTCAAAATGAATGCAATAAGCAAGTATTCCTTTATAGGTTACATCTTTCAGTTGAAAAGAATGAGAAAATGAACAGTATTGAAAGTAAAAAGAAGCATGCTAGTAGTATGGAGTAGGGGTCCCATGCATTGCCTTATCATATGATTATTGTCAGCTGAGATCTTCTGCATGTTGGGGTTGAGCAATGGTGTCATCAGGGTCCTCATAACTTCTGAATTATCTCGTCCTAGTTCTTTTGTATTTTTACCTGCATCATGAGAGGGAAAATGGTGTTAGATCCAACTGGATCTAAGCAATGCATGAAATACAAACAACATACTACTATTATCATCTCTTTTGGTTCAGTACTATACATTGTGTAAACATTAATGCAATAATAAGGTACACATCTGCAATAACTAAATAAAGTATCAAAGGGACTTAATGTTATGAAACCTTTTACTGCATATAGTTGTTATCTTCATTGTTGAGGAATTGCCATTTATAAGAACAGAAAAATATGAATCAAAGCGACTTGGGTCTTGTACCTAAGAAACCTTTTTTAGATCATCCACACCTTAGATTAGTAGTTTCATCCAACAAACCAACATCCATACATAAATGTCATTTTCTTATGACATTTAAATACAACTATTGACTAACTGATTGAAACTACTAATCTAACATGTGTTGTAAGTGGTGTGTGCAAGAAAGAGAAAGAAAAGGATGAATGAAATCCAATTAGGACAATTAGATCCAATTAAATCTAATTAGGACAATTAGATCCAATTAAATCCAATTAGGACCTAATTAGACCCTTTATAACCTAATTAGACCCTTTAGTCCACCTAATTAGATCCAATTAGAGCCTTTAGGACCTAATTAGATCCAATTAAACCCTTTAGGGCATAATAAGATCCAATTGGATCCAATTAGGACCCAATTACACCCAATTAGGACCTAATTACATCCAATTAGGATAGATTAGTATAATTAGATCCAATTAGGACCTAATTAGACCATTTATAACCTAATTAGACCCTTTAGACCCTTTAGGACCTAATTAGATCCAATTAGGACCCATTTAGGACCTAATTACATCCAATTAGGACAATTAGGACAATTAGATCCAATTAGGACCTAATTAGATCCAATTAGGACAATTAGATCCAGTTAGATCCAATTAGGACCTAATTAGACCCTTTATAACCTAATTAGACCCTTTAGGACCTAATTAGATGGACCTAATTAGATCCAATTAAACCTTTTAGGACCTATTTAGATCCAATTTGATCCAATTAGGCTCCAATTAGACCCAATTCGTACCTAAGTACATCCAATCGGGACAATTAGGACAATTAGATCCAATTAGATCCAATTAGAATGTATTAGGACCTAATTAGATCCAATTATACCCTTTAGTCCACCTAATTAGACCCAATAAGACCTATCTGGACCTATGATAGGTTATATGACCCCTTAAGACCCCATTAGACCCACTTAGAGCCAATTAGACCCTTGATTATATAGGTTAGACCTTATTGTACCTATTAGGGTCCACTTAGATCCAATTAGACCCTTTAGGACCTAATTAGACCCAATTAGACCCATTAGGACCTAATTAGTGTTGGAGATTTGCTTCTGTGCAAATAGTTGACTATATGTTTGTCATTGATAACAACATATAGTATACAGCAGTGAACTGTATTCACTTTTCAGTATGGATATGTAGAAGCCTTGCGTAGTTGTTTTTATGTTTCAGACATAGTTACTATACCATGTACATACATGTAGGTTCATATGTTCAGTAACAATTGAGTTATGTTACTCTGTTTACCAGATAGAGTTTTAGAAGATTGTTTTTAGAAAGCCGACAGTTATTTTATTGATTGTTCAGTTGCATTTATCTATGGGATATGCGTGTTCAAATTCATGTTTAGTTACGAGTCTAAGTTAATTAACCAAAGACGCTAATCATGTTTCATCTATAGCATGACATTTGGGTAATTTTGGTGGAGCCTGTTATGTATGTGGAGCCTAATCAGACTCAGGTTCTTTCGGTGCGGTTTCCCCCTAGACTTATCTACAGGGGATTGGGGGCAGTGTCCCCAAGCTCGGAGTCAAGCGGTAGAGCCCCTTCCGGGGTCCTGGGGTAGTGCCCCAAGCGAGGTCAAGGGGCAGAGCCCCTGATGGGGTCAAGAGGCAACAATGACTTAATAATATTGTAAAGGGTCGGCCATCAATTTTTTATTAGTTAGAGTATTTTTGCCCTAATTAGGTTAAGTTAAAAATACTTGTGAAAGGGGCTTAGGGTTTGAGATTCATTGTATGAGGGATTTTGTAGCTTCTTGTGGCAGTATTGAGTTGTAGGTTTCAGATTGTAATCATTGGATAATAATAAAGACCTTGGACTCATTATTGGTGGACGTAGCCCAGGGATTGGGTGAACCACTTTAAATTTCTATGTTATTGTGTTCTCTTCTATGTGTTAATATTTGTATTTTTCTGCTTATTATTCTAACAAAGCCAACTATGTGAAGTGATGCGTCTATTCAATTGGAGTTGCGCAGTTCTAATTATGTTGTGTGCTTGATTTGGCTGAAAAGAGAAGTATTGAAGGGATTCCTAAAGGCGACAAAGATCATATCTTTTGGAGAAGATACTTATAGTAGTTCATTTGTAGATCAGCAAGCATGAATGAGAGGAATAGAGACAGAAGAGCGCAGAACAAAATTAAGACAGTAAAGAGACATCATTCATCAGTTGAAGATCTATGTGAAGAAGCAGAAGAATATTATAAATCACTGGAACTGATCAAGATAGCAGGTCTATTAAAATAGTTCAATATCAGATATAGTATATATTTGTTGTAAAGAAGATTGTAACCTTCATCTTTTGAGTAGTGAGCTCTTGGACAGTGTGTCCTCACCCCTAACAGGGTTATTTATAAAAGACTCTTAAAAGGGTTTGACCTTTGACCAGGTCATGTGTACTAAAAATGTGTCACACTTCTATGAGTCATTCCATCCAAGGTTGCTCAAGAATGAGGCCTCAAATATCAACTCATAGCTCCCTAGTCATGGAGTGCAAAGGTGTGTGATGAAGGCCCTCAGATAGACCTAGTTGTGCCTATGCAAGTACATTATGAAATTAGAGATTCAATGCATGAAAATGAAATCTATTCTATATGATTGTAATGCATGATTATTCTATGAAAGGAAATACAAATGCTAGATTAATATATGAAAGGAAACATGAATTTAATCTAATATGAATCAAATCTACACGAATAGTCATGGATGCAAGAAGAAGACAAGAAGAGAGAAGTTGTAATATCCAAGCTCAAGTGCTCAAATTATCCATCAAAGTTGCTCTCCAAACCTAAAGCATAACAATAAAAACTTGGGATCCTAAATGAGAAGGAAAGGCTTCCTCATAAAGAATAATGGATGGTGGAGATTAAGAGGCTAATAAAGAAATGGTGGAGATTAAATCTTGGTTGATCCATGTGCTTTAAAGCTTCAAGAGGCAAAATCAAAGGCTATGACTAAGAGGCAAAAAATCCCACCACTTAGGAAAGTGTGGATAAAAAGAAATTTTTATTTAATTTTATTTGATTTATTTCCTTTTTCATCAAAAAATTGCTTTAAGAGGGGATTTTATTTATTTAATTAAAAGAGGGATTTAAAAAAAAGATAAAATCATTTAATTAAAATAAATATTTTCTTTTAATTAAATAAGATTATTTTATTTCTTTTAATTAAATAATATTATTTTATTTATTTAAAAGGGACATTAATTAAATAAGATAATATTATTTAATTAAAAGAGGGATTTTAAAACAAGATAAAATCATTTAATTAAAAGAAAGATTTTTCTTTTAATTAAATAAGATAAAATCATTTAATTAAAAGGGATTTTCCTTTAATTAAACAAGATTATTTCATTTAAGAGATATTTTCTTTTAATAAAATAAGATTATTGATGAAATGATCAAACCTTAGAAAATATTGAAATAATTGAATTAATTATGATTTGATCAAGAAAATTGATTTAAATTGAAAATATTGCAAAGCATTGATTCAGGAATTCGATAAAATGATAAAATGATAAATGGGGTCTATAGTCCAGGCGACCATTTTAGGGTGCATACATTTGTCCCTCTTTGACTACTGTGTGATCATTCTGGGAACACATGTAGTCAAAGAATGCAGTTGAAGTGTGAGATCGATTGGGATCACAAACCAACACAGACATCAACACCATTGTAAATAAGTTATTGACATCAAAACAAAGATAAGCTGATTGCAAAAAAGACAAGGTCAACACCGTTGTAAATAAGTAATTGACATGTCTGAGATAAGAATCTCAAGCAAGGTTGCGCCAAGCAGAACAAATGATAAGAATGATAAAGCTGAATCAAGGATTGAAGTTTGATAGGTACTACCCCCTCGTGATCGAAATTGAAATGAGACAGAGGAGAAACACCAAATTGATAACTTTGATCAAATTGAACTAAAGATAAGGTTCTTGATGTAGGATGAAAGATATAAGGATCACAAAACCAAGGTAGATCATTAAGCATGAAAGATTATGCCCCAAGGTTGAATTAGAAGAAAAGAAGTGGGATGAAAGTGAATGGAAGATAGAAGTTTGGAAGAGGTGGAAAGAGATGGAGAGAAAAAAGAGAATTTTACCCCAAAATCAATCAACTATTTAAGATAGAAAATTTTGATTGAGATCATGAAAGAATATAAGGAAATGAAGATCAAAACTTGATCACAGTTGATTAAAAGTCCACAAGAAAGATGAAGGAAACCCTCTCAAACTCATAATGCAGCCTAAAAATGCAAACTAACAAGAGGTCTAACAATGCAAGCTACATGAAAATGCAAAGGTGTACTTGCAATAGAGAAACTGTAACATAGGACTTTGCGTTCATCACTCATTAGGGAATGTTAAGGAACTTATTTTCATCATTGGGCCATTATTAACGGACATCAAAAAATCACACAATCATCACTAGTCACAAGCACAACTATGAAGATATGAATGTGATTGATATCGGATTGGAATGTGGAAAGATTATAACATAAGCATGAAAGACATAAAGGTCATTATGAATATGATGTTAGCTTACCCAATTTAATATAGAAAAACCATGCTTGCATCAAGGCATAGAAGCCAGGATGGCCAATAGAACAATTGTGCAAAAAAAATAGTGAAGCATAAAGAAAATGAAAACATGTTCCATGCCCCAAGTCCTCTAGCTATGCATCACGGAGAGACTTATGAGACAAGGACACTCAACAAAAATCAATAATAGTCAGCACACAAAGAAAAGATCATGACATAGCTCAAGCATTAAGTGTTGTGTTTAAAACTTTAAGTGTGTTAATTGATACTGAGTTCTGAGGATAAGGATCGAATGCTCGCAAGTAGGTAAGACCACATGACAAAATAGGGTAAGACCAAACCAAACAGTGTTGAAAAACACTCGATGTCAGGGGTTGTATTGAAAAATACAGTTGGGGTGGTTTTGAAAAACACCATTTGTGAGGTGTCCTAAAGACTAACGTATCCAAGAGACCAAAGCTAACACAGTTATGCCCCCTAGACAAAGACAAAGACCAATTCCAAACCAAGGCAACAAGGTCAAGGCATGATGGAGAAAGGCTGAGTGTCATGGACATGCACTAAGAAACATTGGTGCAAAGGCCTCAAATAGCACCCATTTCTAGGTTTTCACCACTTGGATTTTGAGGTGTTCATCTCGGAAGTCAACTTGAATATGTGGATTATCTTGTATTGGGAAATTAGCCAATTGATCTTCTATGGCTTGTCCTTTGATCGTTTTATGCTTAATGTACTCTATGTCAAACTCTGAAAGTATCATCATCCATTTAGCAAGTCTACCTGTGAGGGCAACCTTACTTAGCAAGTATTTGAGTGGATCTATTTTTTCTATGAGGTATACAGTGTGCACAAGCATGTAATGTCAAAACTTTTGGGAAGCAAACACAACTGCAAGGAAATATTTCTCAATTCTAGTGTAGTTAACATCATATGAAACAAGAGTACGGTTAATGTAGTATATTTCTCTTTCTTTCCCATTTTCATCAAGCTTAGCTAGTAAAGCCCCCAATAAATATTCTATCGTTGAAATGTATAAAATAAGTGGTTTCCCTAGGATAGGAGGCATTAAAATAGTAGGATTCACCAAGTATTTCTTGATTTGATCTATACTCTTTTGACAATCCTCATTCCAAACACATTTGACTCCTTTGTGTAAGTTCTTGTTGAAGGGTTGAGCTCTACCTGCCAGTTGTGAAATGAATCTCCTTATAGATTGAAGACGTCCCTGAAGACTCCTCATTTGACTAATGTTTTTAGGAGGTGGCATATCTATGATTGCTTAAAATTTTTCAGGATCCACCTCTATTCCTTTTGCTAAAATGATGAAGCCAAGTAGTTTTCCAGAGGTGACTCCAAATGCACACTTTTCAGGATTTAACCTTAGTTGAAATTGTTCCATGTGATCTAGAATTACTTCTAAATCATCTAAGTGTGTATCTCTTTGTTTAGACTTGGCCAAGGTGTCATCCACATAATATTCCATGTTTTTATGCATCATATCATGATAAATGGTTGTCATAGCTCGTTGAAAGGTGGCTCCTAAATTTTTTAATCCAAAAGGAATAATGTTCCAACAATAGGTACCCGATGCACAAGTGAATGCAGTCTTTTCTTGATCTTCAAGAGCTATCTTAATCTGATTATACTCAGAAAAACCATCCATCAAGGAATAAATCTCATAACCCGCAGTCATATCCACTATAATGTCTATATTGGGGAGTGGAAAGTCATCCTTTGGGCATGCTCTTTTGAGATCTCTAAAATCTGTGCAAACTTGAATGGATTTATCATGTTTGGAAACTGGTACAATGTTTGATATCCATTCAGCATAAGTGATAGCTCTTATGAATTTTGCACCAAGGAATTTCTCCAATTCTGCGTTGACTACAAGAGCTATGTGAGGATACATCTTTCTCAATTTTTGTTTAACTTGTTTGACATTTGGAGCTATGGACAAGTGATGCATAATAAGATTAATGTCCAATCCTAGCATATCTGAATAAGTCCACGCAAAGCTGATTTTCTTTTTCTGTAAGAGCTTAAAGTAAGCTTATTTTTCTGTTGATGATAAGGACTCAGCCAAGTGTACTATCTCTGGAGTCTCATCTGTACCCAAATTTACTGCTTGTGTTGGTTCAATAAGCACTGAAGACCTGTCCTAAAAATAGTTGGGGAGACAATCAAGTACCTCATCCTTAGGCGCCTTAGAGAGGTTTTCACCCTTGGATATGTCATTTCTTTTTACTTTTTTTGATTCTGACACCGCCACACAACAGTTTTCACCATCATAACTCTTATTATTTTTATTTTCTTTTCTTTTTATCGTGTGACTAAGGTACTTGATGTTTGGCTCTATCATGCTAGTAGCTAGTTTGCTGGTGGATGAGACTACGGGCTCAATGACATTTAGATAACATGCTATCTCATAATCATTTTGAAATGTTAGGAGCTTAGGTTCTTGATAGCATTAGGACCAATCAATGTGGTCAAGATGAACAAGAGGTAAGTCAACGACTGGTTCAAGGTTAGAAATGTGAATGGTATTATTGCTAGTGACTGAAGAGTCAAAGTCTATCAAGTATCCCTCTAAGCTACCCAAATCAAGATTCGTCATAACAAGAAAAGAATCATCCACTAAGGAAAACACATGGGTTCGAATCCTCTAATCCTACACGTGACTCATTGGCTATCTCAGATTGAGAACTATAAGTGTGTATAACATCAATATCTCTATCAACTGTAGAGGACTTAGAAAAGGAGTCCTATTCATACTCATGTGAACTTGTATTTGAACTGCGACTAGGATGCTTACACCATAAAGGTTTGGGAAATCGTGATGTAGAAGGTCCAGTTTCATCAAAAGTAGGACTTTCTCTTTCCATTAAACAAACAAGATTCTTTCATTGACACTCTCTCAAAGGATCTTCTATATCTGATTCTTGTTCTAAAGTCGCAATTGATGCATGGGTGACTGAACTACCTGAATCCCCCCAAACAAGATTAGTGAAAGGGACCCAATCTTCACACATATCCTATTGATTTGTCAAATTAGGTACATACTTAGACTCATCTTCACTATCTGACTCATCAAAGAGAGGGTTAGTGTGTTTTTTGTAATTCTCAAATCCTAGGGCAATTGGCTTCTTGGACTTGCATCAAAATTGAGCATGATCAAGAGGTTTAGATCTAGCATCAAAATTGTGATTAAGAGGGCCATATCTAGGATAGCCCATCTATCTAACAAAATTATACACTCTTCTGTAAGCCTTGGGAGAGGGAGAGAAGTTCTCATTATGCATATATTTTTCTTCTCTATAGATGCAATCTCTAACAAATGTCTCTTCTTTCTCATCTTGAATAGGCATTGATGACTCTATAAATGTGCCAAATAAGGTCATAGCCGAAGAGAAAGGTTTCTTTTCTTGTGAAGACTTTCCATAAGACCAAGGTGAAACTGGTAATTTTGTGAGGGACTTGAGTTGATACCCCCCCATACAAAGGTCTACATACTTAAGCTTGTATTTGCATTCAGCTAAAGTTGCATCAAAATCTTCTACTTCTCTATTGAGTGGAATGTGAGCCCCTGCTGAAATTGAATTAACAGATAAAGTGTTATACCCAAGTATACTAATCTCTATTCCATTGTAGGGGAACATAACACATTGATGATAGGTAGATGACACTGCTTGCATGTCATGAATCCATGGTCTACCAAGTAAGATATTATACGCAAGGGGTCCAGTATCAACTATTTGAAATACAATATCCTTTTCAAGAGGGCCAATCCTAATAGGAAGGACGATCAACCCCTTGGAACTTCTTTCTACTTCATCATAGGCTTTGATAGTAATCCTTTTTCTGTTATCTATGACTTTCTCAGAATAACCCAATTCTTTCAAAAGATTAAAAGAACAAATATTAAGCCCAACACCCCCATCTATCAACATGCACCTAACATGGGTTCTATGGATCATGACCTCAATATGAAGGGCAAGATTGTGTGTATGGCTCAAAGCTTTATCATCATCTTCTGAAAATGAAAGGAAATGAGGGGTAGCAATGTGATTAACCATATTCTAGAATTGATCAATATCTAAGTTGTTGGGGACGTTTGCCATGCACAAAGCATCCTCAAGGATTTGTTTATGTCCTAGAGACAACTCTAAGAGCTCAAAGATCAAAATTTGAGCTGGGGTTCTTTGTAACTGATCAACAAGGCTATAGCTTGAATTAGGATTAATAGCTGGTTTCAAGGTGATAGGCATGGATGTCACTTGCTTAGGTTTACTAGATTGACTTGAATTGGGTCCTCTAATGACAACGGGACCTTGACTTCATGTAACAACATTAAGAGCTTGAGACGACACTTTGGAGTTGGGACCCCTTAGCACCACAATAGGTTCTTTATCAAAAATAGGAGAGTCTTCATCTAGATCATAACCATAAGGATCTCTTCCACTCATCATGTTGACATTTTCTTCTACAACTTGAAGCATGTTGATAGTATTCTCCACATCTGTGTATGTATAATTGACCTCGGCCTTGCCATTCTATAGTTTAGAGGTTTCCCCCTTTTCATATTTGGGCAAAGGTTCCTTGAATTCCTTATGATCGGTGTTGGTGTTCAATCCATCTATTGTAAGTTGTCCACTCTCAATGAGATCTTGAATGATATGCATGAGTTTCCACCAGTGTTCAATGTCATGTCCAATACCATTATGGAAGATGAAAAAGGCCTTCTCCTTCCACCAATGTGGTTTAACTTCACGTATATGAAAATTCATAGCATCTTGAGGATGTACAAGATTGTTAGCAATAAGTTTCTTTAAAATATCCTCATATGAATGACCAAGTTTCACAAATTGATGTCTTTCACCCTTAGGCTTACCTTGATATCTTGGCTTACTTTCTTGTTGATTGGAGGTATTGAGCTTCGTAGCTTGAACACCACTAGATAAATGTAGCACAGGTTGATCTTTAGGTTGGGAGGAATCCACAACTCCATTTAACCACTTGTTTATTCCTAGTCCAGTGTTGGTTTTTCCCTTTATCCTTATTAGAGTTTTTGTTGTTTTGACCATTATTGTTGTTACTTCCATGTTTGGTCAAAATTCCTTGTTCTCTCAAAACATCCTCAATTCTACATGCAGTCTCAACCATGGTGTCAAATGAATCAAAAACCATCTTCTTAACTTCATACCGTAATTTGGGAACCAAGTTGCTAACAAGGATGTCAATCTTTTCATTATTAGGAATGGTTCTAGAATAGAAAGAGCACTTTCATCTCCACCTTTGCAAGAAAGTAACAAAGGATTCTTCTTGATTCTGCCTTAAGCTACATAAGTCCAACATGGTGATAGATCTTGAAAAATTATATGTGAAGTGTTGAAAAAATCTGTGAACAAGATCCTTGAATGTCCTAACGGGGGGAGTTATCTTAGTAAACCATTCCATTGCTTGTCCCTTAAGACTTCGTGGGAATAACCTCATGAGATAAGATTCATCCTGATGGAACTCAAAACTTGTGGTATAAAATTGGCATACATGATCATGTGGATCTCCACTCCCATCATATTTTTCATATTGAGGAATTTCAACCTTTCTAGGAAATTATTTCATGTCAACACTCTTATCAAAAGGATTAGGACAAATCGAGTCCAATGAGAAAGAATTCTTAGGTGTGAACATCTTGTCCATTGTTCTTTGCATTTCATTGATCTTCTCCTCTTGGGATGGACCTTGCTTCTTAATCTTTTTATCCACATCAAAGTTGTAAGGGAATCTAGCACCCTTGTTGATTAAACTCTCTAGGAACTTATCCTTGTTTTGCTCCAAATATTTCTCCACATACTGTTGGAAAAGTGGCTCTTGCTACATTTTCATAAAGTCTTGGGAGGTACGAGCAAAGCTCAAGCTACTGTCGCCATATTGTGAACCATAATGAGCACGTTGTGAAGGTGGCCTTGAGTTCCTAGGAGGGGTTTGTCTCCTATAATGATCATGTCTTGAGGCCCTTCTTCCTCTAGAGCCAAGAGATTGTGAGGGTGATCTTGAATGCCTCCTACTTCATGGAGTCCTAGGAGGAGTGGATGGAGGAGAACTGATTCCACCACTAACATGCATATTATTGAATGGATTATTAAGTTTCTGAGCCAAGAGCCTATCTTGTTCTTCTTGAAAGGCTTTCTTTTCCATTTCTACCAAAGTCTATCTCTCTTGTTCTAGGAGTCTAATTTGTTCTTCCTTATGAGCTTGTTCATATAGGAAGGATTTATTTTCACACTCAATCCTCTTAATCCTTTCATTCATGTAACCTGAAGAGGTCTTGAGTGGTGAACTTGGTCTTGAATTTCTAAACAAGTAGTTGGTATAAGTTGTATTGACATGAGTGTCATAATGTTCATCCTCTTCACTTGCATGTTGTGATTGGTTATCTTGATAAGCATCTCTCTCCCTCTCTCTCTCTCTCTCTCTCTCTCTCTCTCTCTGTCTCTCAGCCCTTTGGTGTGCATCTAGATATCTTGTTGAAATAAAGGGTGAGACCTGTCTACTTCCATGAGAGGAACCACTGAATGAAATAGCATTTCTACTCTTTGTAGACATATCATCATAACGTTTATCCCTGGCCTCCTTCTCTCTCCAAGTCATTGTGTAACTCATATCCATAGAAGAGTGAGAAGATGCTAAGGAGATACCCAACTCACTAAGATGAATCTTGGAATCAAACCACACTTCCGAAGTATTCCTAGGTGATTGATCAAATATGGGTTCTTTTCCCTTATGTCTTTGGCGAGTTTGAACTAAGGGTAATTGGTTAAAGATCACTTGAGGTTGTTTTCCTTGATTTACTTGATATCTTGTTGTAATTGGTATGAAAGAAAAGGTACTAGATGATAGGATTAACCTAAGAAACCTTGGTACCAAACTAGGATAGAAAGGGCACTAACTTGTCAAAAAAGAAGTGATAAGATAGAAAATTTGCAAAAGGTGTAAGCCAACATTGCCACAGAGGTACCCAATAAATTTGGGTGAATACCCTAGCACATTATGGATCAAGAGGATGGTCTTACCCAAATTATATTAATTGAGATTGAATTTGTATGAAATTGGATGGACAAGAGACTACCAAAACTGTCCAACCTTGTTATCAAAGAATCTAAAGTTTTATCTTATCAACAAGGACGGTTCCTAGCTCACCAAGCTTCCAAGCAAGGTCACTTTGATAATCAAAGATTGCTAATTCAAGAGGTAAAAATACAAAAATCCTAAGTGTAAACAAGCTTCTAATAGTAGGGTAAGTAATCCAATCTGACCTGGATCAGCTAGGGAAAACTGGAAAATGACAGGGCAACAAGAAAGCAGGCTAAAAAATGATAGCAAACGATCCACTAGCAGACAGTTTCGCACGAAAAAATGCTTTCTTGTATGAGGTTTAGCATAGGACCGCACAACAAAATGCATAGGAGTGCAAAGAAAGACTAGAATGGTGTGACACGATAATAGAAAATTGGCAAGATATCGTGCAAGGATTCTCAGGTAGCCACGCGAGGAAATGCAGTGAACGACACGAAGAAACAATTTTCTCGCATGAGGATTCCGACAAAAAGGAATCAAAACTCAGTTTCGTTCATTTTAAATAACCAACTAGATGCATTAGCAGATTTGATCATGAATCAGGCACACAAAATAGCAATCAGGGAGTTCAAGCAACCAATGTCTTCAAACAATGAGCAAGGGACAAGGCAACCTTGCACATGAACATAGATAGTGACATAGTATTTCTACTCCATAAGATTATACTTGTGTATGTTCTCAAAATGTTTTGAAATCACACACATAGTCCTAGAAAATAAAAATTTGGTTGCACTATGGTTCTTAGTAATGGTTTGACTCTACCACTTTTGTAATCTCAAGTGGGTGAAATCCAATCGTGGCACACCAAGGTTTTGACAAAGTCCAATAGTTTAATCAATTATGAGTTGCTGAGGAGATCTGACAACCGAGAAGAAACTACACCCATGGTAATTTCTTCCACAAGGACATTTATATAGCAGTTGTTGCTTCCATGGCAAAAATGGCTATTATCGCTTGAGGTTCCATCCACATGCTTTACCCAATAAAGGGAGTGTCCACTATGGTTAACCCTCTCTAACAAGGAAGACTCACAATATGAATAGCATGGGGAATTGGTTTGGATTCAAGGGTTGCAAGTTTCTGATTCTCTGAAAAGGGAAAAGAGAATAATCCTTTAGCCTCTTCACCTCACCCAAACATAGCAAACAAGATTAATTGACCCACTAATTTGAAATCACCTCACCCAAGGTAAACCAAGTTTGAAGTAATGACAAATCCTTCCCTACCCTCAAGGGGATCTATATTCAAGAAGAGCTTCGCATGTAAGACAAGCAAATGAAGCCCACTCTCTCAAGATCACCACAAATAGTGTTCATAGGGCCTAATTACTATGTGAAACATATATGCAAGAAAGCAAATCTAGGTCCATTTTTAGAGGACCAATTGGAAATGTGATCTATGAAAGCAAGAAACACTCAAGCTAAACACATGAGGTTCATTATTATTTCTAAAATACAAATGTTATAGATATGCAACAAAATACCTCAAATCCAAAGCAACGTGAGCATTTTGTTGTTTATCCACGCAAGTCCAAGCAATCCCCACGAACTCTCCAACAAGCAAACAAGATATGCAATGTATATTCAACTTATGCAAACCTAGGGTTAGATCTGAAAATTGATTATTAGGAGCAATAATAACCAACAAATAATCCAAATAATAACTCACATCATGCATTGAACCATGTGAAAAATAAGTGCAAGCTAATCATTAAATGCCTTTTTTTTTTAATTTTGATTTTTGACCTAGTCAACAAGATTAGACTTATATGACATGAACTCGGATCCCAAACCCTAAATATAGAAAAGAGACCGCTGTTAAAAAATAGAGAGCTTTCCAAAAATGTCAAAATTTTATAAAGATCTTTTCATTTGTACCCTAGGGAGCCATTTTCCCAAAATAGAACATTTTTCATAAATCAACCATATGAACTATGATATTGCATCCAATTTTAAAACACAAAGAATGGACCCCTTGTAGAATTTAAAGACCTATCCAAAAATGTAAATTTTTTTGAAAAATATGCTGATTTGTGCCGAAAATTAAGGTTTTATGAAAAATAAAGAAAAAATTATAAAAAATTCAAAATACCTTGGAAAATTCTTCATTTTTTACTGCACCTTTTCTAATATGTTGCTAACCCGCAAAAATAATTTCAGACCAAAACTCCAAGCCGTTTGAGATATATTATCAAATCTTTGAAAATGTAGGGTTTTTGTCTCCAACTCATCTTGCATGAGGGTTAGGCTTCAAAAAATTCAATAAAATAATCATGTAAAAATTAGAAAATTAGAAAATATGAATAAAATGAAGTAAAATCGGGAGCTTCATGTCCTACGGTGGGCACCAAAAATGTGTGCTAAAAATGTGTCACACTTCTATGAGTCATTCCATCTAAGGTTGCTCAAGAATGAGGCCTCAAATATCGACTCATAGCTCCCTAGTCATGGAGTGCAAAGGTGTGTGATGAAGGCCCTCAGATAGAGCTAGTTGTACCTATGCAAGTACACCATGAAATGAGAGATTCAATGCATGAAAATGAAATCTATTCTATTTGATTGCAATGCATGATTATTCTATGAAAGGAAATACAAATGCAAGATTAATCTATGAAAGGAAATATGAATTTAATCTAATATGAATCTAATCTACATGAATAGCCATGGATGCAAGAAGAAGACAAGAAGAGAGAAGTTGCAATATCCAAGCTCAAGTGCTCAAATTCTCCTCCAAAGTTGCTCTCCAAACCTGCAGCATAACAATAAAAACCCGGGTTCCTAAATGAGAAGGAAAGGCTTCCTTATAAAGATTAATGGATGGTGGAGATTAAGAAGCTAATAAAGCAATGGTGGAGATTAAATATTGGTTGATCCATGTGCTTTAAATCTTCAAGAGGCAAAATCAAAGGCTATGATTAAGAGGCAAAAAAATCCCACCACTTAGGAAAGTGTGGAGGAAAAGGACTTTTTATTTAATTTAATTTGATTTATTTCCCTTTTTCATCAAAAAGTGCTTTAAGTTGGGATTTTATTTATTTAATTAAAAGAGGGATTTTTAATTAAATAAGATAATATTATTTAATTAAAAGAGGGATTTTAAAGTAACATAAAATCATTTAATTAAAAGAAAGATTTTCTTTTAATTAAATGAGATTATTTTATTTATTTAAAAGGGATATTAATTAAATAAAATTATTTTATTTCTTTTAATTAAATAAGATTATTTTATTTATTTAAAAGGGATATTAATTAAATAAGATAAAATTGTTTAATTAAAAGGGATTTTCCTTTAATTAAACAAGATTATTTCATTTAAGAGATATTTTATTTTAATTAAATAAGATTATTGATGAAATGATCAAACCTTAGGAAATATTGAAATAATTAAATTAATTACGTTTTGATCAAGAAAATTGATTTGAATTGAAAATGTTGGAAAGCATTGATTCAGGAATTTGATAAATTGATAAAATGATAAATGGGGCCCATAGTCTAGGTGGTCATTTTAGGGTGCATACATTTGCCCCTCTTTGACTAATGTGTGATAATTCTGGGAACACATGTAGTCAAAGAATGCAGTTGAAGTGTGAGATCGATTTGGGATCACAAAACAAGACAGACATCAACACCATTGTAAATAACTTATTGACATCAGAACAAAGATAAGATGATTGTAAAAAAGACAAGGTCAACACCGTTGTAAATAAGTAATTGACATGTCCGAGATAAGAATCTCAAGCAAGGTTGCCCCAAGCAGAACAAATGATAAGATTGATAAAGCTAAATCAAGGATTGAAGTTTGATAGGTACTACTCCCTCGTGCTCAAAATTGAAATGAGATAGAGGAGAAACAACAAATTGATAACTTTGATCAAATCGAACTAAAGATAAGGTTCTTGATGTAGGATGAAAGATATAAAGATCACAGAACCAAGGTAGATCATTAAGCACAAAAGATTATGCCCCAAGGTTGAATTAGAATGTGGTGAAAGCGAATGGAAGATAGAAGTTTGGAAGAGGTGGAAAGAAATGGAGAGAAGAAATAAAAATTTTCCCGAAAATCAATCAACTGTTTAAGATAGAAAATTTTGATTGAGATCACGAAAGAAGATAAGGAAATGAAGATCAAAACGTGATCACAATTGATTAAAAGTCCACAAGAAAGATGAAGGAAACCCTCTCAAACTCATAATGCAGCCTAAAAATACAAACTAATATGAGGTCTAACAATGCAAGCTACATGAATATACAAAGGTGTACTTGCAATAGAGCAACTGTAACATAGGACTTTGTGTTCATCATTCATTAGAGAAGGTTAAGGAACTTATTTTAAAACAAGATAAAATCATTTAATTAAAAGAAAGATTTTCTTTTAATTAAAAGATTATTTTATTTCTTTTAATTAAATAAGATTAATTCTATTTATTTAAAAGGGATATTAATTAAATAAGATAATATTATTTAATTAAAAGAGGGATTTTAAAACAAGATAAAATTATTTAATTAAAAGAAAGATTTTTCTTTTAATTAAATAAGATTATTTTATTTCTTTTAATTAAATAATATTATTTTATTTTTTTAAAAGGGATATTAATTAAATAAGATAAAATCATTTAATTAAAAGGGATTTTCCTTTAATTAAACACGATTATTTCATTTAAGAGGTATTTTCTTTTAATTAAATAAGATTATTGATTAAATGATCAAACCTTAGAAAATATTTAAATAATTGAATTAACTACGATAAAATGATAAAATGATAAATGGGGCCCATAGTCCAGGTGACCATTTTAGGGTGCATACAAGTCACTGTACTTATTGCATTGTAAAGATCAACTTCTAATAGGGTTGTAAGATCTTCTAACAGGGATCAATATAAACTAGTGCATTTCTTTGTGGGTGTTAATTCCCACAGGGGTTTTTACCTATTTTGGTTTTCCCCATTACCAAAATTATGTTGTTTTATTCTGTGTTATCTTGTGGAGTTTATGTTTAAATTATTCTATACTTAATTGCAAAAGAATTGAATCTTGTAGATAACTGATTCACCCCCCTCTCTTAGTTATCTCTTGGGACTATTCCTAACAATTATATCCAATTAGGACCTAATTATACCCTTTATAACCTAATTAGACCCTTTAGGACCTAATTAGATCTAATTAGGACCTAATTAGATCCAATTCGTGCCTTTAGGACCTAATAAGAGAATTAGACCTAGTTAGACCCTTTAGGACCTAATTAGAGCAGTTATGACCTAATTAGATCCAATTAGGACAATTACGATCCAATTAGACCCAATTAGGACAATTAAGACAAGTAGATCCAATTAGGACCCAATTAGACACTTTAGGACTTAATTAGATCCAATTAGGACCTAATTAGACCCTTTATAACCTAACTAGACCCTTTAGGACCTAGTTATACACAATTAGCCCCTTTAGGACACAATTAGACACAATTAGACCCAATTAGACCATTTAGGACATAATTAGACCCTTAATAATCTAATTAGATCCTTTAGGACCTAATTAGACCCTTTAGGACCTAATTAGATCTAATTAGGACCTAATTAGACCCAATTAGACCTAATTAGACCCTTAGAACTTGATTAGAGAAATTGGGACCGAATTAGATCCAATTAGGACAATTACGACCCAATTAGGACCTAATTAGATCCAATTAGGAAAATTAGGACAAGTAGATCCAATTAGGACCTAATTAGACCATTTACAACCTAATTTGATGCAGGAGCTTCAGAGGGTCATAACTTTTGACTCGGATGTGGGTTTTGGCTGAAATTTTATAGGCGGATTCGTGAGCTAGTGTTAATGGTAATTTAAACTCTAATATTTTTCTTGGTGGCCATTTCGACCATTTTTCGGGAGCTTGAAATTTCATCTTGACCTTCAAAATTGGCTTTTTCTATTTCTTTCCAGTTTTTTGAGTTTTGTTTTTTATAATAAATCTTAAATCATGTTTCTATTTTCGTGGATTAGTTGGCAATTTGACTTGCCTTAGTTGGGATCTTTTCTTGGGAAAAATCAGGATTCACAGGATGAGTTTTAAAATTTACCAAAAATGGAAAAAAACTATTTTTCCCAAAAATCTACCAAATATGGTAATTTTCAGAATTATATTAAGTAGGAGTTTTATTTCATTGTAGAGAAAAGTAAGTTGGAGAAGTTAATGAGAATTCAAGTTCTGTAATATTTTTTTATGTATTTTCTGAATATTTTCTCTTGAGGGTTTTGGGTTACATCATTAGATCTAATGACATGATGTGGAGTTTGTAAGTGGAGACTTGATATTGATGACCATGAGAGAATATTAAATGTTATCCAAGAGCTAGCCAAAACACTTGATGTGGTCTAAAACATGCATGAAATATCAAATATGTACTAAATTTGTTATAGGCGAGACCAGAGGTTTTCTTAGCTCCATTCTTTCCTACTGATGCCCATGTAGTGAATGGAGCAATTTTTTAAAATTTATTAATATACCTCAAAAATGTCTTCAGGATGTGTATTTACTTTAAAGTTTTATCTAGTGAATTAATTCTAAGTCACGTGGATACTTATTTAGTTGGAATATGAATGTGCAGATCATACATGTTATGTAATTACTTAATTCTAGGATATAATTTAATTTTATCAAGCTATCTATCTGTTCATTAATTTTATGTTCCAAACATCAAGATCTACATGTATATATAGAGTGAAAGTATATCTATGAAAGTATATAATGTGCACATGTACATATAGAGTGAAAGTATATATCAAGTGTACATGTATTTACATAAAACATAGAGATCAATGTAATGTAAGCTCATGAAACATGTGACAATAATGTCAAACATAAATTTCAAAGTGTACAATACATATGTCAATCAACTCTAGAGTAGATATACATGAAATAATATACACACATATGTACGCATGTTCCAAATTTTATGTTCCAAACATCAAGATCACTAGATCACGTACACATATATAGCACATACATACACAGGTTTAAGATTAATGAATCATAGATTCAAAGTACATGTAAATAGGATACGTGTACACATACGATATAGAGCACAAAATTATATCTATGAAAGTATATAATGTGCACACATGTACATGTAGAGCACGAAAGTATATAACACATATACACATGAAACATCAATCATCTAGATAAAGTATGTAAAGATCAATCATAGATCAAGTACATGTAAACATAAAAATAGAGATGAATGTATTGTAAGATCATGAAACATGTGTCAATCATGTCAAACATAAATCAAAGTGTACAATACGTATGTCAATTGACTATAGAGTAGATATAAATGAAATAACATAACATAAAAAATATGTATGTATGTAATATGTCTAGGTCATATATGAAAGTGCCTAGGATTCATCATGACGACTCCTCACTAAGCGGTCATGCCCAAAGTGACTATCACGCTGTGAAGGATGTACAAATCCCTATAGAAAAGGAGATGTGTGTGTGTGTGTGTGTGTGTGTGTGTATCCTTAAGTTTGATAAAATATTACAAGAAAACATGTTATAAAGTGTGGGAAAACATGTACTACATGTGTACACACATCAATAAATTAAAAACTCACATGTCCACTACTGATGTCATCATCGATTGAGTCCTGACAAAATATATGATTAGTGCTCAAAGCAGGAGTAACAATAGGCATATCCTAGTTGAGAAAAAAGTAAATTTACATGCATCTAGATGAAATATTGCAAATTTTTAAATAAATTAAATTGTAACATTAAATATATATAATTTGATAATTTATACCTATGTAGATGGTGGCACCTAATAGTACTCAAACTCCCTAGCCTCAATCCTATCAACCAATATATCAATATTTTTCTGCGTCTGGTCCAAGCTCATCTCTGCATCTACAACATGCGTAGACTGCACATCTCTCTCTAGTGATGAATGCAATGAACTAACCAAATGAGATGGCATGGAATTTGAATCATCATGTGTCAATAAATCTAGGTAACCTATAGTGGCCATGCTGAATTCAACATCCTCAAGGCCACCATTAGAGAATTGGTACCCTGCACTGAATGAAGGGTCTGTACGCTATGCCTCTCCCTCTGCAGAAATAGAGTGGTCAATGGGTGGATCCTCATGAGCACTGCCACTATGGCCACGGTCTAGGTGAGAATGAGGTGGCTGGGCAAATCTGATAGCACCCACATGAGCTCTAACACTTGATATGGGGATATCACGCTCAGCTACTATAAATGCATAAGCATCCAATAGATCCTCAGCCAAGCTAGACAATGTGACCCATGTTGTCTCTCTTGTAATTCCCTCTAGACTAGAAAGTGAAGGGATCCCCGCTGTAGTATACATGCCATGTGCAGTCCCACTAGAGGATGCTCCAACTCACAATCTGGAGTATCATTGAGACATCAAGTACTAACCAACCTGATTTCTTGATATGGATGCAACAACTACTATAATATCCCTCACACTATCAATCACACCTCGAATCTAGGTGCTACGGATAACATCATCTATAAGAGGATTCAATGAAGGAGCTATTGCAGGTGATGGTGCAGGAGCACCCACTCCTACTCCAGATTCACCAGAAATTCTCATGAAGGCTAAGGTTTCAAACTAAGACACTTGAGACCTCTAGTCATGCTTAGGACAGGAATTAGGATTGGGATCTCATTGTAAGACCATAGTCCCAAGTTGGCATTTTATGAGCCCTTGGTCTAACTATTGGTCAGTTATGATCCAATACCCTAGGCTTAGGTAATTTTTATGTTTTCTTTGTTTGGATCCATTAGGGATCATAAAATTTAGGATAAGACCAATTCTGGTCACTAGATTTGCAATATAGCAAAATTGTCAAAAGTTGCTTAAAAAGTTGTCAACAACTTTCAAGCAACTTTCTAAATGTTGTCAACAAAACTTGTAACAACCCTCCCAAATGGCTAATTATTTTAAAACTCACTTTTAATAGTTGGGAGCATCCTATATAAGCCCTCATAGGTGGGTGATAGGATACAACATGTAATTTGGCATTTAAATCAATAAAATAACCAACTTTCTCTGTAAATACCATGTTTCAGAATGTTGTACAGACAGGTACAGGTACCAAGGAATGAGACAGTGACTCCAAAGGTTGAAGCTTTGAATCATCTTCCATATACACTTTGTCTCATAGATTTATTAACCCTGGTTTGAAAGATATCGGGTTTTTAGTGACTGTGGCTAGTTTTGGCTTAAATTCAGCAACTGTGATAGGGTCTGATTGTTTAAGCACATTCCACCATGGGAAATTGATGCCCCTTGGTGGAATAAAAGTACATTCAATGCTCTTTCATATTATGCAGGTTTGGAGTGTGGATTTGCAGGGGGTTGAAAATGCCACAAAGCCCTACGTGTATGGCTCCATACATGCACCTCACAGTGAATTAGGGCAGTCATCCTAAAACTCGGTTGGAGATTCACCAAGGTTTGAAATCATGGATTTGGAGTTATTTCACATGCCCTCACATTCTCACATTGTTAATTTGTGCTTTGGAATATGGGAAAGGGTACTTGTAGTGTAACTGGAGCCCTAATTAGGCCTATTGGTCTGGTCTAAATGTTGCAACAACAGCAGTCATCACTCCAATCCACTCCTTAGTGTTAAGACATGTCTTGTAAATCCCAAAAAGGCATTAGAATCTCTGACCAAACTATTCCCTCATGTGGAAGTATTTTTCCTTATGCCCAATTTTCCCTCTTAAAAGGGCTACAAGCAGATTTCTAAGCTTGTGCAGCAGCATGGCCTTGTGTGTTGTTCAATGGTGAAAGAACCATTGGAACTAATAAGATAAGACCTAAACAGGCCAGGACCTTGTTCATTAGTCACCCCTGGTCTTGGTACTCACTTCTTGGGGTCTAAGTAACCTTTTACTTGTAGAGACCTCTTTGTAAATTGTTGATCATACCTCTTAATTGTGTGTGTGATATTTGGTACCTGTTCGATGGACACAAACACTTCAATAGATCATTGTTTTAGTAACTTAGGGTTAGTAAAAGCATGAAAACACACTAAACCCTCTAAAGGCAACCTATTGCCTTCTAATCTAGGAAGAGTATGAACACCAATATATAAGCCCTCAGGATATATTGATGAAACAGTGACCAATACAACCTAAATA
>MU227672.1:114211-127508 GCA_018584345.1 Thuja plicata
GTATATATATGCATACATGTGTGTGTATATATAAATATATATACACACACACATGTATGCATATATATACATATATGTATATATATACACATATATACATGCATATATACAAACAATATATATTAAAAAACAATTTAAAAATGCAAATAGAAAGGTCAAAAACCTGTTTGCAGACATTCGGAAAATCGGAAGCCCCATAGTTTCAACCCAGCCAAAATAGTGAAAATGATTGTTTCGACGGGTTGTTAAATGCCGCCAAAAAATACCTAACCTACTTTCGATCCAAAGTACTTACCTACTTTCGATCAAAAGTACTTACCTACTTTTGATCAAAAGTAAAAAAGTACTTTCGATCGAAAGTAATTTACGATCGAATGTACCCATTTTTGGTACTTTTGATCGTAAGTTACTCACTTCCGATCGAAAGTTTTATCTTGTTCCGATCGAAAGTATGCTTTTTTTTTCCATGGGCCACGCTTTTCAGGGTGAAATCCTTCCTCCTGAAAAGTGTAACCCACTATTGTGGGATCACCCAAAATCTAGGGAATGATTATATCCACAATCTGGCCAGATACCTCACACTTGGTTCACTTATGACATATGAGGGCTGATGGTTTCCATAGTACCAACTTACCTTGTTTACATGTTTATACCTAGTTCATTTATTACATTTGTAAGAAAAATCCTTGACATAGCCTATGCGGCTACTTCTAGGTCAAGATCTATGTAACGAGATACTCCGCATACCTACTCAATGTACCTAGTTCAAAGGATTGACATCAAAAGATGGAGACTAAAACCATAAGATTGTCAAGTTAGTCTACATCGAGGAAATGAAATAACAAGGCTCAGTCCACTTGGTCTACACCAAGTACATAAGAAAACCATTTCATCTACTTGGCCTACACCAAGGATGTTATAACCCTAACATCCTCAAGAAAGAATATCATGAATAGACAACAACAAAATCCCAAATCCAGACTCACAGAGAATTGGGTAGCATAACATTTCTAAAAACCCAAATTCTCAAACTACAAACACACATTTGTTCATAAAAACTAGGTAATTCAATAAACCAAGATCGTGAGGGAATAGTAATTCTCAACCTACTCAACTAATGCAAACAAATTCATTCAATTAAATATTGTAAATAAAAAAATGGTGAGATGCCCCACCTCACACAATTTGAAGAAAACAGAATAATCCAGGAGAAGAAATTGAATTCACCACAAATACACGAACAACTCTATAGGAAGTTGAGGAGTCATGACAATAATCCAACAAGCCTCTACCCACAAAGTTATGATGAAAGGATTGAACACACCAAGAATAAATTAATTTTCTCCAATGCAAATTTTGAGCAAAATCCTAATTTTCTCAAAAACAAGAATGAGGAAATAAATTTATTTCCTCCAAATATAAAGCACTTTTTTCCCTAAGTCAAAATAGACTTTTTAAAAATAAAGACACTTAAATTATTATTAATTGAACTATTGAATTAATAAAATAAATCACACTAATTCAAATTAAATAGAATTTGACTGTGGCTAATTAACCGACAATAAAATAAATGCTGAAATAATAAACATCAACATTAAATTCTAAATCCACTGTGACTATTGTGGGACTGTAAATGTAGAGACATATACTGGTCTATGATAAATGCATGCCAAAAGGTACATCCTATGCCTATGGGATGCTATGACTATCTAATAAGACACTCGGAAATGGAAAGAGACAAAAACTTGGTGGATTGTCGAGATGCAATTTGACACGCATGCACAGGAGCTGGATTACCCAAGAAGTCAGGGTCACGGGTGGCAAAGAATTCCCACTTGGAGACTCAGGATCTTAGCAAGCCTATCTAGAGTAGGGGCCAAAGCTTAGTAAGTTTTGTTTTGATTTAGTAGCCTCATGAAGGATAATACCCTCAATGTCCATTTTTTCATGCATGTGCACTTTACCGCTCCATGGGAATACCGCCATATGCCAAAGAAAGAAGTATCAATATCGGTCACTATCCTAGAGGGCCTAGAGCTAAGCCATCATTTTCATGTTATCGAGAGCGTTCTAGGAACAAATAGAGATAGTGTGACATGATATCATACTCAGTTGTGTTAGGATTAAGTAATAGTGAGAGGGGGCTGAATCAGTATTACAACACTCTAAATTAAACATAAACCAATTCCACATAAACCATATGATTGTCAAAATGAAAAGATCATAAGAAAATAACACACAACTCATTACACCATGATTTTTTGTCGAGGAAACCTTGGCGAAGGGAAAACCCCAGTGGGGATGGTACTGGCCACAAGCATGCACTAAAGTATAATGTCCCTATTAGGAGACCTAGCCCTATTAGGAGCTGAATATTACATATTACACTTCCTCATTAAAGGAATAACAACCCTATCAAAGGTATACAATACCCTGCTAGGGGTACAGTGAGCTTATAGCTCTTACAATCAATACTTCAAAAAGTAATCTAAAAAATGAACAAAAACAAGCATCTCAAATGCTTAGATACTTCCATTTGTAGCTCTCAATAATCTCTGTCAATCTCTAATCTCTCATCTTCCATCAAACATCTCATTCACATAGATATTCTACCATATTCCATACATACATCTTACATCTTCGCTTTACAAAATTTTCTCCATATATATATAAATATATATATATATATATATATATATCATCTAATCAGCTCTCTAATACATTATCTTCCAGTCGGCTCTCTATTACAAAATAGAATTAATAATGTAAAGTGTAAATAGAAATTCGGCGCTCTTACATAACTAAAATATAGTTTATCCACAATCATAATCCAACTTAGCACGCTAGGAGTCCATGCCATACTCCCTTAATAATCCTCGCAACTGTTCAACTGCTTTGTTTCACTATTTTGTTGTCTGCACATGTCTTCAAATTTCTCTAACTCTCTATAATCATTACCAAAACCAAATCGATCTTAGGTGAAGTTCATACATACTCCATAGTATCTTCCTCTAATCTCGCTAGCCATAAAACATCATACTCAATCTTCATTTTCCAAAAGAATATTGTTATAATCTGTAAATTTGTTTCTATACTTAGTCGATTTGAGAATTGAATCATCAAAACTGTACTTATCTCAGGGTATGTGCACCAAGTTGTGGACCAAAAATGTGGACACATCTTAAAAAAAAATTCAAATTTCATATAACCCGATCGGGTTATTAAAAATTTGAAATTGTTCTCGGCTTGGAAACCAAGCCTAGAAAATATTATTAAAAAACACAATCTGTCTCATAACCCAATTGGATTTCTAAATTTCAAATAAACTGATTGGGTTCTAAAAATCAAAAATTACTTCAAAACCCGATCGGGTTTTGAAGAAGTAAAACTTATGCATTTTATTCTCCATAACCCAATTGTTTTTTGAAGAAACTAAAATAGGCTTTGCTTTGGAAGCCATAACTTCCACATACGGAGTCCGATTGATTCCGTTCAAAAAGCGTTGAAAAGATCTTGAGATGATCTAATACACTATTAACTTATGATCATCTTTAGGCATCAATATTTTTTATTTGATCCATTTGAATCAATTAAGGTATCAAATAGGTACTCATTATTGCCCATACATGCAACGTATAGGAAAATCAGTATGCTCTCTCTCTCTCTCTGAGAGAGAGAGAGATAGAACAAATTTATTTTCCTATATGTTTCATGTATGGGCAATAATAAGTACCTATTTTATACCTTACTTTATTCAAATGGATGTAAGAAAAAATGTTGATGCCTAAGTATGATTATAGGTTAATAATGTGTTAGATTGTCTCAATATCTTTTGTACACTTTTTTAACGGAGTCAATTAGACTCCGTATGTGGAAGTTATGGCTTCCAGAGAAAAGCCTATTTAAGTTTCTTCAAAACCCGATTGGGTTATGGAGAATAAAATGCATAAGTTTTACTTCTTCAAAACCCGATCAGGTTTTGAAGTACTTTTTGGTTTTCATAACCCGGTCAGGTTATTTGAAATTTAGAAACCCAATCGGGTTATGGCTTAGGAAGAGCTTTGGAAAATGATCCAAAGGCTTGGAGGCTCATTTTCCCTTCATTTTTGTTCTTTTAGACGTTTTTCATCTTGTAAGATGAATTCTCAACTTTATCTTCATCAGGTTTGCAATTTGTCAATTGGGTAGCTTTATAATTTTCACCATACTATCATACGTCTTTTTATCTTTCTAACCATATAAATTTTTCTATTTTTGGACAAAATTAGCATAGTAAACTTTAATTTTCTTTACCAGTGTCTTGATTGTCCTCACAGACATATGTCTACCATTTTTTTAATAAATTTTTATATACTTAATCAAATTACAAATAAATTACATATTATTGTTTTACACTTGATTCGATACACTTTAAAAAAAAAACATTTTCATTTTCGGTTATTTTGATGCAAGTTATGCCCAGCGCATGGACATGTACCAAATTTTCAAGATGCGATCAGTTCAAAAAATCACAGAAAAAAGAATACTTATTAGAAAATTACAAAAAAATACACAACTTATAGATCTCACCCTTACCTATCATCCTACCAAAGGGATTTAAAAAATATTGAATATAACTCTATCCTTTGTACCGCACAGGAAAATAGCTATGTTATGTTTTTCCAAAAAAATCAGGAACATGTTTTCGTGTGTGCGCGGTTTGACCCTCTTATTCTTATCAATTTTTTAAAACAATTAGTGTTTTAGAAACTAGATTCAGAGTAATACAATTTTTGTTTTTTACACATCTTCTTATTTTGAGTGCATGACCCTCAAATGCCTATTCCAAGATAAGGTTTAGCCGATTTTAGAAAATAATGTGTCGACCTATACCCCCCCTTTTTGGTCCACAACTTGGTGCACACACCCCTAAATCATACTATCAGATGTGTTTCCATAAATGAAAACCATTAAGTGTCTCATAACATACCAAAAACATCACTTGCCAACAATCTCTCCTTTTGGCATTGATGGCAACACTTATAAAAAAAATGACTAAGTGTTCCAACACAAAACTATTATCTTCTCTACTTCTCTCATTTTTCTCTTCTCTTGTCCCCCTTTGACAACGATGGAAAGGTGCATCCAAAATTGACAACAATTTAGAATTAGTGCTTGCTCACCAGTTTCAAAATATTTTTAAAGGAATCTTTCAAGATCTTCACTTCTACATTCCATGACTCTACCAATAACTAAATAACATTAATTAGTCTATTCAGTGCACGAGATGATGTCTCTGTTGCTTTTAACTCTGTAGGGATAGATTTTGTCAATGATTTTGTAGTCTTCTCCATGTCATATAGATGAAATTCAAGAATTGATAGCTTAGGAGTGATTATGTGCTTCAGGAAACCAAATCGTGTCATTACTCTCCCTTTCTCTGTATCCAATACATTCAACTTATCAAGAATGCTTGTTACCTCTCTGTCCATCTCTATTATAAATTGTGAGGAGGTCTCACAACTGTCCATCATGCTTTTCAGAGTTGCCTTGTCCTTGGAAATAATGTCTTCAATATTTTGAATGTGTCTAATAGGGTTCATGCAGTAGCTGAATAACATCCTTCCATGTGTGACACAACTTCTGGCCTTTAATGTAGCTGGTCTCAGAGTGCCAAAGTCCCATGATATAGACTAGCATACTTCAATCTACTTGTTTTCTAAATAACTTTTCTCTGCCTTCTCTTCAGAAATCTTCACTAAGGACTCATAGTGACCATCAAAATCATCGAGTGCAAATTTCAGGTTCTCTACTTCATCTTTACTTTGAAAACCAATATGTACTGTAAGAAGTTTATTCACAGTATCAATTTCCCTAGTCGTTACCATAGTCTTCTTGTCACCTTTCTTCTCAGATATCTCTTTTTCCTTTGAGAATGCAATGAAGGATAGTCTCATCAGTTCATCCTCATCCATGTTGTCAACATCTGTGCTTACAGATTTGTCTTTACTTTCCAACAATAGAATAGATGTCTCAATTTTAGGTTTTACTTCAACTCTTTCCTCTTCTTCATTCTGCTCTACCTTTTTCTGTTCTTCCTCTTTCTAATTTTCTTCTTTCTATTCTTCCTCTTTCTATTTTTCTTCATCATCCATTGTATAGTCATTGTTCCCTTCAAAAGGATCTTTCACATCAAGTGAAGTGTCAAGGGTCACGGGCACACCAGAAACATAGAAATCTGGTTGCATGATATCTTTTCTCTTCTCAACACTTACCTCAACTATCTTAGAGCTCTCTCCAATTCCAAAGGTGTAGGCATAGTAAGCTTAGGAGGTGGAGTCTCCTTAGGAATATTACTGATAACTATATGATCTAATGCCTTGTGAGTCTCTTCTAAGACTTCTTCATATTTCCTACCCATAATTTTTACTAATCTTGGTTTGGTTCTCAACAAGGGTTTGACTTCTCCCAATATTATTTCTCTCTCCTACATTGAAACTACTACCAACATGTCCTCAATAGCCAGTTTGTCAGATTCTTCATACCTATCATAATATTTTTTCAATGAAAAAATCTTTCCTTGCTCAATATCTCTCTTCTTTGACATTTTTATATCAGGCTTCCATACCTGTCTGTCACTTGTGGTCTCTTTCTCAACTTTATTTTCTTCTACTTCTTGAGTTCTCTGCTTCTTAGGCGGTGAGTCCAACTTAGTGGACCTAGTGTTTCTCCGAGGAACAATATTTTTTGCCTGTGAAGTCTTCTGTGGTGGTGAGGGTGTAGTAACATCAATAATAGTAGAATTAGGACTAACTATCTGCTCAATTTCTAGAGGTGGAAGGGCTGCAGTAGTAGTACTCGCCAACCCAGAAGATCTCTCTGCTTTCTTCTTCTGTACTTCTCACATCTCTTCTTTACTAATACATACCTTAGCTACACAATCATCAACTATATTCTCCAATCTTCTCTTTTTGAAGCCTCTAGTCTATTCTTCTCTAACCTTAGCCAATTTCTCTTCATATGTGTCCCATCTCTCCTTAGATGTATCAATTTCAAATGCCAAGACATATTCAGTTTGCATAACCAGAACTTCAGAACTGACTTCATAACCCATGGGATAACACCATTTATTTCTTGGTATAACTACCACAAAACATATAGAGTCAGTTTCAACCATGAAACAAATTGTATCCTTATACTGCTCAACTAACTCTTCAGGAATTCTAAATCTCTCTTTCATTTGCCTCTGAAGAAGTTTGATCATGCCAAACACTTCTCCATCTACCCATGTGTTGTTTTGTCTTTAGTAGCTTTGTGAAATATGAATACCAGTGGGTATGATGTCATTCCATGCTCTAGGGTGCATTCCAGGGAACTTATTCTCAATGTGGATATACATATGAACTAGAAGTGAGTCAAATCTAAAGGTCTTAGATTTATCCTTCTTGACTAGCTTTACATTCTCCAACAATTGTTGTGCCAGAACCTCACATAGGTTATATGTAGTGTTTTCCTTTACCATCATGTAAGCCATCAATATGACTCCATCTGAAACTGAATTAGGTTAACTACTGTAGTAAAATTTGTATCCAAGTAAGGTTTTGAAACATTCATCTTCACTGAATTCATATAAATCAAACATTTTCATAATGCTCAGGTTGTCTATGTGTTTGAATTCATCATTCCTTTCACCATCATCAGTCATATATTACATCTCAGTAGAAATATCATCAATATGCAATATATCATACTTGCAATGAATGTAAGCCCTAATATGCTCTACATGCAAGATGTTGTGAGGTGTCTAGGACAATGCTCCTTTAGGGTCATCTTCACAAGACTTAAATGGATGTTTCTTCAATTTGTATCAAGGTTTTTCTACAACATCATAAATCAAAGGTGCATCCATAAATTTTGTATGAGTAGATGATGTAAATACCTTAATCATGCTAAATTTCAAATTCGTACTTTGATTGATCATGCAATATAGCTATTAGCTAGTCTGATACTCTCTGATCTCTGCTTTTCTTAGGTCACTCTCTTCAGATGGTGAAGAAATAGGTATCTCAAATGTCCTTTATTCATCGTTAAGTGTAAAATGTACATTACCCAATACACAACTATGTACATTGTCAAGTTAATCACAAATCCCATGATCACAAAATATGCATCATCTGATGTTGCGCTCTCAAATATAAGTTCTATGATGTCTGCACATATCATAAGTAAGCTCGTTGGAGCTTACTCCTCAAAATCACGGGCTGGATATATTCTGATCTCTTCATCCAATGCTCCCCATAAGGCCATGATCGACCACTTAGGTCGATGTGTTCACATCAGGTGAAGATCTAGTAGCATCTATTGTCTCTCCCTGAACCAATATCTTAGTTGACTCTTTGACTTTCCACACCTTACCACTGTTGTTATCTTTTTCTTTCTTGAAACAATTTTCAAACTCATTTTTGTAATCTGCAAGACTCTTACTAGTATCAATGTCATTCCTCTTTGTTTTCATAGGTGGTGGTACTCTTCTGTTGTCTCCTCTATTGTATCTGCAAAATTTGTCTATATGCCCTGGATTGTTACATTTGTAGCATATAGGAGGATGTCTATTCTGACTTACTTGTAACTTACAGTACTTTGCAATGTGCCCAAGGTTATTGCATTTGTAACATGTGGGTTTAACTTTTGATTCTCCTCTATTGTTGTCTTGTCTATATCTAGATTGATCAGGTTTCCTGCATTCTTCTTTCTTGTACCCATATGCCTGACAATTAAAACAATAAACATAAATAGTTTTTAAAGGGGCATTACCTCTACAATCTTTCTTCATGTGTCCAACCTTGTTACAACCAAAACTTCTTCCTCTGAAAGGTCTGATATGTTCTCTAGGTTCTTCAAGAATAGGTTTTTCTTCATTAGTCTTCGCATCAAGTTTCTCTTATTGAATCTTAGAACATTCAGCTTCATTGAAGCCAATACCAGTCATATCTCCTTTAGGTTTCTATCTGTCTCTTTGTTCATCGACCAAGTCACTGTTCATGTGAAGTCTCTCAATGTGTTTCTTTGTCTCAGCAAGTCCACCTTTTATGATCTGATTATATTTCTCTAATTCTAGATACTTGTTCTTGTAATGGTGAAACTCATTCTTCATTTATCCCATCAGAGTATTAGCGTCCTTCAAAGATTCTTCAATCTTGTTTTTAGTATCCTTTTCTTGATGAATCTCTTTAGCCTTTGCTTCATTATTAAGCTTTAGAGTATCATTCTCTTATTCAAGTTGCTTTATCTGATCTGAATTATGACCTGAATCTTCTTTTATCTGAACCATAAGATCGTATCTCTGACTTCTATAAATTTGAAGCTGATCTTTTAGTTTCTTAATAAGTCCCTCAACTCTTCTTAAATTGAATCTCAAGTCACCATTCTCTTCTTTTTCTTTATCAAGGTCTTCAAGTTCCACTTCAAAGTTTTCTTCCAAACTTATTGAATCCATCTTGATCTCCCTTAAGTTGTTAAACTTTCTTTTCAAGTGCCAATAGCTCTGATATGAATTGTTAGGGTTAAGTAATACTAAGAGAGGGGGTGAATCAGTATTACAACACTTTAAATTAAACTTAAACCAATTCCACATAAACCATATGATCGCCGAAATGAAAAGAACATAAGAAAATAATACACAACTCATTACACCGTGATTTATTGTCAAGGAAACCCTGGCCAAGGGAAAACCCTAGTGGGGATGGTATGCACAAGCAGGCACTAAAGTAATATAATACCCATGTTAAGAGACCTAGCCCTATTAGGAGTTTAATATTACATAGTACATTTCCTTGTTAAAGGAATAACAACTCTATTAAAGGTATACAACACCCTGTTAGGGGTACACTGAGTTTACAACTCTTACAATCAATACTTCAAAAAGTATTCTCAGAAATGAACAAAAACAAGCATCTCCAATGCTTAGATAGTTCCAGTTGTAGCTGTCAATAATCTCTGTCAATCTCTGATCTCTCATTTTCCATTAGACATCTCATTCGTATACATATTCATCCATATTCCATACATACATATTACATCTTCACTTTACAAAATGTTCTCCATATATATATATATATATATATATATATATATATATATATCTTTTTCATCATCTAGTCGGCTCTCTAATACATTATTTTCCACTCGACTCTCTATTACAAAATAGAATTAATAATGTAAAGAGTAAATAGAAAGTTGGCAATCTTACATAACCAAAATATAGTTTATCCACAATCATAATCCAACTTAGCATGCTAGGAGTCCACGTCATACTCCTATGTTTCACTCTTCTGTTGTCTCCGCATGTCTTCAAATCTCTCTAACTCTCTATAATCATTACCAAAACCATATCAATCTTAGGTGAAGGTCATACATACTCCATAGTATCTTCATCTAAGCTTGCTAGCCATCAAACATCATACTTGATCTTTTCTATCTAAATATTGTAAATTTGTTTCTATACTTAGTCGATTTTAGAACTGAATCATCAAAACTGTACTTATCTCGATCATACTATCAGATCTGTTGCCATAAATGACAACCATTAAGTGTTTCATAAATACCAAAAAAATCACTTGCAAACAAGTTTCCATGACAATCATTAAGTGTCTCTAACAAATCTCTCTTCTTTCTCATCTTGAATAGGCTTTGATGACTCTATAAATGTGCCAAATAAGGTCATAGCTAAAGAGAAAGGTTTCTTTTCTTGCAAATACTTTCCATAAGACCGAGGTGAAACTGGTAATTTTGTGAGGGAGTTGAGTTGATAACCCCCCATACCAAGGTCTACAAACTTAAGCTTGTATTTGCATTCAGCTAAAGTTGCATCAAAATCTTCTACTTCTCTATTGAGGGGAATGTGAGCCCCTGCTTAAATTGAATTAACAAATAAAGTGTTATCCACAGGTATACAAATCTCTATTCCATTGTAGGGTAACTTAACACATTGATGATAGGTAGATGACACTGCTTGCATGTCATGAATCCATTGTCTACCAAGTAAGATATTATACGCAATGGGTCCAACATCAACTATTTGAAATACAATATCCTTTTCAATAGGGCCAATCCTAACAGAAAGGACGACCAACCCCTTGGAACTTCTTTCTACTTCATCATAGGCTTTGATAGTAATCCTTTTTTTTGTATCTATGACTTTCTTAGAATAACCCAATTCTTTCAAAAGATTAAAAGAACAAATATTAAGCCCAACACCCCAATCTATCAACACGCACCTGACATGGGTTCTATGGATCATGACCTCAATATGAAGGGCAAGATTGTGTGGATGGCTCAAAGATTTATCATCATCTTCTAAAAATGAAAGGAAATGAGGGGTAGCAATGTGATTAACTATATTCTAGAATTGATCAATATCTAAGTTGTTGGGGACATTTTCCATGTGCAAAGCATCCTTAAGGATTTGTTTATGTCTTGGAGACAACTCTAAGAGCTCAAAGAATGAAATATGAGCTGGGGTTCTTTGTAACTGATCAACATGGCTATAGCTTGACTTAGGATTAATAGCTGGTTTCAAGGTGACAGGCTTGGATGTCACTTGCTTAGGTTTACTAGATTGACTTGAATTGAGTCCTCTAATGACAACGGGACCTTGAATTCGTGTAACAACATTAAGAGCTTGAGATGACACTCTGGAGTTGGGACCCCTTAGCACCACAATAGGTTCTTTATCAAAAATAGGAGGAGAGTCTTCATCTAGATCATAACCATAAGGATCTCTTCCACTCATCATGTTGACATTTTCTTCTACAACTTGATTCATGTTGATAGTATTCTCCGCATCTGTGTAAGTATAATTGACCTCGGCCTTGCCATTCTTCAGTTTAGAGGTTTCCCCTTTTTCATATTTGGGCAAAGGTTCCTTGAATGCCTTATGATTGGCATTGGTGTTCAATCCATCTATTGTAAGTTGTCCACTCTCAATGAGATCTTGAATGATATGCCTGAGTTTCCAGCAGTGTTCAATGTCATGTCCAATACCATTATGGAAGATGCAAAAGGCCTTCTCCTTCCACCAATGTGGTTTAACTTTAGGTATACAAAAATTCACAACATCTTGAGGATGTACAATATTGTTAGCAATAAGTTTCTTTAAAATATCCCCATATGAATCACCAAGTTTCTCAAATTGATGTCTTTTTCCCTTAGGCTTACCTTGATATCTTGGCTTACTTTCTTGTTGATTGGAGGTATTGAGCTTTGTAGCTTGAACACCACTAGATAAATGAAGCACATGTTGATCTTTAGGTTGGGAGGAATCCACAACTCCATCATTAACCACTTGTTTATTCCTAGTCCAGTGTTTGTTTTTCCCTTTATCATTATTAGAGTTGTTGTTGTTTTGACCATTGTTGTTGTTACTTCCATGCTTGGTCAAAATTCCTTGTTCTCTCAAAACATCCTCAATTCTACATGCAGTCTCAACCATGGTGTCAAATGAATCAAAAACCATCTTAACTTCATACCGCAATTTGGGAACCAAGTTGCTAACAAGGCTGTCAATCTTTTCATTATTAGGAATGGTTCTAGAATAGAAAGATCACTTGCATCTCCACCTTTGCAAGAAAGTAACAAAGGATTCTTCTTGATTCTGCTTTAAGCTACATAAGTCCAACAAGGTCACAGATCTTGAAACATTGTATGCAAAGTGTTGAAAAAATTTGTGAACAAGCTCCTTGAATGTCCTAACGAGGGGAGTTACCTTAGTAAACCATTCTATTGCTTGTCCCTTAAGACTTCGTGGGAATAACCTCATGAGATAAGATTCATCCTGATAGAAATCAAAACTTGTGGTATAAAAATGGCTTACATGATCATGTGGATCTCCACTCCCATCATATTTGTCATATTGAGGAATTTCAACCTTTCTAGGAAATTATTTCATGTCAACACTCTTATCAAAAGGATTAGGACAAATCGAGTCCAATGAGAAAGAATTCTTAGGTGTGAACATCTTGTCCATTGTTCTTTGCATTTCATTGATCTTCTCCTCTTGGGATGGACCTTTCTTCTTAATATTTTTATCTACATCAAAGTTGTAAGGGACTCTAGCACCCTTGTTGATTAAACTCTCTAGGAACTTATCCTTGTCTTGCTCCAAATATTTCTCCACATACTACTGGAAAAGTGGCTCTTGCTGCATTTTCATAAAGTCTTGGGAGGTATGAGTAAAGCTCAAGCTACTACCCCATATGGTGAACCATAATGAGCACGTTGTGAAGGTGGCCTTGAGTTCCTAGGAGGGGTTTGTCTCCTA
>MU227672.1:127558-139348 GCA_018584345.1 Thuja plicata
CTGCATTTTCATAAAGTCTTGGGAGGTATGAGTAAAGCTCAAGCTACTACCCCATATGGTGAACCATAATGAGCACGTTGTGAAGGTGGCCTTGAGTTCCTAGGAGGGGTTTGTCTCCTATAATGATCATGTCTTGAGGCGCTTCTTCCTCTAGAGCCAGGAGATCATGAGGGTGATCTTGAATGCCTCCTACTTTGTGGAGTCCTAGGAGGAGTGGATGGAGGAGAACTGATTCCACCACTAACATGCATATTATTGAATGTATTATTAAGTTTCTATGCCAAGAGCCTATCTTGTTCTTCTTGAAAGGCTTTCTTTTCCATTTCTACCAAAGTCTGTCTCTCTTGTTCTAGGAGTCTAATTTGTTCTTCCTTATGAGCTTGTTCACCTAGGAAGGATTTATTTTCACGCTCAATCCTCTTAAACCTTTCATTCATGTAACCTGAAGAGTTCTTGAGTGGTGAACTTGGTCTTGAATTTCTAAACAAGTTGTTGGTATAAGTTGTATTGACATGAGTGTCATAACGTTCATCCTCTTCACTTTCATGTTGTGATTGGTTATCTTGATAAGCATGTCTCTTACCTCTCTCTCTCTGTCTCTCAGCCCTTTGGTGTGCATCTAGATATCTTGTTGAAATAAGGGGTGAGACCAGTCTACTTCCATGAGAGGAACCACTGAATGAAATAGCATTTCTACTCTTTGTAGACATATCATCACAACGTTTATCCTTGGCCTCCTTCTATCTCCAAGTCATTGTGTAACTCATATCCATAGAAGAGTGAGAAGATGTTAAGGGGATACCCAAATCACTAAGATGACTCTTGGAATCAAACCACACTTCTGAAGTATTCCTAGGTGATTGATCAAATATGGGTTATTTTCCCTTATGTCTTTGGCGAGTTTGAACTAAGGGTAATTGGTTAAAGATCACTTGAGATTGTTTCCCTTGATTTACTTGATATCTTGTTGTAACTGGTATGAAAGAAAAGGTACTAGATGATAGGATTACCCTAAGAAACATTGGTACCAAACTAGGATAGAAAGAGCACTAACTTGTCAAAAAAGAAGTGATAAGATAGAAAATTTGCAAAAGGTGTAAGCCAACGCTGCCACAGAGGTGCCCAATAAATTTGGGTGAATACCCTACCACATTATGGATCAGGAGGATGGTCTTACCCAAATTATATTAATTGAGATTAAATTTGTATGAAATTGGATGGACAAGAGACTACCAAAATTGTCCAAGTATGTTATCAAAGAATCTAAAGTTTTATCTTTTCAACAAGGACGGTTCCTAGCTCACCAAGCTTCCAAGCAAGGTCACTTTGATAATAAAAGATTGCTAATTCAAGAGGTCAAAACAAAACAATCCTAAGTGTAAACAAGTTTCTAACAGCAGGGTAAGTAATCCAATCTGACTCAGATCAGCTAGGGAAAACTGGAAAATGACAGGGCAACAAGCAAGCAGGCTCAAAAATGATAACAAACAACCCACTGGCAGACAGTTTCACGCGACAAAATGCTTTCTCACGTGAGGATTAGCATAGGACCGCACAACAAAATGCACAGGAGTGCAAAGAAAGACTAGGTTGGTGTGACATGATAATAGGAAATTGGAAAGATATTGCACAAGGATTCTCAGATAGCTACGCGAGGAAATGTGGTGAATGATGCGAAGAAACAATTTTCTCGTGCGAGGGTTCTGACAAAAAGGAATCAGAACTCAGTTTTGTTCATTTTAAATAACCAACTAGATGCATTAGCAGATTTGATCATGAATCAGGCACATTGAATAGAAATCAGGGAGTTCAAGCAATGAATGTCTTCAAACAATGAGCAAGGGACAAGGAAACCTTGCACATGAACATAGATAGTGACATAGTATTTCTACTCCATAAGATTCTACTTGTGTATGTTCTCAAAATGTTTTGCAATCACACACATAGTCCTAGAAAATAAAAATTTGGTTGCACTATGGTTCTTAGTAATGGTTTGACTCAGCAACTTTTGTAATCTCAAGTGGGTGAAATCCAATCCTGGTGCACCAAGGTTTTGACATAGTCCAAGAATTTTATCAATTAAGAGCTGCTAAAGAGATCTGACAACCCACAAGAAACTACACCCATGGAGATTTCTTGCACAGGGACATTTATATAGCAGTTGTTGCTACCATTGCAAAAATGGTTATTATCGCTTGAGGTTCCATCCACATGGTTTACCCAATAAATGGAGTCTCCACTACGGTTAACCCTCTCTAACAAGGAAGACTCACAATATGAACCACATGGGGAATTGGTTTGGATTCAAGGGTTCCAAGTTTTTGATTCTCTGAAAAGGGAAAAGAGCATAATCCTCTAGCCTCTTCACCTCACCCAAATATAGCAAACAAGATTAATTGACCCACTAATTTAAAATCACCTCACCCAAGGTAAACCAAGTTTGAAGTAATGACAAATCCTTCCCTACCCTCAAGGGGATCTATCGTCAAGAAGAGCTTTGCATGTAAGACAAGCGAATGAAGCCCACTCTCTCAAGATCACCACAAATAGTGTTCATAGGGCCTAATTACTATGTTAAACATATATGCAAGAAAGAAAATCTAGGTCCATTTTTAGAGCACCAATTGAAAATGTGATCTATGAAAGCAAGAAGCACTCAAGCTAAACATGTGAGATTCATTATTATTTCTAAAATACAAATGTTATATAGATGCAACTAAATACCTCAAATCCAAAGCAAAACAAGCATTTTGTTGTTTATCCATGCAAGTCCAAGCAATCCCCATGAACTCTCCAACAAGCAAACAAGATATGCAATGTATATTCAACTTATGAAAACCCTAGGGTTAGATCTGAAAATTGATTATTAGGAGAAATAATAACCAACAAATAATCCAAATGATAACTCACATCATGCATTGAACCATGTGAAAAATAAGTGCAAGCTAATCATTAAATGCCCTTTTTTTAATTTTGATTTTTGACCTAGTTAACAGGATTGGACCTATATGACATGAACTCGGATCCCAAACCCTAAATACAGAAAAGAGACCATTGTTAAAAAATAGAGAGCTTTCTAAAAATGTCATAATTTTATAAGATCTTTTCATTTGTACCCTAAGGAGCCCTTTTCCCAAAATAGAACATTTTTCATAAATCAACCATATGAGCTATGATATTGCATCCAAATTTAAAACACAAAGAATGAACCCCTTGTAGAATTTAAAGACCTACCCGAAAATGTAAATTTTTTTGAAAAGTATGCTGATTTGTGCCAAAAATTAAGGTTTTATGAAAAATAAATAAAAAATTATTAAAAATTCAAAATACCTTGGTAAATTCTTCATTTTTTACTACAACTTTTCTTATATGTCACCAACCCACAAAAACAATTTTAGACCAAAACTCCAAGCCATTTGAGATATATTATCAAATCTTTGAAAATCTAGGGTTTTTGTCTTCAACTCATCTTGCACAAGGGTTAGGCTTGAAAAACTTCAATAAAATAACCATGTAAAGATTAAAAAATCTGAAAATTTGAATAAAATGAAGTAAAACTGGGAGCATCATGCGCCACGGTGGGCACAAAAAATGTGTGCTAAAAATGTGTCACACTTCTATGAGTCATTCCATCCAAGGTTGCTCAAGAATGAGGCCTCAAATATCGACTCATAGCTCCCTAGTCATGGAGTGCAAAGGTGTGTGATGAAGGCCCTCAAATAAACCTAGTTGTACCTATGCAAGTACACCATAAAATGAGAGATTCAATGCATGAAAATGAAATCTATTCTATATGATTTCAATGCATGATTATTCTATGAAAGGAAATACAAATAGAAGATTAATCTATGAAAGGAAATATGAATTTAATCTAATATGAATCTAATCTACATAAATAGCCATGGATGCAAGAAGAAGACAAGAAGAGAGAAGTTGCAATATCCAAGCTCAAGTGCTCAAATTCTCCATAGTTGCTCTCCAAACCTGCAGCATAACAATAAAAGCATGGGTTCCTAAATGAGAAGAAAAGGCTTCCTTATAAAGAATAATGGATGGTGGAGATTAAGAGGCTAATAAAGCAATAGTGGAGATTAAATCTTGGTTGATCCATATGCTTTAAATCTTCAAGAGGCAAAATCAAAGGCTATGATTAAGAGGCAAAATCAAAGGCTATGATTAAGAGGCAAAAAATCCCACCACTTAGGAAAGTGTGGAGAAAAAGGAATTTTTATTTAATTTAATTTGATTTATTTCCTTTTTTCATCAAAAAAGTGCTTTAAGTGGGGATTTTATTTATTTAATTAAAAGAGGGATTTTTAATTAAATAAGATAATATTATTTAATTAAAAGAGGGATTTTAAAACAACATAAAATCATTTAATTAAAAGAAAGATTTTCTTTTAATTAAATAAGATTATTTTATTTATTTAAAATGGATATTAATTAAATAAGATAATATTATTTAATTTAAAGAGGGATTTTAAGACAAGATAAAATTATTTAATTAAAAGAAGAAAAAAATTCTTTTAATTAAATAAGATTATTTTATTTATTTAAAAGGGATATTAATTAAATAAGATAAAATCATTTATTTAAAAGAGATTTTCCTTTAATTAAACAAGATTATTTCATTTAAGAGACATTTTCTTTTAATTAAATAAGATTATTGATGAAATGAGCAAACCTTAGGAAATATTGAAATAATTAAATTAATTACGATTTGATCAAGAAAATTGATTTGAATTGAAAATGTTGGAAAGCATTGATTTAGAAATTTGATAAATTGATAAAATGATAAATGGGGCCCATAGTCTAGGTGGCCATTTTAGGGTGCATACATTTTCCCCTCTTTGACTAATGTGTGATCATTCTGGGAACAACTGTAGTCAAAGAATACAGTTGAAGTGTGAGATCAATTTGGGATCACAAAACAACACAGACATCAACACCATTGTAAATAAGTTATTGACATTAGAACAAAGATAAGCTGATTGCAAAAAGTCAAGGTCAACACCATTGTAAATAAGTAATTGACATGTCTGAGATAAGAATCTCAAGCAAGGTTGCCCCAAGCGGAACAAATGATAAGATTGATAAAGCTGAATCAAGGATTGAAGTTTGATAGGTACTGCCCCCTCGTGATCAAAATTGAAATGAGACAGAGGAGAAACAACAAATTGATAACTTTGATCAAATAAAATTAAAGATAAGGTTCTTGATGTAGGATGAAAGATATAAGGATCACAGAACCAAGGTAGATCATTAAGCACGAAATATTATGCCCCAAGGTTGAATTAGAAGAAAAGAAGTGGGGTGAAAGCGGATGGAAGATAAAAGTTTGGAAGAGGTGGAAAAAAATGGAGAGAAGAAAGAGAATTTTGCCCCAAAATCAATCAACTGTTTAAGATAGAAAATTTTGATTGAGATCACGAAAGAAGATAAGGAAATGAAGATCAAAACGTGATCACAATTGATTGAAAGTCCACAAGAAAGATGAAGGAAACCCTCTCAAACTCATAATGCAACCTAAAAATACAAACTAACATGGTCTAACAATGCAAGCTACAAGAAAATGCAAATGTGTACTTGCAATAGAGAAACTGTAACATAGGACTTTCTGTTCATCATTCATTAGAGAATGTTAAGGAACTTATTTTAAAACAAGATAAAATCATTTAATTAAAAGAAAGATTTTCTTTTAATTAAATAAGATTATTTTATTTCTTTTAATTAAATAAGATTATTTTATTTCTTTTAATTAAATAATATAATATTATTTAATTAAAAGAAAGATTTTTCTTTTAATTAAATAAGATTATTTTATTTCTTTTAATTAAATAAGATTTTTTTTTTAAAAAGGGATATTAATTAAATAAGATAAAATCATTTAATTAAAAGGGATTTTCCTTTAATTAAACAAGATTATTTCATTTAAGAGATATTTTCTTTTAATTAAATAATATTATTGATTAAATGATCAAACCTTAGAAAATATTTAAATAATTGAATTAATTATGATTTGATCAAGAAAATTGATTTGAATTGAAAATGTTGCAAAGCATTGATTCAGATATTTGATAAATTGATAAAATGATAAATGGGGCCCATAGTCTAGGCGACCATTTTAGGGTGCATACAAGTCACTGTACTTATTGCATTGTAAAGATCAACTCCTAATAGGGTTTTAAGATCTTCTAACAGGGATCATTATAAACTAGTTCAGTTCTTTGTGGGTGCTAATTCCCACTGGGGTTTTTACCTATTTTGGTTTTCCCCGATACCAAAATTGTGTTGTTCTATTCTATGTCATCTTGTGGAGTTTATGTTTAAATTATTCTATACTTAATTGTAAAATAATTGAATCTTGTAGATAACTGATTCATCCCCCCCAGTTATCTCTTGGGACTATTCCTAACAATTTGTATCAGAGCCAAGTGCCTTTGAGAGAAATCCTAACAGATTAAGGTAGATCAAATGGCGTACTTCAGGAAGGAGAGTCCTAAGTTTGTTTGAGAGAACTATCTTGACTAGAAGAACAAAATGATAACACATCTTCAGTGCGTTGGTTTTGAGATCTATGAGGTTTCTACTCAAAAAATTGATGTTCCTACCTTGAAAGACCTTGCAGAAGAAGACTCTACTAATAAGAAAAAAGAAGTATTCACTCAAAATACAATTGCCAAAGAAGCCCTAATCAGTGTCGTACCTGACAATGAAATTTTTGAGATCAAGAAGGCAGACAAAGCATATTAAATTTGGAAATACTTAGAAGACATTTTTGAAGGAGACATCCAAGCCAAGAATGCACGTAGAAAGAGATGGAAGAAAATATACAACACTTTAGAGGTGCTACCTAAAGAAAACATCAAAGCTTACAATCAGAGGATTAATGAAGCAGTCTCAAGAATCAGGAACAATGGTGGAGAAATATCAGACGAAGATATAATGGACAAACTGATGACTATATTAACAATAGATTATGAAGGCAAAATAAACATCTTGGATGAAACCATGAAATTCTCAAAGGACTTCAAAAGAGAAACCTTGATCAGAAAAATATCTGCATTTAAGATATCAAGATTAAAGATAGAACCTAAAATGGAAACAACTTTCAAAGCCTCGGTCCATGGAAAGAAATCCTTGAGCATTTCTATTAATAATGAGAAAGAAGAAGTTGATACAGAACTAGAAGAAATCATTGCTATGATTGCTAAGAAAGAAAGGAAAGGCAAAGGAAAATATGAAGGACAACTACCATTCAAATGTTTCTCATGCAACCAAGTTGGCCACTTTACATCCAAGTGTCCTACAAGAGTCAAGAAGTACAGATCAAATTACAAACCCAAATACACTAAAGAATGCTATCATGCTGAAGATGGTGTAAATGATGATGATTCAGGAGAAGATGAAATTGGATTTGTTGCAATTAAAGATAATGAAAAAATGATTAATAAAATAGAAACCGAAGATGAAAAGAGAGCACAAGAATTGGCTTTAGTTTCACAAGCTGACATCAGAATAGACTGGATCATAAACAGTAGGTGTTCACATCACATGAAAGGTGACAAAGATAGATTTTTACATCTAGAAAAGTACAAAGGTGGCATGGTTAGATTTGGATATAACACTCCCAAACCTATCATAGGTGGAGGATCTATCACCTTAGATGGAAAGAACAAGACAAATGATGTTTTGTATGTTGATGGTTTTCATCATAACTTACTAAGTGTTGGACAATTGCTAGGTAAAGAATATCAGTTAGATTTCAAAAATGACAGATGCATTATTAACAACAAAGAAGGATACATGATTGCAGCAGGCTCAAAGACCAAAGGTAATGTTTTTAAGCTTAACTCTGAAGTAAGTTGTTTTGTTGCAAAAGTGGATGACTGTTGGCTTTTGCACAAAAGACTTTGTCATATAAATTTTGACAACATAGTGAATATTGGTGAGAAATTCATGATTCAAGAAAGATATTATGAATATGCACCTATGATTGAAGATGAACCTAGACCTTTCGATAAGGATATAGTGTTTGATTGTATTGATGTATCATGCAATAACCTTAAATCAAGTCAAGAAGAATCACAAATTACTGATGAGAGTGTCACACCTAAAATCTCAAAATACACATCTAAATACCACTCTAAAGAAGATATCATTGGAGATCAGAGTAGTAAATTTTTGACAAGGTCCAGAGCAAAAGGTTCAACCATTGATGAAGAGGTATGCTTACTTTCTCAGATTGAACCCTTAAGTGTTGAAGATGCGTGCAATGATTCAGAATGGAAAAGTGTAATACAAGAAGAATTAGATCAAATAATGAAGAATGACACATGGGAATTGGTCCCTAGACCTTGCGACAAGAATGTGATTGGAACTAATTAGATATTTAGAAATAAAATGAATGAAGATGGTACAGTGATAAGAAATAAAGAAATATTGGTATGTAATCGATATGCGCAAAGAGAAGGAATTGACTATACTGATATTTTTGCCCTTGTGAGAAGATTGGAAGCTATAAAGTTATTTTTAGCCTATGCAACATTCAAGAACTTCAAAGTATATCAGATGGATGTCAAGGTAGCTTTCCTGAATGGTGACTTGAAGGAAGAATTCTACATATAGTAGCCTGAAGGATTCAAACTTTCAGACAAACCAGACATGGTATGCAGACTAAAGAAAGCCCTCTATGGTCTTAAACAGGCCCCCCAGAGCATGGTATTAGAGACTTGATGGTTACTTAACAAAGATTGGATTCAAAAAGGGAGCAATATATTGCAACTTATTCATAAGAGATACACCTAATGGACTACTACTTGTTGCTATCTTTGTTGATGACATTATTTTTGGAGTTAATGACATGCTTAGTGCAAAATTTGCAAAAGAGATGCATAGTGAATTTGAAATGAGCATGATTGGACCTATAAAATACTTTATAGGATTAAATGTAAAGCAGACAGACAAAGGTATATTCATAAATCAGTCTAAATATGTGAAGGAGATATTAAAGACTTTCATGATGGAAGATTGAAAGCTAGTAAGCATCCCCATGATAACAGGAAGCAAGATTTCTAAAGACGATGATTTCATAGTAGTTGACAAGACACTATACAAGTCTATGATTGGAAAACTCATATATCTTACTGAATCTAGACCTGATATTTCTAATGTAGTTGGCATTGTTGGAAGATTTATAGCTAAACCTAAACAAAATCACTTAATGGCAATAAGAATATTTAGATACTTAAAGGGGACTATAGACTATGGTTTATGGTTTCCTAACTCAGAGAATATACAACTTCATGTGTGTACTGATGTTGATTGGGCAGGTTGTGGTGATGACAGAAAGATTAACTCAGGAGGAGCAGTATTCCTTGGAGACAGATTGGTCACTTGGACAAGCAAGAAGAAGAATTGCATATCTCAGTCAACAGCTGAGGCAAAATATGTAGCAGCAGCATTGAATTGTTTTAAAATTGTTTGGATCAAACAAATGATAAAATACTTTGGAATTAAGATTTATTATCCTATTGCTATTCACTGTGATAACACTAGCACTATCAATATGTCAAAGAACGCTGTGATGCACGCAAAGACAAAACACATTGAAATAAAATATCATTTTCTAAGAGAAAAAGTTGCGAACAAAGAAGTAAAGTTAGATTATGTGAGCACTAAAGAATAGTTAGCAGATATTTTTATAAAGCTTTTATCAAAAGATACTTTTGAGTATCTCAGGGAGAAGATGGGAGTAATTCCCTTTCCTGAGTATGATTAGACTTTGCAGCAATAGCATCAGTCCTTCATGACTGATGAATGGTTGACTACTCTACTTTTGGAGTAGTACCTATTTTTAATGGTATTTGGCACCCTTTTCTTTTGATGGTGTTTTTCATATCATATGTTGCCTTCAATGTCAAAGGGGGAGATTGTTGGAGATTTGCTTCTGTGCAAATAGTTGACTGTATGTTTGTCATTAATGACCACATATAGTATAAAGCAGTGAACTGTATTCACTTTTCAGTATGGATATGTAGAAGCCTTGTGCAGTTGTTTTTATATTTCAGAAATAGTTACTATACCATGTACATACATGCAGGTTCAGATGTTCAGTAATAGTTGAGTTATGTTACTTTGTTTACCAGACACAGTTTTAGAAGATTGTTTTTAGAAAGCCGACCGTTATTTTATTGATTGTTCAGTTGCATCTATCTATGGGATAAGCATATTCAGATTCATGTTTAGTTATGACTCTAGGTTAATTAACCAAAGGCACTAATCATGTTTCATCTGTAGCATGATGTTTGGGTAATTTTGGTGGAGCCGACTATCTGAAGCAATGCGTCTATTTAGTTGGACTATTCCTAACAATTATATCCAATTAGGACCTAATTAGACCCTTTATAACCTAATTAGACCCTTTAGGACCTAATTAGATCTAATTAGGACCTAATTAGATCCAATTAGACCTAATTAGACCCTTTAGGACCTAATTAGAGCAGTTATGACCTAATTAGATCCAATTAGGACAATTACAACCCAATTAGACCCAATTAGCACCTAATTAGATCCAATTAGGACAATTAAGACAAGGGTGCCAGCAAGAAGTTGAGTCCACTTTTTGGGAAAAAAGTGGAAGTGTTTTTCCTATTTTTCAAATGTGCAGTCAATTGATGTCAAAATTTGAGGCACTTAGAGATTGAATCTCAGAAAAATTCACTCATAGAAAATGTAGTGCTCAGAGTCTAGTTTTCAAATATATAATTTTTTTTAATACCCACATGGTAAAAAATATATTTTAGTAGGAATGTTTAAAAACCCCTTTTCAAAATTTCAGTTTCAGGACCATACCACACATGTGTACGACCACCCTATTTTGAAGTAAATAAATGAATTTTTGTTAATCCTTCTGGGGAAAGGTAGCTAGCACATCAAAGATTGGTCAGAATATTTTTGATTATTTTTTAATTGAATATTTTTTTTTATTCATTTTTAATTGAGTATAAAGTACATTTTCAAAACCTCTGGTGTACGGCCACCATAATTTGATGAAAATTTCACTTTTTTGAATTTTTTTTTTTTTTTTTATCTTGAAGGAAATTCTATGTAGATTGGTTACATATAATTTATTTTTTCAAAAACTAAAAATAAAAAAAGTTATTAAAATTTTAGTTAACCTTACTATTTCAGCTTTAGGTACCAATTTGGTGTAATAATTATTGGAAAAATACTAAAATTTGTCATATCATTATAAAAATTATATTTTTATAATCTGTACAATATGAACTGAAATGGGTTTTTGTTTCGTCTAAAATTTCATTCGGGTTGACCTCTGAAAAATCATGACAAGGCACAAATTTTATTTTTAAATGTCTTAGTCATTTTTTTGCAAGGCCAAGCACAAGCTTGGTGGGACCGAGCCTATCCTGAACCAAAAATCAAGGTGGAGGTACAGTCCCCACTCCTAGTTTTTAGAAACAGGCACCCGTTATTTAAAATTCAAAAAATGGGTGCCAATTTTTTTTTGGACTGTTGAAATCGAAACGGGCACCCATTTTTAAAAAATCCATTAGAGACAAAAAAATAGTTCTGTGGGCCTGCTCTCAATGATTGGTGATTATTCAATCATTTGTTTGACATATCTGTATTACAGAAAGAATATTCTCTTTTCTTGTCTTGTTTTGGATCTGACAAGAAGGGATTCATTTGAATTCAAAATTTGGTGCAAACATGGGATCAAACAAATGCAGAAAGAGGCAAAGAAAGGTTCTGACAGCTGATGAGATT
>MU227672.1:167474-196262 GCA_018584345.1 Thuja plicata
GTGTATATATATATATGTGTGTGTGTGTGTGCATATATATATATATGTGTATATATATATGTGTATATATATATATGTGTGTGTATATATATATATATATATGTGTGTGTGTGTGTGTGTGTGTGTGTGTGTGCACATTCGATGCATATATGTATATACATATATATACACACACACACACATATATATATATACACACACATATACATATATATATACATATATACACATGTATGCATATATGTATATATACACATATATACATGCATATATACACATATACATGCATGTATACAAACAATATATATATAAAACAATATACATGCATATATACAAATAATATATATTAGAAAACAATTAAAAAATGCAAATAGAAATGTCAAAAACCTGTTTGTAGACATTTGGAAAATCAAAAGCCCCACAGTTTCAACCCAGCCAAAATAGTGAAAATGATTGTTTCGACGGGTTGTTAAATGCCGCCAAAAAATACCTAACCTACTTTCGATCCAAAGTAGGTAAGTACTTTTGATCGAAAGTACTTACCTACTTTCGATCAAAAGTAAAAAAGTACTTTCGATCGAAAGTAATTTACAATCGAATGTACCCATTTTTGGTACTTTTGATCGTAAGTTACTCACTTCCAATCGAAAGTTTTATCTTGTTCCGATCAAAAGTATGCCTTTTTTTTCATGGGCCACGCTTTTCAGGGTGAAATCCTTCCTCCTGAAAAGTGTAACCCACTATTGTGGGATCACCTAAAATCTAGGGAATGATTATATCCACAATCCTACCAGATAACTCACACTTGGTTCACTTATGACATCTGAGGGCTGATGGTTTCCATAGTACCAACTTACCTTGTTTACATGTTTATACCAAGTTCATTTATTATATTTGTAAGAAAATTCCTTGACATAGCCTATGCGGCTACTTCTAGGTAAAGATCTACGTAACGAGATACTTGTCATACCTACTCAATGTACCTAGTTCAAAGGATTGGCATCAAAAGATGGAGGCTAAAACAATAAGATTGTTTAGTTAGTCTACATCGAGGAAATGAAATAACAAGGCTCAGTCCACTTGGCCTACACCAAGTACACAAGAAAACCACTTCATCTACTTGGCCTACACCAAGGATGGAATAACCCTAACATCCTCAAGAAAGAATATCATGAATAGAGTACAACAAAATCCCAAATCCAGACTCACAGAGAATTGGGTAGCATAACATTTCTAAAAACCCAAATTCTCAAACTACAAACACACATTTGTTCATAAAAACTACGTAATTCAATAAACCAAGATCATGAGGGAATAGTAATTCTCAACCTACTCAACTAATGCAAACAAATTCATTCAATTAAATACTGTAAATAAAAAAATGGTGAGATGCCCCACCTCACACAATTTGAAGGAAACCAAATAATCCAGGAGAAGAAAATGAATTCACCACAAATACACGAACAACTCTATAGGAAGTTGAGGAGTCATGACAATAATCCAACAAGCCTCTACCCACAAAGTTATGATGAAAGGATTGAACACACCAAGAATAAATTAATTTTCTCCAATGCAAATTTTGAGCAAAATCCTAATTTTCTCAAAAACAAGAATGAGGAAATAAATCTATTTCCTCCAAACATAAACCACTATTTTCCCTAAGTCAAAATAGACTTTTTAAAAATAAAGACACTTAAATTATTAAGTGAACTATTGAATTAATAAAATAAATCACAGTAATTCAAATTAAATGGAATTTGACTGCGGCTAATTAACCGACAATAAAATAAATGCTAAAATAATAAACATCAACATTAAATTCTAAATCCACTGTGACTATTGTGGGACTCTAAATGTAGAGACATATACTGGTTTATGATAAATGCTTGCCAAAAGGTACATCCTGCACCTATGGGACGCTATGAATATCCAAGAACACACTCAGAAATGGAAAGACACAAAAACCTAGTGGATTGCCGAGATGCAATTTGACACGCATGCACAGGAGCTAGATTACCCAAGAAGCCAGGGTCGCGGGTGGCCAAGAATTCCCACTTGGAGACTCAGGATCTTAGCAAGCCTATCTAGAGTAGGGGCCAAAGCTTAGTAAGTTTTGTTTTTATTTAGTATACTCATGAAGGATAATACCCTCAATGTCCATTTTTTCCTGCATGTGCACTCTACCGCTCCATGGGAATACCGCCATATGCCAAAGAAAGAAGTATCAATATCGGTCATTGTCCTAGAGGGCCTAGAGCTAAGCCATCATTTTCATGTTACTAAGAACGTTCTAGGAACAAATAGAGATAGTGCGACATGAGATCATACTCAGTTGTGTTAGGATTAAGTAATACTAAGAGGGGGGTGAATCAATATTACAACACTTTAAATTAAACATAAACCAATTCCACATAAACCATATGATTGTCGAAATGAAAAGATCATAAGAAAATAACACACAACTCATTACACCATGATTTGTTGTCAAGGAAACCTTGGCGAAGGGAAAACCCCAGTGGGGATGGTACTGGCCACAAGCATGCACTGAAGTATAATGTCGCTATCAGGAGACGTAGCCCTATTAGGAGCTGAATATTACATATTACACTTCCTCATTAGAGGAATAACAATCGTGTCAAAGGTATACAACACCTTGCTAGGGGTACAGTGAGCTTACAGCTCTTACAATCAATACTTCAAAAAGTAATCTCAAAAATAAACAAAACCAAGCATCTCAAATGCTTAGATAGTTCCATTTGTAGCTCTTAATAATCTCTGTCAATCTTTGATCTCTCATCTTCCATCAGACATCTCATTCACATACATATTTAGCCCTATTCCATACATACATCTTACATCTTCGCTTTACAAAAATTTCCCTTCATTTTTGTTCTTTTAGACGTTTTTCATGTTGTAAGATGAATTCTCAACTTCATCTTCATCAAGTATGAAATTTGTCAATTGGGTAGCTTTATAATTTTCACCATAATATCATACGTCTTCTTAGCTTTCTAACCATATAAATTTTTCTATTTTTGGACAAAATTAGCATAGTAAACTTTAATTTTCTTTACCAGTGTCTTGATTGTCCTCACAGACATATGTCTACCATTTTTAAATTTTTTTTTATATACTTAATCAAATTACAAATAAATTACATATTATTTTTCTACACTTGATTCGATAAACTTAAAAAAAAAACATTTTTATTTTCAGTTATTTTGATGCAAGTTATGCGTAGCGCATGGACATGTACTAAATTTTCAAGATGTGATCACTTCAAAAAATCACAGAAAAAAGAATACTTATCAGAAAATTACAAAAAAATACACAACTTATAGATCTCACCCTTACCAATCATCCTACCAAAGGGATTTAAAAAATACTAAATATAACTATATCCTTTGTACCGCGCATGAAAATAGCTATGTTATGTTTTTCCAAAAAAATCAAGAACATGTTTTCATGTGTGCATGGTTTGACCCTCTTAACCTTATCAATTTTTTAAAACAATTAGTGTTTTAGAAACTAGATTCAGAGTACTACAATTTTTATTTTTTACACATCTTCTTATTTTGAGTGCATGACCCTCAAACGCCTATTCCAAGATAAGGTTTACCCGATTTCAGAAAAAAAATGTGTCCACCTATACCCCCCTTTTTGGTCCACAACTTGGTGCACACACCCCTCAATCATACTATCAGATGTGTTGCCATAAATGAAAACCATTAAGTGTCTCATAACATACCAAAAACATCACTTGCCAACAATCTCTCCTTTTGGCATTGATGGCAACACTTATAAAAAAAATGACTAAGTGTTCCAACACAAAACTATTATCTTCTCTACTTCTCTCATTTTTCTCTTCTCTTGTCCCCCTTTGACAACGATGGAAAGGTGCATCCAAAATTGACAACAATTTAGAATTAGTGCTTGCTCACCAGTTTCAAAATATTTTTAAAGGAATCTTTCAAGATCTTCACTTCTACATTCCATGACTCTACCAATAACTAAATAACATTAATTAGTCTATTCAGTGCACGAGATGATGTCTCTGTTGCTTTTAACTCTGTAGGGATAGATTTTGTCAATGATTTTGTAGTCTTCTCCATGTCATATAGATGAAATTCAAGAATTGATAGCTTAGGAGTGATTATGTGCTTCAGGAAACCAAATCGTGTCATTACTCTCCCTTTCTCTGTATCCAATACATTCAACTTATCAAGAATGCTTGTTACCTCTCTGTCCATCTCTATTATAAATTGTGAGGAGGTCTCACAACTGTCCATCATGCTTTTCAGAGTTGCCTTGTCCTTGGAAATAATGTCTTCAATATTTTGAATGTGTCTAATAGGGTTCATGCAGTAGCTGAATAACATCCTTCCATGTGTGACACAACTTCTGGCCTTTAATGTAGCTGGTCTCAGAGTGCCAAAGTCCCATGATATAGACTAGCATACTTCAATCTACTTGTTTTCTAAATAACTTTTCTCTGCCTTCTCTTCAGAAATCTTCACTAAGGACTCATAGTGACCATCAAAATCATCGAGTGCAAATTTCAGGTTCTCTACTTCATCTTTACTTTGAAAACCAATATGTACTGTAAGAAGTTTATTCACAGTATCAATTTCCCTAGTCGTTACCATAGTCTTCTTGTCACCTTTCTTCTCAGATATCTCTTTTTCCTTTGAGAATGCAATGAAGGATAGTCTCATCAGTTCATCCTCATCCATGTTGTCAACATCTGTGCTTACAGATTTGTCTTTACTTTCCAACAATAGAATAGATGTCTCAATTTTAGGTTTTACTTCAACTCTTTCCTCTTCTTCATTCTGCTCTACCTTTTTCTGTTCTTCCTCTTTCTAATTTTCTTCTTTCTATTCTTCCTCTTTCTATTTTTCTTCATCATCCATTGTATAGTCATTGTTCCCTTCAAAAGGATCTTTCACATCAAGTGAAGTGTCAAGGGTCACGGGCACACCAGAAACATAGAAATCTGGTTGCATGATATCTTTTCTCTTCTCAACACTTACCTCAACTATCTTAGAGCTCTCTCCAATTCCAAAGGTGTAGGCATAGTAAGCTTAGGAGGTGGAGTCTCCTTAGGAATATTACTGATAACTATATGATCTAATGCCTTGTGAGTCTCTTCTAAGACTTCTTCATATTTCCTACCCATAATTTTTACTAATCTTGGTTTGGTTCTCAACAAGGGTTTGACTTCTCCCAATATTATTTCTCTCTCCTACATTGAAACTACTACCAACATGTCCTCAATAGCCAGTTTGTCAGATTCTTCATACCTATCATAATATTTTTTCAATGAAAAAATCTTTCCTTGCTCAATATCTCTCTTCTTTGACATTTTTATATCAGGCTTCCATACCTGTCTGTCACTTGTGGTCTCTTTCTCAACTTTATTTTCTTCTACTTCTTGAGTTCTCTGCTTCTTAGGCGGTGAGTCCAACTTAGTGGACCTAGTGTTTCTCCGAGGAACAATATTTTTTGCCTGTGAAGTCTTCTGTGGTGGTGAGGGTGTAGTAACATCAATAATAGTAGAATTAGGACTAACTATCTGCTCAATTTCTAGAGGTGGAAGGGCTGCAGTAGTAGTACTCGCCAACCCAGAAGATCTCTCTGCTTTCTTCTTCTGTACTTCTCACATCTCTTCTTTACTAATACATACCTTAGCTACACAATCATCAACTATATTCTCCAATCTTCTCTTTTTGAAGCCTCTAGTCTATTCTTCTCTAACCTTAGCCAATTTCTCTTCATATGTGTCCCATCTCTCCTTAGATGTATCAATTTCAAATGCCAAGACATATTCAGTTTGCATAACCAGAACTTCAGAACTGACTTCATAACCCATGGGATAACACCATTTATTTCTTGGTATAACTACCACAAAACATATAGAGTCAGTTTCAACCATGAAACAAATTGTATCCTTATACTGCTCAACTAACTCTTCAGGAATTCTAAATCTCTCTTTCATTTGCCTCTGAAGAAGTTTGATCATGCCAAACACTTCTCCATCTACCCATGTGTTGTTTTGTCTTTAGTAGCTTTGTGAAATATGAATACCAGTGGGTATGATGTCATTCCATGCTCTAGGGTGCATTCCAGGGAACTTATTCTCAATGTGGATATACATATGAACTAGAAGTGAGTCAAATCTAAAGGTCTTAGATTTATCCTTCTTGACTAGCTTTACATTCTCCAACAATTGTTGTGCCAGAACCTCACATAGGTTATATGTAGTGTTTTCCTTTACCATCATGTAAACCATCATTATGACTCCATCTGAAACTGAATTAGGTCAACTGCTGTAGAAAAATTTGTATCCAAGTATCATCGCAGTTAGTCTAATATCCTACTGGAAAATATCATTCACTGTCATAACTCGTCTGTCCTATTTAGAATGTGTTAGAGTTTCAACTTGTTTCTTTATGTGATTCTCTACCATAGGGATAACTCCAATGTTTTCTAACCCAGTTATATCATGAATCAACTGACTACAGATCTTTCCAGCTTTCTCTCCTATCTAGATGAATTTATCATGAACTCTGCTAAGTAAGATTTTGAAACATTCATCTTCACTGAATTCATATAAATCAAACATTTTCATAATGCTCAGGTTGTCTATGTGTTTGAATTCATCATTCATTTCACCATCATTAGTCATATATTACATCTCAGTAGAAATATCATCAATATGCAATATATCATATTTGCAATGAATGTAAGCCCTAATATCCTCTACATGCAAGACATTGTGAGGTGTCTGGGAAAATTCTCCTTTAGGGTCATCTTCACAAGACTTAAATGGATGTTTCTTCAATTTGTATCTAGGTTGATCTACAACATCATAAATCAAAGGTGCATCCATAAATTATGTATGAGTAGATGATGTAAATACCTTAATCACGCTAAATTTTGAATTCATACTTCAATCGATCATGCAATATAGCTATTAGCTAGTCTGATACTCTCTGATCTCTGCTTTTCTTAGGTCACTCTCTTCAGATGGTGAAGAAATAGGTATCTCAAATGTCCTTTATTCATCGTTAAATGTAAAATGCACATTACCCAATACACAACTATGTACATTGTCAAGTCAATCACAAATCCCGTGATCACTAAATATGCATCATCCGATGTTGTGCTCTCAGATGTAAGTTCTATGATGTCTGCACATATCATAAGTAAGCTTGTTGGAGCTTACTCCTCAGAATCAGGGGCTAGATATATTCTGATATCTTCATCCAATGCTCCTCATAAGGCCATGATCAGCCACTTAGGTCGATGTGTTCACAGTAGGTGAAGATCTAGTAGCATCTATTGTATCTCCTTGAACCAATATCTCACTTGACTCTTTGAATTTCCACACCTTACCACTGTTGTTATCTTTTTCTTTCTTGAAAAAATTTTCAAACTCATTTTTCTAATCTACAAGACTCTTACTACTATCAATGTCATTCCTCTTTGTTTTCATAGGTGGTGGTACTCTTCTGTTGTCTGCTCTATTGTATCTGCAAAATTTGTCTATATGCCTTGGATTGTTACATTTGTAGCATATAGGAGGATGTCTATTTTGACTTACTTGTAACTTACAGTACTTTGCAATGTGCCCAAGGTTATTACATTTGTAACATGTGGGTTTAACTGCTGATTCTCCTCTATTGTTGTCTTGTCTATATCTAGATTGATTAGGTTTCCTGCATTCTTCTTTCTTGTACCCATATGCATGACAATTAAAACAATAAACAAAAAAAGTTTTGAAAGGGGCATTACCTCTACAATCTTTCTTCATGTGTCCAAACTTGTTACAACCAAAACATCTTCCTCTAAAAGGTCTGATCTGTTCTCTAGGTTCTTCAAGAATAGGTTTTTCTTCATCAGTCTTTGCATCAGGTTTCTCTTCTTGAATCTTAGAACATTCAGCTTCATTGAAGCCAATACCAGTAATATCTCCTTTAGGTTTTTGTCTATCTCTTTGTTCATCGACCAAGTCACTATTCATGTGAAGTCTCTCAATGTGTTTCTTTGTCTCAACAAGTCCACCTTTTATGATCTGATTATATTTATCTAATTCTAGGTACTTGTTCTTGGAATGGTGAAGCTCATTCTTCATTTATCCCATCAGATTATTAGCATCCTTCAAAGATTCTTCAATCTTGTTTTTAGCATCCTTTTCTTGATTGTTGGTTAACAGTTTGTCCTCCCGTTAGATTTATAATCTCTGACTCTTCTTGATACCCAAGGTGAGAGAACAAAAGGATGTCACCAACAAATGGGTCAGTGTATGTCATCTATCACTGCCCTTTGAATTGATAGGTATAGCTCCCTGATTGTGTTTGATCTGTGATGAATGTGCCTTTTTATTGATCATCAGTTAATTGCTTATGGGTTTTAACCAAATTGCTTGTAGACACAAACAATTCAGGCCAAGATAAGAGTGGATAACCTATAATCCTCAATGGAATGTTGATCATAGATTATCATAAAACTATCTTCTAACCTAAACCTACCTACTTTAACCATGCAAAATCTAGCCAAGAGAACAGGAGCAGAATCATGCATAGAAGACAAATAGAATTGTTTTAACTGCAACTTCTGTCATGAAATAGAATCCACGCATACACTATAGCTCTACACACAACTATACTTTCTATTTAGCATGCAACTATCTAACTGAAATGAATAGCAGAAGAGATGTACACAACAAGTAAATAGAATCACTTGACTGCAATTAAAAAGTTGAAATGGAATCCAATCTGTCATTACAGCTTATGCATAATTGTTCACACTATCCACATGCACATGAACCTACAGTGGAAGAAAAAAACTAGAAAACCAAGCACTGTAAATGGAATTACTGCTGCTTTATTATCTAGTTTTCCGACCTTCATTACTGAATTATTTTTAGAATTTATAAACTTTACAATACATTCAAGCTTCTAAGAACCAATGACCTTCCCTCTTCTTCGAATGCAAAGAGATAGAATGCAAAGAAAAAGGCTTTTCAAATCTGAGAACTCGAACAGTCACCATGAAAGATGAAACTCCTCATCCTTGCTTTGCGAACTGGTGACTTAGCAACTGCATTAAGTCTCTGTGTTGCGGGCCTCTGTCACTAACCATGGTTCCGTCTGAAGACTGGGCGACAATGTGCATTCTTAACCTTTGGCTGACCTGAGTTACAATCTGGCGATCATGCGACACAACTAAAATCTAAGTCATGCATAGTTAACATTAACTCATCGTCCATTCAGAGACCTTGCGACTAGCTGTTACCCTTACCCTTTACGGTTATCTCTTTGTCGCCAAATGCTTAGTTTCTGTTTCGAGACTATGCGACAATGCTTAGTCGCCAAGTTAGGAGATCTGAGTACTAAGCCTATAACTTTTATCATGACAGTTTGTATGTGCCCTTTTTCATTTTTGGCGACTGTGTGACAAACCTTAATCGCTAAGTCGGGAGGACCTTTTCTCTGAGGCATTTTATTCTTCAGACTTCGCGACCACCGTTGGATCCTCTGATTCTTTCATCTAATGGCCGTCTTTTAGTCGTTCAATGTTTCTTCCTGCCCTTAAATCATTCTCAGACTCTGTGACTGAAGGCAACATACCTTAGTCTCGAAGTCACTGAATCCACTTTCTCCCTCTGGCGACAACCCGACAACACATTTTTGCAGACCACAGACGGTCAATTGCGAAGTCTGAGAAGAAATCCCTTAACCGCTGCTCTATTCTGAGACTATGCGACTGAAGGCATGGCTTAACCGTTAGCATTTATTAATCTGGTGATAACGCGATTGAAGGCAATCACGAAGTTGGGAGACATTTTCATAACTGTGAGAAGTCTGTCGTGATCACCCGACTGAGTAGTGGTTCCCTCCGTCATAAAAATTTATACATGGTCATCCTATGACTTCCCGACATGAAGTAATCGCAAAGTCTCATAACACTGAGGGAATATACTGATTCTGAATGAGACCACGCGATTGAAGGAAAATGCAGAGTTAGGGAGACAAATGGAATATTTAGCCGGGTAACACGACGAGGTGACTAATATAAAACACGTGCCCTTAGTCTTGGAATCACTGAAACTATTTTCTCTTTCTGGCGACAACCCAACTAAGCAATTCTGTAAACCGTAAACGGTTAGTCGCAAAGTATGAGCTAGAATATCTTAACCGCCGTTTCATTTCGCGATCACATGAATGAAGACTTCGCTTAACTATTTACTTCGGCTTGATTCAACGATAACGCGACATGAAGCAGTCGCGAAGTCAGAAGACAATTTGGCAACTGTTGAGACTTTCTTGTGATCACCTGACTGAGAAGTGGGTCCCATTTGCATAAAGGCTTATGACATAAGTATTTGGCGACTACCTGACTGTGAAGAAGGCGCTAAGTCTCAGAACATAGAAGGAATATTTAGAAGTATTAGGAGACTACACGACACAAAGAAAATGCAAAGTCAGGAAAGCAAAAGGGATATTCACTCAGGGTATCGCGACAAGGCAATTCAAATTAAAGCACATGCCTTAAGTGACCAGAAAAAGTAACTGAGAAATAGAATGCGCCAAGACTTAGGGTTTATCTTCATCGCTTAATACTTGGAAAGGCTAGGGTTTTTAGGGTTTCTATGAATTGAGCAAGGTTTAAGCTTGAAAACGTAAAAAATAGGACAGGGGATAGCCAAAAAGAACGAGATGACTCAACTGAAGACACCATAGCACAGAGATCAGGACAAGGGACCAGGAAAGTTTCCAAGCAAGAAATACATCCAACAGAACTTTCTTTTGAGACCTTCTGAATTCTTGGAAACCATAATCACCACCCATTCTTTTGCTGAAATAATCATCAATTGAAAGATCATAATCTTTGCCAGATTGGGTGCTACAACCTACCCAATTAATGAGACCTTGAAAACATCCCACCTGGCTTAGAACAAAAAGGCAAATGAAGGGAAATCTAGCAAAGATTACCTGCCTATAATGACTTAGACCTAGACTCAAGAATGACTAGACTGACCAATATTGCCAAAAAATGGGTGACTAAAAGTCAGGAAACAGCTGGCTTCGACTGGGGGATCATGTACTGCAAAGTGCATGAAGAATTCAGCTTCTCTGGTTTCGCAAGTGCCTTATCCATTGGGTTGCAGAGTCTAGACCAAAAAGAACAATGAGAAGATGCATACAGGGAGGGCGGAGGGGAGCAGGGCAGACTAAAACAAAGTAGGAGAAAACAACAACCAACTAAGCAAGGAAAGGCTACACTAGACACACCAAAATTGGAAAGAAAACCTATCTACAAAAGGTGAGGAGACCTCACCAGCAGGACCAAAAGCAAAGAAACATTCATATATGACCATTAACAGGAAAAGAAAAGTATGAACCTTTCCTGAATAAAGGAAGATGCTCCACCAATTTGAAACAACATTGGTAACCTCTGGCTACTCCTTTATTGTTGAACTTGAGTCCAAAAGCTACCTACAACATGATAATCCACAGGATCTTTCCAAACAGCCATGCCTCATTATAGATCTCTGATTCATCTATTCTCTCATGTACATCCTTTCTTGTATTATCAACCTTATGTGATGGAAGAAGATATTCAACATATTCTAAATGCACAACTGGAATGTAGTTCCATCTATTTTCTTTGACACTTCCATTCTTATCTAAATTACCACCATCAACTTTGAATGAGAAAGCATTAGGATATCCCATAGATTCTGAAAGCAATGCTGGAACTTGCTTACATTTATTTACTTCATTATCACCCTTAGTGGAAATATCAATGTTCAGATCAGGATGAACATAATTAGAAAATTGGAAAATCTTTGGAAGAGAAATGACATTATACTGATCACGGGTGCTATCCTTGGCATCTTGAGATTTCAAACCAAGACTGAAACAGGAGGATTCTTCATCGTACACAGGATTCATACAACTTGAGACATCTTCTCCACTTGTTGTAGCTATCAAACCTGAAAGATATTCATCCGAATTCAAAGCCTCAATACCTGAAATGACTGTAAAAGAATCACCCAAGGTTTGATCATTTTTAATTTCAAGACCAGGAGAGCTTTCATCTAATTCTTCATCTTTTATATGATGCTCCAACACTTCATCAGCCATTGAAAACTCTTCTTGTCTAACAGCTATTGTAGCACCAATTTCTTTAGCTACATTCTTAGATTCAGTATGATAACCATTAAAATGTAATGCAGCCAACACATTTGTCTTAGGATAATTTTTAGGAAGACAACATTTTGAAACATGATCTTCACCAATTCATTTTTCAACTCTGCTTATCATCTCCTCAACCATACTTTTAGATTTGGCAAAACATGATCTTACTTTCTTTTCAATACAAGATTCATTAAGATAATCAATAATTGCATTTTCTTCAAGACAAATAGGTTCTATCATGGAATCACTATAAACCTTTGTAAATTGAAAATTATTTTTGTCAGAATCTTCAATAAAGTGAAATTTTTCATGTTCTGGGAGTGCATTAACCACTAGATGATTTTCAAGAGAGACTTCATGCAAAGGTTTATCTTTATCTTCATCAAATCTGAAATTTTTTAGATCAAAAGTAAACAAAGGCATAGGGAAAATATCTTTGTCTACTCTTCTTACCAATTCTTTATCATCATGAAAGATGTCTTCATTCACTGAAAGTTGTGCTTCTGTGAACCAGGGCATATCTTGTTTTTCAAAAATCAAACCACTGGTTGACATAGGCTCTTCATTTTGCTCACTAATTGTATCCTCCTCAGGAAACTTTTCTACAGCCTCTTCTGATTCAACTAAGAGAGGTGATTGCTGATTGTGACTATGAGCAGTATCATCTTCATTTTCAATCATTGATTCCTCACTCTCTTTAACAATCAATACATTTTCTCTAGCTTCAATAATTTTAGCATCTTGAACCAAAACTGAGTCATCTGCTTGTAATTCAGAAAATAATTCTAGATCCATACCTGAAAATTCTTGAGAAAAGTTGAAGTCTTCCACAATTGCATCTGAACTATTAATGGTATGTTCTTGATGTTCAAGCACATGCAGATCCATTTCATTATTTTCATCACTAGGAGAAGAACTCTCCATTTCACCTTCTAATGATGTATCTATAGGTGTAACCAATTTTTCCAAAGGAAAAATTGTTGAATAAGAAGGGATAAAAACTATCTTTTCTTCTTCTTGTGATGGTTCAGGTTGAGAATGTTTTGCATCCACTGTTTTGTCATCAAGAACAAGAGCTGAAAAATACATTTCTTTTCTTTTTGAATCTTGAATGATAGAGTACCCTTGATATACAATTTTTAATAGATGAACAGAGAAACTCTCATCTTCAGCTTCAAGTATGGTCTATTTGAATGCAGACCAAATAACTTGTAAATGGGAATTATTTTCAGCATCAATTTCTTCATATGTAGGCCTCTTCCTGGTTTGTTTTTGTGATTTAATTTCTTTTTTACTTAGGACTGAAGAATTATAAGAGGAAAATTCATGTAGACCTTCTGAGATTTCATCATCCTCCTCTTCTAATCTTTCACTTAGCTGAAAAAACTTCATTTTCACTTCAAACATTTTCCAAGAGTGGTATCTATCATAGATCTTTCTCCAAAGGGACCTACTTGCATGATCCTCCTTAATACTCAGATTCATCTTTATTCCAAGACTGATACTTATTTTGTACTTTTGAAGCATATCATACAACATAGGATCAGTAGTGTAATTAAGTTCCTCAAGGGAAGGGTCTGGTCTTCTTTTCTTTACTATTTTAATAGGCATGATTCTCTTATTCAACAGAAACACCAATTTATGCAAGTTAGAGATAATTTTGAAAATATAAACACTGGACTTCTCAATCAAGGCTATGAGGACCAGAATGGAGTCACCAACCTCCGGATAGCAGAGATAATTATCAAACTGAGAAAATCAATATTAAAACAAATCTTTTCCTCTATTTACTTCAAAAGAAATTCTCCAGTCTTCAACTTTTGAGTTAGCTCTTTCTTCATCAAATAGAGGTTGCAGGACTAGAAATCTGATCTTTCTGACAAGCACTTTATTTCCACAAGATTAGATATTTAAAGGGGAAACCAGAAATATCATCTATTACAAATTCTCCCTAGTAGAGTCACCAAAAACTGTTGGTTAACAGTTTGTCCTCCCGTTAGATTTATAATCTCTGACTCTTCTTGATACCCAAGGTGAGAGAACAAAAGGATGTCACCAACAAATGGGTCAGTGTATGTCATCTATCACTGCCCTCTGAATTGACAGGTACAACTCCCTGATTGTGTTTGATCTGCGATGAATGTGTCTTTTTATTGATCATCAGTTAATTCCTTATGGGTTTTAACCAAATTGCTTGTAGACACAAACAATTCAGGCCAAGATAAGAGTGGATAACCTATAATCCTCAATGGAATGTTGATCATAGATTATCATAAAACTATCTTCTAACCTAAACCTACCTACTTTAACCATGCAAAATCTAGCCAAGAGAACAAGAGTAGAATCATGCATAGAAGACAAATAGAATTGTTTTAACTGCAACTTCTGTCATGAAATAGAATCCATGCATACACTACAGCTCTACACACAATTGTACTTTCTATTCAGCATGCAACTATCTAACTGAAATGAATAGCAGAAGAGATGTACACAACAAGTAAATAGAATCACTTGACTGCAATTACAAAGTTGAAATGGAACCCAATCTGTCATTACAGCTTATGCATAACTGTTCACACTATCCACATGCAAATGAACCTACAGTGGAAGAACAAAACTAGAAAATCAAGCACTGTAAATGGAATTAATGCTGCTTTATTATCCAGTTTTCTGACCTTCATTACTGAATTATTTTCAGAATTTATAAAATTTACAATACATTCAAGCTTCTAAGAACTAATGACCTTCCCTCTTCTTCAAATGAAAAGAGACAGAATGCAAAGAAAAAGGCTTTTCAAATCTGAGAACTTGAACAGTCACCATGAAAGCGTAAACTCCTCATCCTTTCTCTGCGAACTAGTGACTTAGAGATTGCATTAAGTCTCTGTGTCGCGGGCCTCTGTCACTAACCATGGTTCCATCTGAAGATTGGGCGACATTGTGCATTCTTAACCTTTGGCTGACCTGAGTTACAATCTGGCGATCATGCGACATAACTGAAATCTAAGTTGCGCACAGTTAACATTAACTCATCATCCATTCGGAGACCTTGCGACAAGCTGTTACCCTTACCCTTTATGGTTATCTCTTTGTTGCCAAATGCTTAGTTTCTATTTTGAGACTATGCGACAATGCTTAGTCGCCAAGTCGGGAGATCTGAGTACTAAGCCTTTAACTTTTATCATGACAGTTTGTATGTGCCCTTTTTCATTTTCGGTGACTGTGCAACAAACCTTAATCGCTAAGTCAAGAGGACCTTTTCTCTGAGGCATTTTCTTCTTCAGACTTCGCGACCACTGTTGGATCCTTTGATTCTTTCATCTAACGACCATCTTTTAGTCGCTCAATGTTTCTGCCTGCCCTTAAATCATTCTCAGACTCTGCGACTGAAGGCATCATACCATAGTCTCAAAGTCACTGAATCCACTTTCTCTGTCTGGTGACAACCCAACAACACATTTCTGCACACCACAGACGGTCAGTCGCGAAGTCTGAGAAGAAATCCCTTAACCGCTACTTTATTTTAAGACTATGCGACTAAAGGCATGGCTTAACCGTTAGCATTGATTGATCTGGCGATAATGCGACCGAAGGAAATTGCAAAGTCGGGAGACATTTTCATAACTGTGAGAAGTCTACCACGATCACTCGACTGAGCAGTGGGTCCCTCCATCATAAAACTTTATAGATGGTCATCCTGCAACTTCCCGACATGAATTAATCGCAAAGTCTCATAACACTGAGGGAATATACTGATTCTGAATGAGACCACACGACTGAAGGAAAATACAGAGTCGGGGAGACAAATGGAATATTCAGCCGGGTAACGCGACGAGGCGACTAATTTAAAACACGTGCCCTTAGTCTTGGAATCGCTGAAACTATTTTCTCTTTCTGGCAACAACCTGACTAAGCAATTCTGCAAACTGTAAATGGTTAGTTGCGAAGTCTGAGCTAGAATCTCTTAACCGCCATTTCATTTCACGATCACGTGACTGAAGACTTCGCTTAACTGTTTACTTTGGCTTGATTCAGCAATAATGCGACATGAAGCAGTCACGAAGTCGGAAGATAATTTGGCAACTGCTGAGACTTTCTCGCGATCCCCCGACTGAGAAGTGGGTCCCATTTGCATAAAGGCTTATGAAATAAGTATCCAAAGACTACCTGACTATGAAGAAGGTGCTAAGTCTCAGAACATAGAAGGAATATTCTAAAGCATTAGGAGACTACGCGATACAGAGAAAATGCAAAGTCGGGAAAGTAAAAGGGATATTCGCTCAGGGTATCGTGACAAGGTGATTCAAATTAAAGCACATGCCTTAAGTGACCAGAAAAAGTAACTGAGAAATAGAATGTGCCAAGACTTAGGGTTTATCTTCATCACTTAATACTTGGAAATGCTAGGGTTTTCAGGGTTTCTATGAATTGAGCAAGGTTTAAGCTTGAAAACCTAAAAAATAGGACAGGGGATAGCCAAAAAGAACGAGATGACTCAACTGAAGACACCATAGCACAGAGATCAGGACAAGGGACCAGGAAAGTTTCCAAGCAAGAAATACATCCAACAAAACTTTCTTTTGAGACCCTTTGAATTCCTGGAAACCATAATCACCAACCATTCTTCTGCTGAAATAATCATCAATTGAAAGATCATAATCTTTTCCAGATTGGGTGCTACAATCTACCCAATTAATGAGACCTTGAAAACATCCCACCTGGCTTAGAAAAAAAAGTCAAATGAAGGGAAATCTGGCAAAGATTACCCGCCTATAATGACTTAGACCTAGACTCAAGACTAACTAGACTGACCAATATTGCCAAAAAAATGGGTGACTAAAAGTCAGGCAACATTGATGAATCTCTTTAGCCTTTGCTTCATTATTAAGCTTTAGAATATCATTCTCTTATTCAAGTTTCTTTATCTGATCTGAATTATCATTGTCTGAATCTTCTTTTATCTGAACCATAAGATCGTATCTCTGACTTCTAGAAAGTTGAAGCTAATCTTTCAGTTTCTTAATAAATCCCTCAACTCTTCTTAAATTGAATCTCAAGTCAACATTCTCTTCTTTTTCTTTATCAAGGTCTTCAAGTGCCACTTCAAAGTTTTCTTCCAAACTTACTGAATCCATCTTGATCTCCCTTAAGTTGTTAAACTTTCTTTTCAAGGGCCAACAGCTCTGATACCGATTGTTAGAATTAAGTAATACTGAGAGAGGGGGTGAATCAGTATTACAACACTTTAAATTAAACTTAAACCAATTCCACATAAACCATATGATCGCTGAAATGAAAAGAATATAAGCAAATAATACACAACTCATTACACCATGATTTATTGTCGAGGAATCCCTGGCCAAGGGAAAACCCTGGTGGGGATGGTACGCACAAGCAGGCACTAAAGTAATATAATGCCCATGTTAAGAGACCTAGCCGTATTAGGAGTTGAATATTACGTAGTACATTTCCTTGTTAAAGGAATAAAAACTCTGTTAAAGGTATACAACACCTTGTTAGGGGTACACTGAGTTTACAACTCTTACAATCAATACTTCAAAAAGTATTCTTAGAAATGAACAAAAACAAACATCTCCAATGCTTAGATAGTTCCAATTGTAGCTCTCAATAATCTCTGTCAATCTCTGATCTCTCATTTTCCATTAGATATCTCATTCTTATACATATTCATCATATTCCATACATACATCTTACATCTTCAATTTACAAAATGTTCTCCATATATATATATATATATATATTCAAGTTGTTCACAGCTTCCCAACGTGCCTGGAATTGTACCCTGTAACCTGTTAGCTGAAACATCGATGTCTTGAACATGAATCATCTTTCCAATCTCCTGAGGTAGAGATCCTTGCAATGAGTTTCTGGACAAATTGAAATAAAACTGTAAATTAGCAAGACTGGCCACTTCACGGGGTATCTGCCCTCTGAACTGATTGTTGGAGAGGTCCAGCAATTCCAATTTGTAACAGCTTCCCAAACTTGTAGGTACATGCCCAGATAGGTGGTTGTGATTGAGCACAAGATATCTTAATTGCTAAAGGTGACCAATTGTTTCAGGGATCTCTCTAGAAAGCATATTATGGCTCACTGATAGTTCCCCAAGGCTTTTCATTTCTCCAATCTCACTTGGTATATTTCCTTCTAGCTCGTTGTTGTCAAGAGAAAGTCTCTCCAACCTACCTAGGCTTCTCAGAGAAGATGGGATGCGGCCTGTAAGGAGATTGGAAGAAAAATTAAGGTCTCCCAAATTGGTTAAGTTGGCAATAAGTGAAGGTATGCTTCCTGTTATGTTATTACCATTTAGTCTCAGAACAGAGAGATTTGTAGGGAGCTACTCTGGCAAGTGTCCAGTCAAATAATTGTCATGCATCAATAGGCTACTCAGGACGGTGCAATTGCGGAGAGCTGTAAGAATGGGGATGGTGATAGAGCTGCTGCTAACAAGCTGATTAGATGAGAGGCTCAACAACCGAAGAACTAAAAGCCTGCTCAGTTCCAATGGTACTACTCCATTGATATGATTTATCTCCAAATCAATCATTCTCAATTTTGTGTAATTGCCAATTATGGCTGGGATTGTGCCTCTCAGATGATTTTCCCATAGATATAAAATTGTAAGGTGAGAGAGCTTGCCCAATTTAGGTGGGATTGTACCAGTGAAGCTGTTTCTATAAAGGGCAAATTCTACTAAGCCTGAATTGTTTGAGATTGATGAGGGAATAGGGCCTATTAAACGGGGATTCTCAAACAGAAGAAAAGAGGTCAAGCTAGATAGCATTCCCAGTTCAGGTGGAATGTGACCTTCAAGGTCAAGATCTGCCATATACAATGTTTCTAGGGAGGAGAGATTCCCTAAAGAGGGAGGGATGTTACCAGAAAGATTGTTGGAACCAAGCTTAAGGACCTAGAGATTTGTAAGCAGACCCAACTCTGAAGGAATTGTTCCAGTCAATCGATTAGAAACCAGGTTCAGTTCTTTTAACTCCTTGCAAGAAGTTAGATTCCTTGGAATAGAGCTCTGTAATAGATTGATTGAAAGATAAAGAGCCTTCAGGCCTTGAATTCACCCTAATTCTTGTGGAATTTGGCCTCCAAAACTATTGTTGGTAAGATCGAGGTGGATGAGGAACGAGAGGTTACCAATTGAAGTGGAGATGGAACCCTCTAATTGCATATCTGGCAACTCAAGAAATTGCACTCTGTTGGCGGATGAATCACAAGTAACTCCAGTCCAATTGCAGAAATGAATGGATGAAATCCAATTCGCAATGGCTTTTAGAGGATCCAAAGTAATGGAATTGTTGAACTCCATAAGACTTTGCTCATCGGAAGATATAGAAGTATAGGGCAATGGAAATAGAAAAAGAATAAAACACATTCTTACCAGGTGGTGCATCTCTTCTCTTAATTATTTACCGAAGATGTTAAGGAAAAGGTCAAGATTTCTGTGCTCTCTTCTCTTATAACATTTCTCTTAAAACTTTGACGGCTTCTGCAAGTTTGGTTTTTGATATCACATGTAAATGTGGGCTTTTGAAGAAATAACTTTGAGTTGAAGTAGTACCTCATTGCGTTAATGTCAAACCCAGCAGTTTCAATACATGATATGCTTGATTATTGTTTGGATTCTATTTTTTCTCATCATAAATAAATAATCAAATATCTTAAATAAGGAATCAAATACTACATATGCTTCAAAAGCCCCAAAAATGAAGGAAAAATGGACTACAATAGACAACAAGCAGAAGGCCGGTGCCCCATCCTCCAATGATATCAATAAGTACCAAGAATTTGCTACATTGTAGCTACAAACTTTGTTGCCAATTTAAAACCTTCTAGAGAAGGGGAAAGACGTCACCACTCCTATGGTTAATGAGGGGTTTGTTCATCTAGTGTTGGTACGAACCCCTTATCCAACCTCGGTGCCCACTTCTCATTAGCATAATCTTTGTCACACTTGCAACCCTTTTGGGTGTGTAGAAGATAAGAAAATGCTCCAATTTGAGGATGAGAATAACATACATGAATTTGATGCATAAATTTCTTTTCATGGAAGGTCTGAGGTCTCACTAACCTTGCGAAGAAGTATTTAGTGTGAAAAAAATCAATACAATTATCAAAATATTTATGTTTTTTTTTTGTCCTTCACAAATCAAAATTTATTTGTTCATACTTGTTGTAACTATTATCATTTTAGTTGTACATTAAATTGATAAATTGATTGTTATCTTATATTGGATTGTGTATTCTATAGTTGCTATCTTAAAGTTGCAGAATTGTTCAAATTCAAAAGAGAAAGTATACACGCAGCCTAGCAACTATAAACATCAGAAAAGACTTGCATAAAGGTACATCCTTTCAAACTACTCTTTAGATATTGAAGAAAAAATATCTTATTATTGCATTCATGCTAACACTAGTGTTGTTCTCTAAGTATTTATCTAATTTAAACTTTCAAATTCAAAAAAATGATCATTACATTGAACATTCAAAATGAATGTAATAAGCAAGTATTCCTTTATAGGTTAAAAGTAAAAAGAAGCATGCTAGTATGGAGTAGGGGTCCCATGCATTGCCTTATCATATGATTATTGTCAGCTGAGATCTTCTGCATGTTGGGGTTGAGAAATGGTGTCATCAAGGTCCTCATAACTTTTGCATTATCTCATCCTAGTTCTTTTGTATTTTTACCTGCATCATGAGAGGGAAAATGGTATTAGATCCAACTGGATCTAAGCAATGCATGAAATATAATTAGCATACTACTATTATCAACTCTTTTGGTTCAGTACTAGATACATTGTGTAAACATCAATGCAATAATAAGGTACACATCTGTAATAACTAAATAAAGTATCAAAGGGACATAATGTTATGAAACCTTTTATTGCATATAGTTATTATCTTCATTGTTAAGGAATTGCCATTTATAAGAACATAAAAATATGAATCAAAGCGACTTGGGTCTTGTACCTGAGAAACATTTTTTAGATCATCCACACCTTAGATTAGTAGTTTCATCTAGCAAACCAACATCCATACATAAATGCCATTTTCTTATGACATTTAAATACAACTATTGACTAACTGATTGAAACTACTAATCAAACCTGTGTTGTAAGTGGTGTGTGCAAGAAAGAGAAAGAAAAGGATGAATGAATTTATAAGTTCAAGAAAGAAAGGAAGATACAATACATAATAGAAATACAGTGCTAAGAGATGCATATCAAAAGAATGATGCAATAAGGATAAATATTCATAATTGAAAGAGTGATACATCCAACAAGGAACAAACTTGTAGATCAGAAATGAGGTAACACTGTACCTTACCACTATACAAAGTAATGATGAAATACTATGTCATTCTATTTTGAAACATATATGTCGAATCACCAATGTAATATCAAAATAGGAGAATAACACTAGTGACGTGCCAAGACAAGGGAAGCATATGCATAATTTCATAAACTATTGGCATTAAACAAATACAATGTTGTTTAGTGAGAAAAAATCAGTCTACTGTAGCATCTATTTCTGCAAACAAATGAGAAGGAATATGCATGTTAAACAATGATATCTATTTATGCACATGTTCTTAATAACAAATTACCATAGTATGTACATATGTATTCATGTTCAAATCAACTGAAAGAGTCAATGATACTGTGGTAATTCATTTCTTCAGATAGAGAAAAAGTATAGTATCCATGTGCTTAATGTGGATTTGGAGTAATGTTCTATGCATGGCATTTAGTAAAATAGTGCTATTCGTGTATGTTGAAATGATAGTACCATCAATTATAATATTGTTATCAAGTACAAAAAAAGAGGATGAGCATGATGACAACATTTATTCAAGGAAAGAAAGGTATGTTTGACAATAAACAAAATTCAAGATCAATAAAAATTATAAAGCTATGCAACTGGAAAGTAAAGCATGTATATGAAGAAACTGAATTAATGTTTCGTAATACTGCTTATGGGAGTCACGAGCCTGTACTGGGATTTATTGTTTCAAAGGAGGGTATCACTATTGAATCTGAAAGAGTAGATGCTATCGTTGCCTTGCCACTTCATCTTCATAAAAAGGGCCTTCAAAGCTTCTTAGGAAGAATCAACTTTGTTAGGAGATTCATTCCAGATATTGCAAGATTACTAATACCATTAACAGCCATGTTCAAGAAAAAAATTGCTTTCAAATGGACCCAAGAAGGCAAACTCAATTTTGAATTGATTAAGGAAGCATTAGCTACTACACCTACCTTATTAAATCCTAATTTTTCAAAGGATTTTATTTTTTATGCATATGGGAATGTTGATAGTATTGTTTCCATGTTAGTTCAGTAAAATGACATAGGTTGTGAGGTGCCAATAACTTTTTTCAGTCAAGGACTAAATGACTATAAACTGCATTATTCATTTGTTGAGAAGCATGTACTTGCTATAAATAGAAGTCTAAAGAAATTGAGACATATGCTTTCTAACAACAAGATAAATTTAATGATTGCACATCCTTTTATCAAGGAGTTTTTTCTGAATAAGGACTTCAACACCAAAAGAGCTGGCTGGATCACAAAGGCAATGGAATATGAGATTGAAATCAAAGTTACAAAGCTCGTAAGAGGTAAGGGTTTATGTGAACAAATTGCTCAAAATGGAGATAGCACTCCAAAAAATGATTCTGAACTTGTCTTGGCCTTAGAAGATAGTAAACAAGTTGCAATCCCAGATTCTCAGAATGATTGGGTGGATGATATGGTTACCTTCTTGCAAAAAGGACACTCTCCTGAAACATTGGAAAGATCAAAGTAGAGGTATTTCAGATTAAAATCCATTCATTATTGTTTATTGAATAATATTCTGTTTAAAAAGGATTTTCAAGGTGTTCTGTTAAGATGCATTAAACCAGATCAGACTGATCATATTCTGCATGAGTTCGATAAAGGACCAGCCGGAGGCCATTTCTCACCAAGAGCTACAACTCTTAAAATGATGAAAGCAGGATATTATTGGTCAAATATGTTTAAGGATTCACATGCCTGGGTAAGGAAATGCAAACAATGTGCAATGTTTGCTGGAAAAGAGAAATTAGCAGCACTGCCTTTACAGCTAGTTCAAGTTGACCAACCATTTATGAAATGGGGTCTTGATTTTATTGGTGTTATTAACCCACCTTAAAGTGCAGGTCATAAGTGAGTACTCACAGCCACTGATTATTTTACAAAGTGGACAAAAGAAGTTTCTCTCAAGGAGGCAAATGAAACAGTTGTTTTGAACTTCTATGAAGATTTGGTTTGCAGATTTGGAGTACCAGATTCCATCATTTCAGATAATGCACTTGCATTTAAAGGAAATTGAGTTGTTGAATGGGTTCTTAACAAAGGAGTGTACCTGAATACATCATCAAATTATTACCCATAAGGTAATGGGCAAGCCAAATCCACCAACAAGAACCTGGTTCAGATCATAAAAAGGACCCTAGAGGGTAACCAACGTTCTTGGCATGAAAAGTTGAAATCAACACTTCAGGATGATAGAATAACTCCAAAGAGATCAACTGGAACATCTCCTTACATGTTTGTTTACGATAAGGAAGCTAGATTACCCATTTCAATTGAGTTTCCAGCACTTGATTTCATGCATCAGTTGGACATGATTGATGAGGAACCTATGGTAGCAAGGTAGGCTTAGCTGAATTAGTTAGAGGAGAAAAGGAGATCATGGAAGAAAATTTGAGTTTCATCAAGCTCAAATGAAGAGATCATTTGATAAGAAGACATCTCCCAAGAATTTCCTGCTGGGAGATATTGTTCTAAAATGGGATGAATTTAAAAGCAAACTAGGAAAGCATTCAAAATTTGATGCTCTATGGGCTGGTCCGTATGTCATAATAGCCAACATGCCACATAATGCTTTCCATTTGTCTACACTTGAAGGAGAAGAGTTTGCAATTCTATTTAATGGGATCCACCTCAAGCGTTGCTTTTGAGGTTAGTTTGGTGTGAATAAGTGCTTTGCACATAGTTAGTTTCCTTTGAGTTAGTTGCAGTTAGCACTCCTATTCTCACAATGGTTGAATTAAGAAGATACACACCATGCATAATCAACAATATATTGGGATTATTGATTATAAATAATACATATCTCAATAATCGGATCATGGTGGGAAGAGAAGGGATTTTCAGTTAGTTAGTTTTTCAGTTTTGAAGGCATAATGAACAGAAACAACAAAATTAATTGCATGATATATGCATGAACATCATACCCATCACATGAGACATGGATAATTTCCGCTGTCCCATATCATACACATCATGCCCACACCTATACCATACAATTGAGGTTACTGTTCAAGCTCATTCTGCCTTTTGTTTAGTTGTTTCTATTTTTGGACAACATTTACCATTGTTTGAATTATGTCCATCATATGATACATGGACAAATTCGGCTATATCACATCATAAACATACGTTTAGATAGCAATATTGAAGTGTAAGGTATTGTTCATGGATATTTTTTATTTTCTCTAAGTGCTGATTAGCACAAGTTTAGTTTTAGTTTCAGTTTTCAGTTGGTTGTTAGTTTCAGAAGTTTAGTTGTTCCTAAAGGTTGAAGACTCTGGCCCATCAGATAAGCAAAAGGCAACTGGTCTATTTTTGTTTAGTAGGCAAACACCCCTAAGAGGTTGCAAGAAAATGTTATCATTTTAGTTGCACACTAAATTAATAAATTGATTGTTATCTTACATTGGATTATGTATTTTATAGTTGCTATCTTAAAGTTACATAATCGTTCAAATTATAAAAGATAAAGTATACATGCAACCTACCAACTATAAACAACAGAAAAGACTTTCATAAAGGTATATACTTTCAAACTACCATTTAGATATTGAAGACAAAATATCTTATTATTGCATTCATGTTAACACTAGTGTTGTTCTCTAAGTATTGATCTGATTTAAACTTTCAAATTCAAAAAATTTATCAATACATTGAATATTCAAAATGAATGCAATAAGCAAGTATTCCTTTATAGGTTACATATTTCAGTTGAAAACATTGAGAAAATGTACAATACTGAAAGTAAAAAGAAGCATTCTATTAGTATGGAGTAGGGGTCCCATGCATTGCCTTATCATATTATTATTGTCAGCTGGTGTTCTCCATGTTGGGGTTGGGCAATGGTGTCATCGAGGTACTCATAACTTCAGCCTTATCTCATCCTAGTTCTTTTGTATTTTTACCTGCATCATGAGAGGCAAAATAGTGTTAGATCCAACTGGATCTAAGAAATGCATGAAATACAAACAACATACTACTATTATCAACTCTTTCAGTTTAGTACTATACATTGTGTAAACATAAATGCGATAATAAGGTACACATCTACAAAAACTAAATAAAGTATCAAAGGGACATAATGTTATGAAACCTTTTACTTCATATAGTTGTTATCTTAGATTGTTGAGGAGTTTCCATTTATAAGAACAAAAAAATCTGAATCAAAGGGACTTGGGTCTTGTGCCTAAGAAACCTTTTTCAGATCATCCACACCTTAGATTAGTAGTTTCAACCAGAAAACCAACATCCATACATAAATGTCATTTTCTTATGACATTTACATACAACTATTGACTAACTGATTGAAACTGCTAATCTAACATATGTTGTAAGTGGTGTGTGAAAGAAAGAGAAACACAAGGATGCATGAATTTTTAAGCTCAAGAAAGAAAGGAAGATACAATACATAATAGAAATACAGTGCTAAGAGATGCATATGAAAAGAATGATGCAATAAGGATAAATGTTCCTAATTGAAAGAGTGATACAACCAACAAGGAACAAATGTGCAGATAAAAAATGAGGTAACAGTATACCTTACCACTATACAAAGCAACGATGAAATACTATGTAATGTTATTTTGAAACATATATGTGGAATCACCAATGTCATATCAAAATAGGAGAAGAACACTAGTGTTGTGCCAAGACAAGGGAAGCATATGCATAATTTCATAAAATGTTGGAATTAAACAAATACAATGTTGTTTAGTGAGAAGAAATAAGTCTTCTCTAGCATCTATTTATGCAAACAAATGAGAAGTAATATGTATATTAAACAATGATATCTATTTATGCATATGTTCTTAATAATGAATTACCATAGTATGTACCTATGTATTCATGTTCGAATCAACTAAAAGATTCAATGATACTGTGGTAATTCATTTCTTCAGAAAGAGAAAAAGTATAGTATCCATGTGCCTAATGTGGATTTGGAGTAATGTTCTATGCAGGGCATTTAGTAAAATAGTGCTATTCGTGTATGTTGAAATGACAGTACCATCAATTATAATACTGTTATCAAGTATAGAAAAAGAGGATGAGCATGATGACAATATTTATTCAAGGAAAGAAAGGCATGTTTGACAAGAAACAAAATTCAAGATCAATAAATATGGTAAAGCTATGCAACTAGAAAGTAAAGAATGTATATGAAGAAATTGAATTCATGTTTCGTAATACTGCCTACGGTAGTCACGAGCCCGTGTTCGAACCCCATATTTACTATTTTGCAGAGAGAGCATGATTTTATTAGAAAGATCATTTACAACATAGCAATGGAAGTCACCATAATGGCAAACATGGTGGCCAAAGTTGATTTATTTTTGACATAATAACTTACTGTTATTTAGAAGTGATAGCCTAGAGTATAAAAATAATATCAATGAAAAGTTAACAGATTCATTAACATTAATGTTTAAAGCTTTCCAGACAAAAAGTATTGTGTCTATTAAACCAAGAAATGCATACAAACAATTTTTTTTTAGCAAGAAAACATGAAAGAAATGTTCAGAAAAATCAAAATAGGAAAGTGTTGTAAGTTAAACGGGTGCAAGCACAAAGTTGGGTGCCAATTCCACAGAAGTTCGCGGCCAAAAAAAATTGGCAAACCAAAACAGGCACCCGTGTCTTAAGAAACGGGTGCCCATTTTGCTTTGTGTGCCTGAGCTATAAATATAAAATGGGTGCCCATTTTAAAAATGGGCACCCGTTTTGGTTCAGGCGCCTGGGCCAAAACGGGCACCTGTTTTTAAAAAAATGGGTGCCCATTTTGTAAAAGTATTTAATTTTTCTTTTAACCCTTTTTGCAAGTCATTTTCACAACTTGCAAAATGGAATCACGTTTCACAGTAGACGAGTGCCAGTTTTGAGAGCTACCGTTGACCCCCTTGCTGTCACTTTTCTGAGTCCAGGTACACATCATTGGTTTTTATTATTTTTTTTCACTAAAAATATAATTTATTATTATTTTTATTAGTTTAATGTTAAAAAATGTATTATGATTATTGTTTAATGTTTAAAGTTTTTTTTAATAGGATTAAAATAAATTTTTATGTTTAGTTTTATTTAAATTTTTAAATTATTGTAGAAGACAACAAAACTTTGAAAACTAATTTAATCCTAGGTAGAAAACTAAAACCTAAACCTAAACCTAACGAGAACTGAAATAAGAAACCCTAGGTAGAAAAATAAAACCTAAACACAACTGAAACAAGATTGTAAACCCTAGGTAGAAAACACAAATGTAAACCTAGACACAACTCAAAAAAATTTGTAAACCCTAGGTCTAGAAAATAAACAATAAACTCTCTCTCTCTCTCTCTCTCTCTCTCTCTCTTAGAACTAGTTTAATATTTAATGTTCAATACGTATTATGTTTAATGTTTGAAGTTTATTTTTTTAATAGGATTACAGTAAATTACATTATGTTTAGTTTTATTTTAATTTGTAAATTATTGTAGAAAACAATTTAAGACTTTCAAAACTTAAAACCCTAGGTAGAAAATCTAAACCTCAACCTAATGACAACTAAAACAAGAAACTGTAGGTAAAAAACAATTTAAATGTAAACCTAGACACAACTAAAATAAAAAATTACAAACCTTAGGTCCAAAATAAATAATCTCTCTCTCTCTCTCTCTCTCTCTCTCTCTCACACACACACACACACACACACACACACACACACACACACACACACACACACACACACACACACACACACACACACACACAGGCACATAAAAGACCAACTAAGAACTAATACCTACTAATAAGACCTAAAAGGATCCTTAAGACCTAATAGAACTGGAATTAAGGCCTAACATGTGACTAATACTTGACCAATTAGGACATATTACTTGACCAATTAAGACTAATTAAGAACCAGCGTGAACTAATAGGACCCTTAAGACCCAATAAGACCAGTTAAGACCTAATAGGACTAATTTAAGACCTAATAGAACCTATAAGACCTATATTAGGACCTAATAAGACCAATAATTTACCTAATAGTACCTATAAGACCTATTAAGACCTAATAGAACTAGAATTGAGACCTAATAGAACTGGAATTAAAACCTAACATGTGACTAATACTTGACCAATTAGGACCTATTACTTGACCAATTAAGACTAATTAAGACCCAGTGGGAACTAATAGGACCCTTAAGACCCAATAAGACCACTTAAGACCTAATAGGACT
>MU227672.1:212109-306385 GCA_018584345.1 Thuja plicata
TCAAAGTATTTCAGTTTACAGTTTATGATATATTGCTTACAATTTGATTTATTCAAGCCTACTTGCCATCTTGAGAGATCGGTTGAATTCTGTACACAAGTTATCTACTATAAAATGCCTTAAACCAATAGACTGTGGTTAAGGTAAAGGTTCACCCGCCTTGGTCTTGCAGAGCTAGAAGTGCAGGGGAAGAGGATCATAATCGATCATTCCCGTTAGTTGGCCAAAAACAATTGGTTTTCCAAACATTGGATAGGCAAGTCCATAGGAAATCCAATTCAGCATTTTTGGGCACCAACACCACCCTCGCGCCGCTCTTCTCTGTGCCTTGACCTTTGTCCCCACCTCCACTTTTGTGGTTAGCCGCTCGGCGGTGATTTAAAAACACTCCGCCTGCTGTGTATACTCTGCCGCCCCTCCTTTGTTGGTTAAGGATTTTTAGGGCTAGGAGATGGTTGTTTTATTTGGTTTTTAGTTTTAGATTATTTAGATTGTATTTTTTTTACTATGTAAGGATCATTATTTAAAATGAGTTTTATTATAAAGTTGTTTTTTCTTTGTAGATTAGATTTAGATTAAAGATTTTTTTTATTAGAATGTTCAAGATTTAAGATTAGTTATTTATTTATTAATTTTATAAGATGTACTTAAAGACTTTCAAAATTTGGAGAAGTTAAATTTATTTATTAAATTAAGTATAGTTTAGGAATACTAAATAAATGTTTTAAAAAGAAAAGAAGAGTTTTATTTATATTAAGAGTTAGAATGATTTTTTTTTTGAAATGGTATTTGATTAAATTTATTTAAGATATTATTAAAATTTAAATAAAAATAGGAATTCTAATTTATTCATTTAACTTTTTTTTTAGTATTGGTGGACTTTTGGAGAATTCTTAGAGTACAATTGTGTTTAGACGTAATTATCGTCACTCTTGACCCATTTTGTACATGGTTGACTTTTGGTCAACCATAGTCAAACCTTGGTCGTTTGACTCAATTTTTGAACTCGGTGTTCCATGTAGCCTCAGGACCCTAGGGTTTCAATTTTTGCACTTTTGGAGATAGTTGACTTTTTGGTCACATGGGTTGACTTTTTGGGTCAACTACCTTGATATGTGCACCTATGACTTCCATAGTGCTTAGTAGGCCCTAGTGACCCTCCTTCACATATTTCAAGGAATGATTGACTTTTGGTCAACACTAGTTGACTTTTAGTCAATCCATCTCGATTTGCATGTACGAGTCTTCCTTATGGTCTAGTGAACCCTAGTGTGTTCCCTTCACTTATTTTAGAGTATAGTTGACTTTTGGTCAACTCTGGTTGACTTTTGGTCAACTACCTCAGTTTATGTGCAGATCCAGTTTGGAGCTTTAGTCATCCTTTAGGATAGATTTGAAAGCTATTCCTCTCCTTGTAATCTTTCTGGTTTTATCAATCCCTTTGCACCGTTTTGCATGCACGTGTTACCCTTGTGATTGTTTTGGTATCCTATTTTAGTGCATTGTTAAAAAATTTTGTTCGTGTGTTTTTAACCAACTTTTGGCCATGACATTTTGGTATCAGAGCCAGGTTAGCAACATTGGGAACCTAACCCACTACGTTATCACTAAATTTGTCTTGCATGTGTAGGATGCCACCTGTCACTTGTCAAGCCCGTCAGCAAGGGTGTGGTCGACGATGTATCCCCACAGCACGCGTGGAGGTACAACTCAAAGTAGAGGATCATAGGAGGGATCAAAGTCCACCTCCTGAACCCCCTCCTGATCCTAATGCAACACTTTTATTGGCCTTTTAGAACCTGGCCGAGCTCATACTAGACCGCATGCCACCTGTTAATCAGGAAAGAGAGAGAAGTAGGAGCCCACCTCCTAGAGCAGGGGGAAATCAGATAGATCAGGAGGATGAATCCATCGCAGTACCAGGTGGTGTTCCTAGGGGAGGTGCACAGAGACTCAATAGAGCACCCCCTGACATCGGTAATCAGATTACAAAATTAATGAGGCTTAAACCACCTCCCTTCACAGGAGAAGCAGATGGGGCAGGAACTAAGGCTTGGCTTTTGAGCCTAGAGAGGTGCTTTGGGTTGCGGAACTATGGCAGCAACCTTAATGCATGGTTCGCAATAATTTTGCTCAGAGACGGGGCCTCCACTTGGTGGAGGCACAAGGAGACCAAGGGTCTCATTGACATCAATACCCTCTCTTGGGGAGCTTTCCTCGAGCTCTTCACAGAGCGGTATATTTTAGAGAAGTTTAGATAGAACCGTATAGATGAGTTCCATGACCTTCAACAACGGGGTCTTTTAGTAGCCCAGTATGAGGGCAAGTTTCTTGATCTCCTACCCTATGTTATATACGTGAGAGACGAGAAGCTACAGGTGAACAAGTTCATCAAGAGATTAAATCCCATGATTTTAGATAGGGTACGCATGGTACCTTCAGGGAACCTGAGGTTCATAGTAGACAGGGCCTTAGTGGCTGAAGAGATAGTCTGAGGCCCACCAAACTATAGGGATGGGTTGCAGAACCACAATACCTCATCTCAGGCCTCTGGATATCAGAAGAACTCATGGAAAGGGAATCAGAGGAACTCTTTAGGGACATATAGGGCCCCCCCAGTAGCAGCAACAACAACAATAGAAGCCACAATAGTCACAACAGAACTAGCGACAGAGGGCACCTCAGGTTCAGTAGGGCTCCAAGTCCAAGCAGTGGCAGTCTCAGGGTCCTAAGAAGGACCAAAGATCTCAGGCACCTTATACCCCTCCAGCACGGACTCAGCAGTCTTCTAAGGGAGGTTATAGCAGTTCATCTAGGACTGCAGGATCATAGTATTCTAGGCCTCCTGGTGTTCAGGTTCAGTCATGGGGGTCATGTTACACATGTGGTGCCATGGGGAACTTAGCTAGAGAGTGCCCACAGGGTGGCAGTCAGCGTATGGAAATTTTAGAACCTACAGTAGGGGACAGGGGGAAATCCCACATGGTTTTTGCAGCAGTAGACAATCATCAAGCAGAGCACCAGGCTACCATTATTGAGGCCTTAGGTAAGATTAGAGGTAGTGATGTTACTATTCTTTTTGATACATGAGCCACTGAATCCTTTATTTCTCCATCAGTTGTGGAATGTTGCAGTCTGGTGGCAGCTAGTCAGGAGGTTAGTTGGGAAGTAGAGCTAGCTTCAGGAGCTAGAGTTTCCGTAACCTCAATGGTTAGTGATTGCCCAATCTAGATTGGTGGGATGACCACCATAGATAATCTTAGAGTTACTCCCCTTGGATCTTATGGCCTAGTCCTTGGCATGGATTGGCTAAGTGCCCACAGAGCCAAGCTAGATTGTCATAAGAAAAGGATCAAATGTTTGGATGATGATGGTACAGATATAGTTATTACTAGGGTTCATAGGCCTGTATCCCTCCGTGTGATATCTACCATGTAGCTTAAGCGATGCATGCGGGAGGGATGCCAGTTGTATGCCATCACCATCAACAATAGGGAAGAAGAGATAGAAAAGGAAACTTCTCTTGATGACTTCCCCATCCTTCAAGAGTTTGCAGATGTGTTTTTGTCAGAGCTACCTAGTATGCCTCCTCATAGGGTAGTAGACTTTCACATTGATCTCGTACTAGGGGCTGAGCCAGTTTCCAGAGCACCTTATAGGATGACCACTAATGAGCTTAATGAGCTCAAGATACAGCTTGAGGAACTATTAGAGAAAGGACACATTCATCCTAGTGTCTCTCCTTGGGACGCAACAGTTATCTTTGTGAAGAAGAAAGATGGCTCTCTTAGGTTGTGCATGGATTATCGATAGTTGAACAAGGTAACCATCAAGATTTGGTATCCACTTCCTATGATCGATGACTTGTTTGATTAGTTGCAAGGTGCCCGAGTCTTCTCAAAGATAGACCTCAATTCAGGTTACCATCAGTTGAGAATCGTGGATAGTGATATTCACAAGACTGCATTCCACACTAGATATGGCCACTATGAATTCACGATGGTTCCATTTGGTCTTACAAATGCTCCAGCTGTGTTCATGAGTCTTATGAACGGAGTATTTCAAACCTTCCTTGACAATTTTGTAGTTGTGTTTCTCGATGACATCTTGATATATTCCAAGGATGAGAAAGAGCACAAGGAACACTTGAGGAAAGTTTTGTAGTGTCTTAGAGACAATCAGTTGTATGGTAGCTTGTCGAAGTGTGCTTTCTTTAGAGCAGAGGTCAAGTACCTTGGCCATGTTATTTTAGGTGATGGGATCTCAGTAGACCCATCGAAGATTGATGCCATCATGGATTGGCCAGCACCTACCACTATGACCAAAGTTAGGAGTTTCGTGGGTTTAGCTGGTTACTACAGATGGTTTGTTAATGGGTTTTCTTGGGTAGCACACCCCATCACCTCTCTTCAGCATAAGGGAAAGAAGTTTGAGTGGACTGAGAAGTGTGATAAGGCTTTTTAGGAGCTCAAGAGAGTACTTACCAGTGCACCCATTTTAGCTATTCTAGAGCCTTCAACAGCCTTTATGGTATGCACAAACGCTTCCTTAGATGGTTTGGGAGCGGTTCTTATGCAAGGAGGGCGAGCTATAGCCTACGAGTCTAGGAAGCTAAAGACTCACGAGCTCAACTACCCTACCCATGACCTTGAGCTCGCAGCAGTGGTGCATGCTTTAGTCATATGGCGACATTTTCTCTTAGGACATTGGTTCGAACTTCATTCAGACCATCAGAGTATTCAGTACATCTTCACTCAGCCGAACCTTAATGCTAGGCAGAGGAGATGGATGGAGTTCTTATGTGAATATGATTTTGATGTCCATTACATCAAAGGAAAAGAGAACGTGGTCGCAGATGCCTTGAGTAGGAGATGGCATGAGCTTTCTTCTATGTCTACTAGCATGAATTTGAGAGATCACATCCTTCATCACGTGCAAGAGGATGAGTTGTACGTAGAGGTTTGTGAGTTGATTTGATCCCAGAGACCCCTTGAGGGGAAGTTTTCAGAATATGCCTTGGAGTCTGATGGACTATTGCATCATAGAGGATGTATCTATATACCATCTTCTAGAGGATTGCGTGAGTTTGTGATGCTTGAGGCTCATAGGGCCCCTTATGCAGTGCATCCCGGGGTTAAGAAGATGCATGCCAACTTGAGGCAACTTTATCATTGGCGAGGCATGAGGTTGCAGATTGCAAAGATGGTAGCTAGATGCCTAGAGTGCTAAAGGGTGAAGGAAGAACACCATCATCCAGGTGGTCTTCTTCAGCCTCATGAGGTACCAGTGTGGAAATGGGACACCATATCTATGGATTTCATAGTAGGTCTTCCTATGTCTTCTCGTCATCATGATGTCATCATGGTGACAGTCAACAAGTTGACTAAGGTGGCTCACTTTTGTCCTGTGTGAACTACCTTTGCCGCACTAGCAGTGGCACAAGTATTCTTGTGAGATATAGTCAGACTTCATGACATACCTCGTAAGATCATCTCAAATAGAGATTCTCTCTTCACTTCATCCTTTTGGAGAGAAATTTAGGCAACTATGGGTACTAGACTCAACTTTGGTATGGCTTATCATCCTGAGATAGATGGGCAGACCGAAAGGGTCAATCAAGTGTTAGAGGACATGCTTCGCATGTACGTCATGGACCATCATACCCAGTGGGAAGAATACCTACACCTAGTGGAGTTTTCCTATAACAACAGGCACCAGACTTCCTTGGGTATGCCTCCCTACCAGGCTCTTTATGGTAGACCATGCAGGACCCCACTTAGTTGGGATAGGATCAAGGATAGAGTTTCCATTGGTCCTGAGCTAGTCAGAGATATGGAGCAGCAGGTGACTTTGATTAGACAGTGACTTGAGGAAGCTGAAGATAGGCAGAAGAAGTATGCAGATGTGAAGAGGATTGATCGAGCCTATCTAGTTGGAGACAGATTCTTCTTGAGAGTACGACCGCATAAGAGTCCAATCCATTTTGGAAAGGGCTCTAAGCTAGCACCCCATTTTTTTGGACCTTTTGAGCTCCGTGAGAGGATAGGACCAGTTGCTTACCGATTAGTGTTGCCACCTAGCCTGTCATGCATCCATGATGTGATTCATGTTTTAGTTCTGAGGAAGTATATATATGATGAGTCTCATGTGATAGATTGGGATGCCTTGCAGGTGGAGTCAGATGGACAACTGGCATTGGAGCCAATTCGTATATTGGCTCGGTGGACTTTGGGCCTTTGAGGCAGAGAGCTGGACTAGGTTAGGGTCTAGTGGGATTGCTATGAAAAGGTTACAGCCTCTTGGGAGGACACAACACAGATGAGATCACAGTACCCTCACCTCTTCGATGAACTCCAGGAGGAAGTTCATGCCTAGAGGGGGTGGATGTGAGACCTACATTAGACTGTTATAGTTCTACTATTTTGTTCTCATGCTTTCATTAGTTTATGCTTTGACATACTTTGACTATCAAAGACTTTTTATACATTTGAGCATCGGTGGAATCCTGTGTTATATATTCAGCACCTGATTTTGTAATCAGGGTACTTTGAGATGCTTTATGTTCAGATTCAGTTTTAGTTTATGTTGATGTCTTATATGCATTTAAAATGTATGAATGTTACATGATGAATTTGGTTTAGGAAACCAATTCTAGGATATTTCAATTCTAATGCAATGTGGTTTATATGCTTATATATATTATTGACGTTATGTTATATTCCATATCATGTTGTTTTGGATCTACTGATGTGTGCATTGAGTGTGCAGGAAAAGTTGGCCATGGATATAAATCGGGGACCCAGTACTGAACCTATGTAAATACACGTGATTTCCAAGGTCCTGTCTATATAAAGAGACATGGACCTTGTTGTTATGTGTTTATTTCATGAATGTGGTTTGCATGTGTGTTATTAAATTAGTAAATATTCATGTTATTGAGTCATGACATTTTTTTTATTTCAATGTGCCAAATTTGGCAAGTGTTGTAATTTAATTATTGACATGGCTAGTAAAGGGGAAACCAAGGTTAGTCAAGGGTTAACTAAGGTAATCTAAGAGTAGTACCCAAGCTTACCCCAGGGTTAAAAGTTTCTAGAATTTCTTTGACTTAAAAATCTATAGGTTAACTTTAGGGTGAGTTTTAGAGGGTCTTTTGGGCTCCTAGGGGCTAACCGGGGTCAGTTTTAGTCACCCAACTTGGTACCCTATGGGTTAGGGGTTATTTTCTATCATTAATGAGCCTCTAAACTCATTTATTACTCCCTTTAAGTGTTATTTTCAACTTTGAGCGAATTTGGAAGAGGAGTGTGACTTTGGTTAACCTCACTCTCTCTTCTACCCAAGTTTCATTTGACTTCACCCTTGGAGAGTTAGGAAGTGGTTTAGTTTAGGATTGGTTGGAGTTACCTCACCCTTGGGTTAAGCCTTGCTCATGTTGGAGGTTTTCCTATTTAGGGAAGGATTTAGGATGAGTTGATTGTTCACCCACTCTCTGCCCTTAGAGACAGAATTCAGTTTGAAGGAGCCTTTGAAGAAGGAGCTTAGGAAGGATAGCTCAACACCACTTCTCTTTACACCTTATCTTGCATTAAGGTTGGAATTCTATAAAGTTATTTGTTTAAGTTTATTTGTGTTCTTGAGCTCAAGGACTCCATTAATGGATTCTTATGTGTTTTGAAGATTTTTTTTTATGTTAAAAATTTAAATGTTTATTCTCAATGTCTTTATTTTGTGCTTTATTTTGAATCAGTTTTCAAGGTACACTTACCCTTGGGAGGGCAGAGTAGCCTTGGAGGGGTAGTTGGAAATGATTCCTATTAAGTGTAGAGTCTCCCATGTGAGGAGGGATAAACTTGGGGTAACATGATACCCATGAAGCCAAGATGGGCCTGAGGGCATTTAGGAGGTATAAGGAGGTTATTCAAGACAACATCTTGTAAAGATGGTCCTTATCAAGTCCATGTGAGGCTTGTGTATTCTACGTGTATTCTTGGCTTTCTCCTTCAGTGAGGTCTACCACTACCCCTGTTTCTGGGATGTCTCTTAGAGATACTTCCTCTGGTTCATCCTAATGTTGGGAAGTTTTCTTGTGTTTGAGTCTCTTTTTCATTTCCTACTTGTTGGGTGTTTTCGTTTGTAACCCATTCTAGATTGGATCCCCAAGCTCGGGGGTGGCCTTGTAAATTCCTAGGTTGGGAGGTGAGCCTCCATGGTTAACCTCAACGTTTTTGTTCAGGTTCTTGAAGGGATAGCAAAGATGGATAACACCCTTATGGGGAAGATGGGTATGGCTGGAAAATCATCATTTTGTAACCTTTATTTTATGAAAAACTTCATGGATTCTAGTTTGTATTAAGACCCTTATGAAGTTGTAGACTTATACTTTTGTTAACTTCCTTACCATGTTTCTACATGGAGGTTGAAAGGAAAATGCAATCATGATTCATTTTATAAATTGAGAAAGCTTGCAAAAAATTATGAAATGCATTTTACCCTTAATAAATTACCATTATGTTAATATTGAAACAAAAGAAAAGAATTCACTAAATTCATTGCTCCTATAAATGTAGAAAATTACCATTTAAATTTAAGCCTTTCAAATTTAGTAATTACATGCTTTTTTTTTATATATTGGATTCACAAAACAAACAATGAAGGTATTCTAAACCAAAATAGAAGTTAAGTTAATAAACTATTTGTAATTAATGTTCTTGAGAGAAATAATTATGTTCTTATTTTTGTTTCTTAGAATATTCTGAAAATTACTTAAAAAAAATATATGCTCAAAATTTACATTTTATTCCACCATTGTTAGTAGAATAAAATATAGAATGAAACCATGTATTTAAATTTTAAAAAAAATCTCCTATATAGTTGCTGTTTTGAAAAATACAGACATTTTTACACCAGTAAATCTATTAAAATAATTATTCTTTTTTTTGTGTGTTTTATTCTTGTCTTAAGTTAAGATCTATCCTATAAAAAAAATAATAATAATAAAAATGAAACAATAAAATATAAAAAGAAAAAAAAATGGTTTAGCGCAAGGCGCTGTGTTTTGCGTGGTTTTTTTTTAAAAAAAAAAATTAATAATTTGTTTGGGCAGGGAGGGCCGAAGCCCTTCCCCAACCCACATGTATCAGTGGACGTCGCGCGGGCACTGCCCCCACCCCATTGTGTACCACAGTGGGTGAGCGGCGTTGGCCGAAGACGGCCGCCCACCACTGAGGGCTGTAGTGGCATGGAGGGCGCCGCTCCGTCGGCTCGCCACTCTTCTCTGTGCCTTGACCTTCGTCCCCGCCTCCGCTTTTGTGGTTAGCCGCTTGGCGGCGATTTAAAAACCCTCCGCCCAGTGTATAGTCCGCCGCGCCTCCTTTGTTGGTTAAGGATTTTTAGGGCTAGGAGATGGTTGTTTTATTTGGTTTTTAGTTTTAGATTATTTAGATTGTATTTTTTTTACTATGTAAGGATCATTATTTAAAATGAGTTTTATTATAAAGTTGTTTTTTCTTTGTAGATTAGATTTAGATTAAAGATTTTTTTAATTAGAATGTTCAAGATTTAAGATTAGTTATTTATTTATTAATTTTATAAGATGTACTTAAAGACTTTCAAAATTTGGAGAAGTTAAATTTATTTATTAAATTAAGTATAGTTTAGGAATATTAAATAAATGTTTTAAAAAGAAAAGAAGAGTTTTATTTATATTAAGAGTTAGAATGATTTTTTTTTTGAAATGGTATTTGATTAAATTGATTTAAGATATTATTAAAATTTAAATAAAAATAAGAATTCTAATTTATTCATTTAACTTTTTTTTTAGTACTGGTGGACTTTTGGAGAATTCTTAGAGTACAATTGTGTTTAGATGTAATTATCATCACTCTTGACCCATTTTGTACATGGTTGACTTTTGGTCAACCATAGTCAAACCTTGGTCATTTGACTCAATTTTTGAACCCGGTGTTCCATGTAGCCTCGGGACCCTAGGGTTTCAATTTTCATGCTTTTGGAGATAGTTGACTTTTTGGTCAATATGGGTTGACTTTTTGGGTCAACTACCTCGATATGTGCACCTATGACTTCCATAGTGCTTAGTAGGCCCTAGTGACCCTCTACGTATTTTAAGGAATGGTTGACTTTTGGTCAACCCTAGTTGACTTTTAGTCAATCCATCTCAATTTGCGTGTACAATTCTTCCTTATGGTCTAGCGAACCCTAGTGCGTTTCCTTCACTTATTTTAGAGTATAGTTGACTTTTGGTCAACTCTAGTTGACTTTTGGTCAACTACCTCGGTTTATGTGCAGATTCAGTTTGGAGCTTTAGTAATCCTTTAGGATAGCTCTGGAAGCTATTCCTCTCCTTGTAACCTTTCTGGTTTCGTCAATCCCTTTGCACCATTTTGCGTGCACGTGTTACCCTTGTGATTGTTTTGGTATCCTGTTTTAGTGCGTTATTAAAAAATTTTGTTCATGTGTTCTTGCCCAACTTTTGGGCATGACAGATCAAGCTCTATAATTTATGCTTCCAATGCATTCTTATTTCCTGATTGGCTCCATACCATGCATAGTATAAAATAATTAAACACGTAATTAACTCAGTAGACAAATATTAAATGCGTACAAATGTTAGCCCAAATCTCATACAAGTCAACCTAAATAGTTTACATTGAAGTTTGAATCAATTCTAACATGTATGCAAAAATTGTTATGCTTGGCACTTAACATCTCTGTTGCTTGGCACTTAATATTCTACTCAGCTCGGCATGATGTAACTCGGAAACCTAAAAATTTCTCAGCAATGTTGCTTGGCCTTGAATGTTTAGCTTGGCCACAGTGATAACCAACTAAAACTGCCTAAGTAAATGACTAAGTGTAGGTCACTATTCATCAACAAAACTTAGGGATTAACAATCTCCCCCTTTGATATTAGTGGCAAAAACACACTTATCATTTTGATTCATTCCATCCAAAAGTGTTTCTTGAGTACACAATGTAATCCCCTTAGGAATATACATCATACTACATAAAAACTTACAAAGTATACATGCCTTCAAAAAAATATTTACATTGATACCTTTTACTGATCTCCTTATGTTGTATCCTTGTCAGTCCTATCAGATCCCCCCTTGTTTTTGTCACTGATTGTAGGTGGGGTCAAGTTATACTAGTCCAAAAACTATTTATGAAGTTGTAAGATGGACAAAAATGTAGTGTCCCAACTGTCCTTCACAAACTTCATAACCTCTATTTTGACTTCTAGCTTGGCAGCTAGACTTACTAAAATTTTTGTAGTGGAGAGATGAGAATCTCTCTTAACCAATTCATTTGCAGATGAAAGTTCTTTTAGAATGACCTCTAGATGAGGTATCAAGCTTGTTTTAATAGTAATCAATTTGGTCCTAATCCGACCATCTTCATCCATGAGCTCGGCTATCCTCCTTTGTGCATGAGTCAATCTGATAAAATGTAAGGAGCTAGTGCTAGCATCCATACTCATTGAACTTCTAGTTGACTTTAAGTCTAATTGCAATTTATCTAAAGCCTATAGATTATCCTTTGTGAAGAATTCAACATCACATAACTTCTTATACAAAGAATAAACATTTTTTGTAACTTCCTCCAAAATTCCTATAAGAGAAGAAAGTTCAACCTATTTTACCACAATCTCTCCTGAAATACCAATTGGGTTTTTGGTGCCTTGTTAATCCCTAAGATTTGTTGATGATTAGTGACCTACACTCAGTCATTTACTTATGTAGTTTTGGTTGGTTATCATCATGGCCGAGCTAAAAATTCAAGGCCAAGTAACATTACCGAGCAAGTTTTAGGTTGCCAAGTTACATCATGCTGAGCCAAGTAGAGTATTAAATGCCGAGCGATAGAGATGTTAAGTTCCAAGAAGAACATTTTTTGCATACATGTCCGAATTGATTCAAACTTCAATGTAAACTGTTTAGGCCAACTTGTATGAGATTTGGGCCGACATTTGTACGCATTTAATATTTTTCTACTGAGTTAATTATGCATTTAATTGTTTTATACTATGCATGGCAAGGAGCCAATCAGGAAATTAGAATGCATTGGAGGCATAAATTATAGATCTTGTTTGTTGATCTAGATCTCACTACCAGATCTGAAAAGACATCTAAGATTTCTTCTAACCCTAGAAAATAGAGTGAGTGAGAGATATACTGAGAAGGGTTGTTGTTCGTGAGAGATGAACAACAAGTCATTTTGAGAAGAAGCCTAGATCAAGAATAATGACAGAGAAGTGAAAAGCAGAGTAAAGACATCAGATTGAGAGATCACAGAAGGTATTGAATAGAGAAGATCCATAATCTGCATCTGAATGCATACTGAAAGATCACTACTTGAAACATTCTAATAGGTGTATCAGGTGAAATCTCTTAATAGAGTGGTTCTAGTAGACCATTTGAAATCCCCTAGCCAAGTGCTTACTTTACTGTAAGTTGAAATACTTTAATAAGGTAGATTGTAATGATCTTTAGTTCTTAACCAAACAGACCTTTAACCAGGTAGATTGCATGTTGCAATCAAACTCTTTTATCCCTAATAGACACACTTTATTTTTGCAGTAGTGAAGATTTGTTGGGTGTCATCCCCACCCTAGTTTTACCTATTTGGGTTTCTAGGTTACTGTTGACTGGACTCTTGTGACCATGTCTACTAATAAATGTAAGTTGTCACTGGGTATCGGGGTACCAGCCAACTTCACCTGTAAAGGTTGTCCGGGGAAATGAGATTCTCCAGGCCTCCAAGCACCTGAAGGTCGGGTCTCGATGGTGTAGGGCTCAGTTGGGAGATGTGAATTTTTTTGAGGGGGATAGATGGTTTCTTCAACTCGTTCTCTCTAGAGATTCAAACAAGTGAGGTTTCTCCAAACACGCTTACACTTAACAAATAAACTGAAAAAGATCCTGCAGGGTTAGAAATATTTTGTCTACCTATAGTTATGCTTAACATCCAAAACATAAACAATGCTCTAACACACTATGCTAAATACCAAAGGAATACATAACCATCAGTTCATATTTCATCAGTAGCAAAGAAAAGGTCATTAATCTACTTTAAGCATTAGAGCAGAGAACATGAAGAATACAAAGCATAAAATACCGTTAACCCAGATGTTAGAATGCCAACAACATCATAGCAAGAACTCTTCCTTCTTCATTAAAATTTCTTCTAGCAAGCACTGGTACGTGGTACAATGGTGGCTCAAAGGGAGCATCTAACTATTGAGAGCTTAAACTATGAGCATTGAGCTCTGCAACTGAGAAAATGAAAACTGCTTTTTCTATTACTTTGGACTGCAAAATCATGAATTTCACTGACCCTAGAATGAGGCTGGACTTACTATTTATACAAATACACATCTAACCCTAACCCTAACTTATGTTACCCTGTATAATAAAATACATTATCCAGTGGCCGGTACTACCTACGCCACTCTACAAAAGACCTAGAGACAGAATAGGCCTGTCATGTCAGAAGAAAAAGATGAGGTGGAGTTGAAGAATTAGCCTCAAGAAGAGAGCCAGGAAGAAGAAAGAAGAAAATTGATCCCCTGGGGATCGAGGCTACATGCCTCATAAATGGGAAAAGTGGTGCCCTGTATCCAATGCACCAGGTGTACATCTAAAGCGGCACCTTGAGAAGACCATCTGTCAAAAAAATTCTCGCCGATCCGATGTGCCTTGATGTAGCCATCCACCCTCTGAAAATCTTAATAACTACTTTGAAAGTGACCGTTTGGCCTTGGGGATCGGTACACGGGTCACTGAAAGAATGCAAAAAAATTTAGGATCCAAGACTCTAGGATATGGGAACTTACGTTCGAAAAGAATAAAGAATACAAAACACTTGGGTTTTCTCCAGCCCCTAGAGAAACTTTATTGTTGCTTATTATCATTGAAGACTTGAAGGAGATGGGAGATTGCATCTTCATTAATGTCTTTAAGGCTGACCCTCCGGTACTTGGCCACCTCAATCTGTTCCCCCAGGTCTGGAACATTTCCCTTAAATTCATCGGCTATCTTCACTGCATCATGACCACTAAGTACCATATGAGTTATTCTCATCATTTGAGCTCCATCTATTCCCTCTGGGGATTGATACCTGGACTCCATTAAATCATCAAACTTCCCCAAAACATGATCCTCTGGTGTGCATGTATCAGTGCTGAATGGATCGGCCCTAGAGACCTTTGAAACAAAATACTTGTATAAATTAAAAGAATATTGTACTACATTAATCTTATCTCATAGAGTCCCCTCCAGTTGCTTGATTACCCCCAATGTGAGGTCAAGTCTGGAGTGTTGGGTTCTCACAAAATCAAAGGACACCTCCCCCAAAATTTCAGATTTAGAAAAAATCTCCTCTCTAAGGCCGAGGAGTTCTTCCAACTCAACCTTCCATGCCTCATAATTATCAATGTTTGCCTCCCATATAATAACGATGGTCTTGGCCTAATGTCATATGTGGCAGGCCACATATAATTCTGGGAGTGTGGGCACCAGGAAACGTCAGACATTTCCTAATTGCAGGGTGACACATTCATCAACCGCTTGGGCCTTCTTTTTCATTGCTTTTAATGAGTCTATGTCACTCTACAATCATGGCACATCAGATGTAGAGGCTTCTAGAGGAATAACATTGATAGGACGGGCCATCTCAGTAAGCAATCCCATGAGGTTTGCATTTTTCTCCTTTTCTGCCTTGAGCTTTTGAGCCTCCTTTTCATAGAAAGCCTCTACTGCCTTGGCTGCCTCTTTTAATATGTCTACTTCACCCTATTTCCCTCTCTTCCCCAATGATATTTATGTGATGTTATAATCTCCGGTCTCCACCATCGCTTTGTCTATGTCTGGGGAAGGTGTCGCTATTACTGTGACTATTTCTCCACCCGGCTTAGTCCGAAGGGTGTGGATTGTCTGGGCCTTCTTGGCCTTTGGCAGGTTCTGTGCCTGAGAAATCATCTCTGCTAAAGAAAGATGGGCTTTGGGTGTTGCTGGGGGAGCCTTTCTCTTGTGAGATTCCACCAACCACTATGGCGGGTGGGGTGGCTTTGTAGCCAAAACCTATTCCTATAATTTCTTCCCAATTTCCTATTGTGCCTCCTCAGTAGTATGAGCCTCTTTCGGCTCCTCTATATCCTCTGTCTCATGACAATATTTTCTTCGATGGTATATGTATCTTTCACCCCACCATCTATATCCTCAACAATTTTTGGATCCTCATTGGTTTCTCCAGGGTTTTCTTTTTCTTCTTGTTGTTGCTCTTCCTCAACTTCTGTGGCTGGGATATCTTCTTCCATCGGTACATTTTCTTGTAATGGGGGAGGTAATGGGCCAAGATTCAATGTTTGGGCCATAGTGATTACCTTCCAAAATAGTGCCTCCGGGAGTGGCATTTGGAACACGATGGCTGGGGTTACTATTGTTCCTAAAGGTCTAGTTTCCCCATCTGATGCCATTTGTTCACTTTGCTTTTGTTGGTCCAACACTCCTGTATCCTATACCTCTAGGAATTTAGAGGCAACCTCTTACTCTTTCTCCTCCTCTTCTTCTACCTACTCCCATTCCTATGCAGGTTCCTATTCTGGACCTTCTTCTTGTTCCAGGATTTCAGCCTCCGGCTGCTCAATGTCCCCTTGCAAATTCCCAAACTTGTCAGTTCTGAAAATATCATTAAATTAATCCTGAGGGGGAGGATTTTCTGGGGCATGAGTAGGCTCTGGTTCCTTTTCCAGCTCCAAGGAGTTGGAAGAAAGGATCTCTACTTGTGGAACCTGAGGCATCCCTAGCTCAGGTTTTGCCTTAGGCTTTGGGTTAAGCCTTTTATTCCTCTTGGTGACCAAAGGTGGCCCCGCATCCCTTATGACCTGTTCCTATTCTGGGTCTACCCCCATTTATTTAACCATTAGTGCTGCTAGGGAAGGGTAAGAGGGAGGACGGATGGGTCTGGTCATGAGCACTGGGGTGGCCAACCTTGTGATTATTCTATCTTTCATCTGCTGGGAGGCTGCCAACGATTGTTTTATCTACTCCTTAATAGGGGTCTCCTGTGGGGCTAAGGTTTCCATTATTTATTTTCCCCTATCTTCTCTTTGTGAATAAGTTCTAGCCCCGGAGGTCAGCTTTGGTACTAGCTAGGCAGCCCCACAGATACTCCCAGGGCATACTTTTTTGAAGTAGGCATGGCTACGTTTGACCGAGTTATGGGTGAAATATTTAATGGTGGGCCCCTCTTGGGCATTCCAGTCTACTAGTGGGAGGGCCAACTTATCAATCCCCTTTGCTTTGTACTAGGGGTCTATCATGGATCCAAAGTCTGAGAAGTCATCTAGAAATCTCTGGAGTTTCAACCTTTCCATCATTCCCATGGTCATCCAGATGTAATGCCGGCTCCAGACTTCAACGTCCTCCTGGAAATCTTCACAGAAGTCCTCCATGTGGTATTGGTGGGGCTCTGACACCCGGGGAAGTGCCTGTGCAATTTTGCCGCATGGATCAAAATTCTTCCGTGCCAAGTAGAATTATGTTAAGTTTAGACTTTTGAGTTCGTTGTCTGCCTCCTTGGATGCGGCCAGACTGCATGAATAATTCCCACAAGTGATTGGGAATGGAATATTGGTGACCTTCTTCAAGGTGTAAAATGTGTGCAACTCCATTATTCGCCTGCAATATTCTAAAAGAATTATCTTGCTCCCACAATGTTTGGGCAACAAGTAAGGTTTCCCGAAGAAGTTGGTTACCCTTATGTATGTATCTTGCTGGAACTGTATATAGTAATGGCCATAAATTTTGACCAGATTTATTACCTCCATGGAGAGGCAGTATCTTGTATCCTGGGTAGGTGTGAGTAGGTTGTAGTAAATGAAGGCATCATTAACCCAACAAAAAATGGTGAAACTAGCCTCCCATTGGATTTGTGGGAAATAATCCCAAGGAGCCTTCTGACCTAGGCTGATCTTGAGTATGCTCGATGTATGTAACCCATTGGTGCGGGTTTGTTGTTGTGCCAGAGCCCAGAGAACATAGGAAGTCATATAGAACTTTCACTTTTGGACCACCTGGAGGAACTGAGAATCTACATGGTTTGAGATAATGGTGGCCCAATCAAAGTACTCTCCGCCAGTGGAAATTCCAAGCAAGAAGTAGTACATCCACCCTATGAATTCCTGGGTGTGTGGTTTCCCAAAGACCCAAGATAGTGCTATTATCCCATCTGGATGCTTTCTTTAAATTCAGACTCAGGAATTTCTAGCTTCATTCTCTTGGGGTCCCTCTTCGGGGTCTTGAGCCAATGATTATTCATGTATAGCCAGGCTGCTTCCTCCAACTACTTAAATTGTGCTAAGGCATCTAATCTAGTAACCATATTGGGGTTTTCAAACTGAGGGATCCCCAACCCTATTAAAAAAGTTGTGGCGTCAAGAGACACCATGGGAGTGGGATACCTGGTTGGTTCTAGGGCTGCGAGCATGACATCCTAGATGCAAGAGTTGTAATGTGCTGCAAGTGTGAGTATCAACTTCGAGGACTACACCAAGCATGAAAAATAGGCAGCCTTCAGGATCCCAGAATCCCCAACATTGATCGCCAGCGGATCCCTGGACTGTCGCTGAATGTACATTATTTTCACCAAGGCCTGCATCTCGGCCCACATTCTGATGCTAGTGTCAGTAATTAATCATACTTTGGAATAAATCTTTGATCCCACAATGACATTGTCATTCATGTATTTCATGCTCAGGGGCAATTTTTCCAAGGCCCTCTCCATTTTAGATTTTATGGCTGCCTTGGTGACTGCCATGGAAGGGAGTTCCAAACTCCCAGGTGGTGAAGATGCAAAAGCCTTAGACATGATGAAAGTATATTTCTTTAAAAATCTACAAGGCAAGACGATCATCAAAATTCATAGATAAATAATACTCCGAGATCCAGAGATCTTACCACTGCGGTGTTTATTTTCCTGAAATGTTAGTTTAGGTTAAAAATCCTAGAAAGTATATATATTGCAAACTTAGGAAATTAATTAATATTCGGGCTTGGGGATCTCAGCATATTTGACAAAAGTAAGATGTGGGTTGGGTGAGGGCCAAAGAACTAGGGTTTAAAAAACTAACTGTTGGAAGGTGTGCGTGAAAAGTGGACTTTCAAGCTCACATGGACGTCACGTAGCTACGCAATAAATGGGAGTTATGGCGATGGCGGCACCAACTATCCAAACGCATGTGAAGTAGAAACCACTTGGACAATTTTAAATGCATTTGTGGGACGTAAATGAAGCACAAGCTAGTTTATGGAGGAGAGAGAAAAATGCCTGGTTGAAACCAGCCAAGAGCCAAGTTTCAACCAGGTGGTACTCTGTATGGAACAAGCTCGCAGACTCAAAATGGGAAACAAACAAGGCACAGTGAACTCAACAAAAGACTGGGTGAATATACACAACATATACATCATTTATAGAAGAGTCAAAAGGTATACACATGCAAAACTGCAAGGATATACATTAATATACAGCAACTGTACATATATACAAAATGCAGAGCAACTATTTACACAAAACACATAAAACCAACAACATATACAAAATCTACAGAATATACTACACCTGCATAGAGGGCAGACAACCCTCTGGTAGAGCTGACCCACCAATGGGTGGAAAAACAAGATGACCAAGACAAAAACAAGGAAACAAGACAGAAAACACAAAGAAAAGCCAACAATGAAAAAGCAAGAAAATAGAGGAGATAAACCAGACACCAGCCTGAAAACTGGAAAAAGGAAGGAAGGCAAGGTGGCTACGAACACTCTACAACAACTTCTACCTTCAAAAGATCACTCCTCAACACCAAAAACCACTTGCAATTGTTCAGAATAGTTCAGAATAGCTCACACTAGACACTGCTTAAATCGCTGTGATATCACTCTGAAATTACTCAAATTGCTTAAGCATTTTAATCATGGTAATTGTGAAAATGATAGGTGATTTCTATTTATACCTGAGGTAAAAATCAAGTTACCTTTCCTTCCACAAACTCCAGAACAAGCTGACCTCTGGACTCTGGGCCTGGGGATTCGACATGACCATACCCTTTTACGAAAAGAAGTCATTGTGGCAAAGAATCTCAGAGTTCAGAATCTGGTTCCTAGAGAAAGAACAACAAACTCTGGGACCAGGTCCCAGAGACACAAAAGACAAGAATGAGAAAAACCAACACCAAAGGAAGAAAGACTCGGGGAAGGAAAATAGAGAAACAAAATGAAAAATGGAGACAAGGCAAGAGCCAGAAGTAGGAAAACAAAAAAGGGGGACCCAACATTTTGCACACAAAATATAGGGACAGGGATGCAGGGCATAACAAATGGTGACTATCTGGGATGAATGCCTTTGCACATTTGAGAACTACATAATCTCTGGTTAGCAAAATTGGAACAAATCATTGCTTGAAGTATCTTACCTATAAAGAGTGACATGTTTGGAAAAATTAGGTCATATGCGATTTAGTCTATGATCTTTTCATCAGTGGTGAAGTGTGTGCTTTGGAAGGAAGCCAAGCTGATGACCTCTGGGAGAAGCAAAGAGGAGGTACAAAGCATATCAAACCCCAAATTCATTATATTTTCTCATTTCTCCCGGAGACCAGAGTTTAGTCCCATTTCTTTTTCTTATTATTCTGTGCATTCCTGGGTGGGAGGGCGGTACTTCTTTTACCATCAAGTTTGAGTTTAGCTAAATTTAATGGTGGTACTTCTTTCACCCTTCTACCCACCTTAATTTGCTAGATGGGGAAGGAAAATTCCAGATCTAGAAAAAATCTTTTGAAAAGTTCAGACTTGGGTCAACCAACTAGTGCGACTAATCTACCCTTAGTGTGTCTAATTACTTGTTCCTTACTTTTTATTTCACTGATTACCAGACTTCCGAAGATAAATCCAATGAAGATCAATCATAATGTACTACCAAACTTGCAAGATAACTTCAAAGACTGGACTGATTCCATCATGCTAATAATAGATTCTTAAGTTCATCATCACATTGAAAGCAACATCCTAGAGACCAGATGTTATGTGAAGCATACCAATCCTCACAAAAGGGAGAGCAAAACGCCGGAACCTAAAAAGGAAAACAAGAAAGAACAAAAGACAATGAAAGAAAAGGGTGGTCCCAGAGGATGGCCAACAAGACTACTTACAAGGCAAGGTACCTCCCAACAAGGCACCAGAGTGAAATATTTGCAAGCGAGGGAAATTTACATAAAATACAACTTCGGGCAAACCAACCTTATTCAAAAGTTTGAGAAACTGTCCATTGATGGGCAATGGAACAAGTTCTCCAGTCATGGTGTTAAGGTGGTAGGTATTTGCCCCATAGATCTATCAAATTAGGTATGGTCTGAGCTAGAGCCGTTGAAATTTGGTGTTCTTTCCTTTCTTTTCCTGGGCCTTGTCCCACAGCAGGACCAAGTCCAAAATCTGAAAGGCCTTGTATTAGGCTCTACGGTCAAACCATCATTTTACCACCGCTTGTTGACACACAAAATATTCAAGAGCTATGTCTCATTATTCCTCCATCCACACCAGATTCAAAAGTCGAACCTCTACAATATTATCTCATTTGCTGAATTCCTACATAAACTGCAAAATTGGGATCTGTAAGTTGATTGGGAACACTGGGTTCTAACCATAAACCAAATGGAATGGGGAAATTCCCAGGGAAGCCTTAATTTGAATGCGATCTACCCAGAGGGTGAATCTCAGCTTTTGGTGCCAATCTTGGAGATTTTGTTCTAGCAAGTCTTTGATCACTTCAAGCAGATTCTTGTTTGTAGATTCAGCAACACCGTTTCCCTGGGTGTAATAGTTGCTGGAAAAATTTAGAGTGATCTTCTGATTATAGGTCCATTCAAGTAGTTCTTCTGAAGAAAATGCCAGACCATTGTCACATACTATAGCAAAGGGCATTCCAAATCTTGTGATGATGTTTTCTTCTAGGAATTTGATGACTACGTCTGCCATGTTGTTCTTGTAAGGTATGGCTTCAAACAAGTTGGTGTTGATTTCCCTGATGAAGTCAAATGCCCATTAGGTGAAAGGCCTAGCCTCGAAGACTAGTTGTAAGGGCATAGCCAGGTTATGCTCATGATGTGCCGCAGTCTGACAAGTATGACACCTTCAAACATGAGTGTGAACGTCTTTAAAAATGCAGGGCCAATAATATCCAGCCCGAAGGATCTGGTGGGTGGTGGCATCGGCTGGGCCATGCCCGGTCCTAAACTACCTATGGAATTCTTCAATCATTCTCGCAACTTGGTCTCTATCAATGCATCGAAGGTACACTCCCACATAGTTCCTGCAATAAAGCACAAAGTTTTTGATCATGAAGTGAGCACTTTTCATCTATAGGGTGAAGCATTTGTTGGGAGGTAATCTATCTAGGCATCTATTTTTAACAATAGGTACACCAGGTCAGTGTACCATGGGTCTCGAGTGATAGACTCCACTGTGTAAGTTTGACATTCTATGCGGGGAGTTTCTTTTTCCATTGCTTGACTTAGTCCCTAGCCTCAGACTATCTTTATGGGTTACATTTCCAAGTCATATTCTAGGAGGATGGCCATCCATTTCCCCTATCTTTCACCCAGTTCACTCTGCATCAGCAGAGATTTCATAGCCTGGTCCAGGATGATAGCATGCACCTTGCTTTGGAGAATATAATGCCAAAATTTCTTCATGGCGTGCATAAGAGCAAAGGCCTACTTTTCCAACAATGAATATTGAACTTTGGTGTTCTTGAAGGGGGAGCTCATGAAAGCTATGGGTTGTTCTTCCCCTTTGACCTTTTGGGTTAATACTGTCATGACAGAATGTGGCAAAGCAAAGGAGTAAATGTAAAAATGGAGGGAGTAGTGTGGACTAGCCAGGACAGGTGCCTCTGTTATCATCTATTTGATCTGGGTGAATGTCCACTTTACTTCTAGACTCTAATCAATTTTAATATCCTTTTTAATCATCTCATTGAGTGGCTTGACTACCTCGGCGAATCCAGTGATGAACCACTGGAAAAAGTTGATCTTTCTGAAGAAAAAGATCTCATTTCTTTCTTGCTACCGGGCATTTGTAAATTTAGCAGTACTTCAAATCTCTCAGGGTCAATGGATATACCCTTCTTAGAGAGAATATTCCTAAGTAGCTTCCCTTTAGTGACCTCGAATATGCACTTCTTGGGGTTGAGGGATATTCCATATCGGCGACATCTCTCACAAATCTGGGTGAGGTGGGCAGAATGGTCACACCTGTCTTAGGAAAAGATGGTCAAATCATCTATGTAGATGATTATGCATTGGTTCACAAGGCCTTCAAACACAATTTCCATAGCCTTTTGAAATGTGGTCCCTACGTTAATCAAGCCAAAGGGCATTCTTCGATATGCAAACATTCCCCACTTGGTGGTGAACTCTATTTTCTCTCTATCTTTGTACTTAACCATGAATTGGTTATATCCGGAGTACCCATCCAAGAAAGACATCATTTGGGATCCATTCACTATCTGCATCACCTCATCCAATGAGGGGAGAGGGTGATTATCCTTTTTAGAGGCTCTATTCAAATTTTGAAAATCTACACAAAGGCAAATTTCACCGCTCTTATTTCTCACAGGGACCAAGTTAGCAACTACGTAATGTGCTTGATTGGAAATATTATCTGGGCTGACAACAATTTCTCCACCTCCTGACAAATTAGAGGTTTGATCAGCGGGTTGACCGATCATTGCTTTTTCCAAAAAGGCTTAGCATCAGGTTTCAGAGGGATGGTATGAGTCATATGTTTTCAAATCCTCATATCCCCATGCAATCAAGTCTATGTATTCTCAAAGAACCATGAGAATCCTCTCCTTCTCCTTAGGGGAGTAGGAGGTGCCAATATGTATCATCTTTTCTTCACCAGGCTGGCCGATGTTTACTTTCTTGAATTTTCCTCCCTCAGAGAAGGATGACATATTTTCCTGGCCCTGAGGGTCTGAGTTGAAGATATGTTCAAGCACGACCATGCCCTTCAGGATGGTGTTGGTAGGTAAGTCCATGATCCCATCATCTTCATCACCCTGCCCAGTATCATCATGGTCTCGTTCCTCCACTATCTAGTCCTCGAAGACACCAACATTAGCCATGAATGCTAGGATATGTTGGTCATCCTCAAAAACTTAAAAATGGGTGACATTATCTGGAATGGACAGGGTGGGGATCATCTCAACCAAAAATCTCAGGAGTCGTGAGCCAACCATTGGCTCAAGTGTGCTGGTAGAAATAGCGAGGGCATCTGGGACATAATTATGTCGTCAGGGAATAAGATCAATGTCAAAGGTATCAAAATATTTAATAAGACTCCAAGCCCGATTGCGGTATGCAGCCAACCTTTTATCATGGCATGTATACTGACTTCGAATCTGTTTGACAATCAAATCCAAATCACCTAGAGCCCAGAGGTAGGTGATCCCTTTCCTTAATGTGAATAGGAGTCCAAGGACCAAAGCCTCGTACTTTGTAACATTGTTTATGTAGTTGAACTAAAGCCTATAGGATGTGAGGAAGGATTTCCCTCATGGGTTGATTAATTCTACTCTGGCCCCATAGCCTTGTTTGGACTGGGACCCGTCAAACTTAAGGATCCACAGATCGTTACTTGCATTCTGGAGCTGGGGAGAGGGAGTAGTCTTTGGATTTCCCTTGGGAGACTTGGGAGGAGCTTCCTCCTACACTATTGGTGCACGGGTGAGGTTTTCCTTAAGAGGGGTTTGGAATTGAGATCCACAAGAAAATTGCACTGAAGAAGGGCTTCCAGTAGGAATACTAGGTTCTGGGGAATCAATTATATGTTCGATGTGCCGGGTAACAATGGAAAGGCAAGTGTCACATTCTAACTCTAAATTTTTTTTATAGTGTACTCAGTACCAAGTTCTGGACAAAAGTGTAGTGGGGGTCGCTGTGACACCCTGAGAGTTAACCTCAACCCTCAACTTTTTTTCTAGGTCCTGGGTTCTCTACAAGACTATGGGATCCTCCTCGGGGGTGAAATCAAATGTTAAGATTTCAAAGGGCTGGTACACCCCAAGGGAAGTCTCAGAGAAGAAGACCTCACTAACCCTCCTGACTTTGGTAAAGGCCTACTTTATCCAGGGCTCACTCTCAACCTAGATCTTGTTTGATTCTCCTTCCCAAGGGAGGCACAAGTGGGAGAAGTCAATCGAAAAGTACCCATTCAAGGACTTAGACCAATTCTAACTTAATAACATCTCGTAAGTCCCTGGGCTGTCCACCACTTGGATATCGATTATGCTGGAAATCTTGGGGTCTTGGATAAGCTGTATCTAGACATTCTTCAATTCTCCCACCATTTTCACAGCAGTCTTATCTAATTGAATCATTGCACCATTAGATGGGGTGGGTCAGAATCTAAGCTTCTGGCATATGGATAGGGGCATGATGTTGCCTAAAGCTGTGAAGTCTACTAGGAAGTTCTGTATGTTTTTGCCTTGTATATTGAGGCCTAGTAGGAAGGGAGGATCTTCATTATTTCCCTAGAAGATAGCCGCATTGGCATCCTCAAAAGAGATAGTCTTGGGCGGGTGATTGACAACTTTTGGGTTTCTCAAGAGCTTCAGAAGAGACTTCTTCTACTCAGGACAGTTTAGCAAAACCTCCATCAAGGTCATGGAGGTGGTGGTTTTTTCTAATGCCTTTGTGATGTTGAACCTTCCTCCCAGGAATTGGTGGCTTCCCTCGGCCGAGTCTTTCACTTGGTTAGAGCTAGAACCTTTTACAGGGATGGGCCGGTTAGTTGCATTATCTTGGGGAGGAGTGTCCTTGGTAGGAGGTGTTGGTGTGTAAACTGGTCCTTTACTAGCCTGGCTCTGAGTGTTGTAAGGGACCCATGGGTTGGTGAAGGCATTGGCCTTAAAGGCCAGAATTGATTCATCAAAGAATCCCTGCAATTTAGATTCCTCTTCATCTTCTCCGGAGGATTCAAAGAAGATGGTCTCATAGGTGAATGCGTTGTGAGTTGACTCTTGCAAAGGAGGCTTCTGGGGAGTATGGTCAGATGATTGTTGCCTATCCATTTGGGAAATCATGATGAGTTTCTCTAGTGTGGCACAGTTTACCTTGCTGTGGGAACCTATGTCATGAAATCTACACAAGTTGGTCATGGGCTATAAATCTATGACTGGTGTAAAATGTGATGGTCCAGCACCACTTTGGTTGGCATGTTGGTTTGGAGGCAAACCTCCGGTGTTCGTGTTATTGTTCCATTACTATTGGTTGGGCCGTGGCCCACTGTTAAAGTTTCTTCCTCTATCATTGTTGTTTCATTGGCTAGAGAAAATATTCCCCCTTTGAGAATTGGAATTCTGGGGTGCGTAGGACCCCGCCTTCAGCTGACCCATGTCCATAGTCAGGGTGGACAACATTCATGAGAGGGATTCAACCTCGGTGGTCAACTAAGTGTTTGTCTCACAATGTTACGATTGTTGTTGTTGGTTCCCTGGGAAGGTAGCAGTATTCACCAGAGTTGAGGGTGACAATCCTCCAGCTACGGACAACTGAAAGAAGGGCACTCTAGGAAATTGTGTTTGAGGTTGTTGCATCTATTGCAGCTAGTTCCAAGGGAAGGATTCAAGGCCTGGTATTGCTGGAGTCTATGATAGATAAACATACCGGGCTTGCTGGTCTATCGGTGGGGGCGGGGGATTCATTTCCATCATAGGGGCACCCATTGCTATATTGGGATTATATCCCCTGACGTACATAGTTCTACTAGGGATCATGTTAAAGGGCGTACTCTACCCAATCCCACCTGGGGATTTGTTGAGGCCACAAGATAGTTCTAAGGCTACGTTGTAAACTTTTTCCAAAGTGTCCCGATCGCCCAGGGTGGTTATTCTCCAAAGGTGAGTGGTAATGAAGGGGTCCATCGCATTGAGGTAGGTTTGTATGGTTACCTCTGGAGATGGAATGAAAGGGCCCATGCACTGCTTCAAGGTGCATTAGAACCGATGATTGAATGCTGCAAGGGGTTCATTTTGTTCCTTTCTGATGGAAATAAACTGGCTGTGAGACGAAGCTGGGTCCACATATACACAAAAGGTAGCCAAGAGGGTGTCCTCCATATTCTGCCAACTGTTGATGGAGTTGGTGGGAAGGTTAAGGTACTAGTTCAGTTTTCCCTATCCCAAGGATAAGGGAAACATCTGGGTCACAACATCTTCATGTTGAATTTGGTGTCAGTTCATGGCATCTTTGTATGCCTGTAAGTATTCCTTGGTGGTTTGTGAGCCTAAGTGCCCATATCGTAGGCAAATTTTCTCTGGGTGTGAGGGTAAGTCATTGGCTGTGCCCGAAAAATTTCCCATGGGGGACCAAGTGTTACCAAAGTATGCAGCCATTTGGGGTGCCAAATTTTGAGTAGGTTGAACACTGGTCCCAGGGATTGTCTGGGAAGTTTGGATATTCTGAGGTACACTAGACCCCCAAACAATAGTGGCTGGTGTGGTTTTTTGGGTCCATTTCCTTCGAGCAGGAGGCTCGAGTTTGAAAAACCTTCCAGGGTTTGGGGCTAACCTAAGGATTCTTTCAAATCTAGCTAGGGAGAAAGACCCAATCCCACTAAAGGCTTGACTCCTAAAACTATGGCTTGGGGAACCCTCGGGAGGTGTAAAATCAGAATCTTGAGAGGGGGATGAGTTCATGCCCTCCTTCTAGTGCCAGTTTCTATTGACGGGACTCTTGTGACCGGGTCCACCAAAAGATGTAAGTTGTCACTAGGTACCAGGATACCGACCAACTTCGCCTGTAAAGGTTGTCTGGGGAAATGAGATTCCCTGGGCCTCTAAGCACCTGAGGGTTAGGTCTCGATGGTGCAGGGCTTGGTTGGGAGATGTGATTAGTTTTCAAGGGGGATAGTTGGTTTATTCAACTCGTTCTCTCTGAGGATTCAAATAGGTGAGGTTTCTCCAAGCATGCTTACACTTAACAAATAAACTAAGAAAGATCCTATAGGGTTAGAAATATTTTATCTAGCTATAGTTATGCTTAACATCCAAAACATCGACAATGCTTTAACACACTATACTAAATACCAAAGGAATACATAACCATCAGTTCATATTTCATTAGTAGCAAAGGAAAGAAGGTTGTTAATCTACTTTAAGAATTAGAGCAGAGGACATGAAGAATACAAAGCATAAAATACTGTTAACCTAGAAGATAGAAAGCCAACAACATCATTGCAAGAAATCTTCCTTGTTCATTAACATTTATTCTAGCAAGCACTGGTGTGTGGTACAATGGTGGCTCCAAGGGAGAATCTAACTACTGAGAGCTTAAATTATGAGCATTGAGCTCTGCAACTGAGAAAATGAAAACTGCATTTTTTATTACTTTGGATTGTAAAATCATCAATTTTTCCGACCCTTGGAATGGGGCCAAACTTACTATTTATACACATACACATCTAATCCTAACCCTAACTTATGTTACCCTATACAATAAAATACATTATCTGATGGCTGGTACTACCTGCACCACTCTACAAAAGACCTAGAGACAGAATAGGCCTGTCATGTCAAAAGAAAAAGATGAGGTGGAGTGGAAGAATCAACCTCAACAAGAGAGCTGAGAAAAGGAAAGAATAAAATTGATCCCCTAGGAATCGAGGCTACATGCCTCATAAATGGGAAAAGTAGTGCCCTATCTCTAATGCACTAGGTGTACATTTGAAGTAGCACCTCAAGAAGACCATCTGTCAGAAAACTTCTCGCCGATCTGACATGCCTTGATGTAGCCATCCAGCCTCTGACAATCTTAATAACTACTTTGAAAGTGACCGGTCGGCCTTGGGGACCAGGACATAGGTCAGTGAAATAATGCAAAAAAATGTAGGATTTAGGACTCTGGGATCTTGGAACTTACGTTCCAAAAGAATAAAGAATACAAAACACTTGGGTTTTCTCCAGCCACCGGAGAAACTTTATTGTTGATTATTATCATTGAAGACTTGAAGGAGATGGGAGATTCCATCTTCATCGATGTCTTTAAGGCCAACCCTTTGGTACTTGGCCACCTTAATCTATTCCCCCAGGTCTGGAACATTTCTCTTAAATTCATTGGCCATCTTCGCCGCATTGCGACCACTAAGTACCATACAAGTTATTCTCATCATTTGAGCTCCATCTATTCCCTCCAGGGATTGATACCTAGACTCCATCAACTCATCAAACTTCCCCAAAAGATAATCCTCTGGTGTGCATGTATCAGTGCTGAATGGATTGGCCCCAGAGACCTTTGAAACAAAAGAATTGTATAAATTATAAGAATATTGTAGTACATTAATCTTATCCCGTAGAGTCCCCACCAGTTGCTTGATTACCCACAATGTGAGGTCAAGTCTGGAGTGCTGGGTTCTCACAAAATCAAATGACTCATCCCACAAAATTCTAGATTCAGAAACAATCTCCTCTCCAAGGCCGAGGAGTTCTTCCAACTCAACCTTCGATGCCTCGTAATTCTCAATGTCTGCCTCCCATATATTGATGGTGGTCTCAGCCTGATGTAATACGTGGTGGGCTGCATATAAGTCTGGGAGTGTGGACACTAGGAAACGCCATACATTTCCTAACTGTAGGGTGACCCATTCATCAAACGCTTAGGCCTTTTTTTCATTGCTCATAATGAGTCTATGTCACTCTACAATAATGGTGCATCAGATGTAGAGGCTTCCAAAGGAATAACATTAATAGGCTAGGCCAGCTCAGTAAGCAATCCCTTGAGGTTTGCATTTTTCTTGTTTTCTGCCTTGTGATTTTTATCCTCCTTTTCATAGTGAGCCTCTACTACCTTGGTTGCCTCTTTTAACAGGTCTAATTTGCTCTTTTTCCCTCTCTTCCCCAATGATATTTCTTTGATGTTATAATCTTTGGCCTCCGCCGTTGCTTTGTCTACATCTGGCGAAGTTGTTGCTATTACTGTGACTGTTTCTCGACCTAGCTCGGTCTGAAAGGTGTGGACTATCTGCACATTCTTGGCCTTTGGTGGGTTTTGTGCCTGAGCCATCATCTCTTCTAAAGAAAGATGGGCTCTGGGTGTTGCTGGGGGGCCTTTCTCTTGCAAGATTCCACCAAGCACTACGGTGGGTGGGGTGGCTTTGTAGCCAAAACCTGTTCCTGTAAGTTCTTCCCAATTTCCTATTGTGCCTCTTCAGTAGTATGAGCCTCTTTTAGCTCCTTTGTATCCTCTGTCTTGTTGGCAATATTTGCTTTGGTGGTATATGAATCTTTCACCACACCATATGTATCCTTAATATTTTTTGGATCCTCGTTGGTTTCTCCAGGGTTTTCTTTTTCTTCTTGTTGCTGCTCTTCCTCACCTTCCATGGCTAGGTTATCTTCTTCCATCGGTACAATTTTTGGTAATGGGGGAGGTAATGGGCCAAGATTCAATGTTTGGGCCGTAGTGATTACCTTCCCAAATAGTGCCTCTGGGAGTGGTATTTGGAACACGGTGGTTGGGGTTATGATTGTTCCTAGAGGTCCAATTTCCCCAGCTGATGCCATTTGTTCACTTTTCTTTTGTTGGTCCAACACTCCTATATCTTGCACCTCTAGGACTTTAGAGGCAACATCTTGCTCTGTCTCCTCCTTTTCTTCTACCTACTCCTGTTCCTGTGCAGGTTTCTGTTCTTGAGCTGCTTCTTGTTCCAGGATTTCAGCCTCCAGCGGCTCAATGCCCCCCTACAAATTCCCAAACTTGTCAATTCTAAAAATATCATCAAATTCATCCTGAGGGGGAGGATTTGTTGGGGCATGAGTAGGCTTTGGTTCCTTTTTTAGCTCTGGGGAGTCAGAAGAAACAATCTCTACTTATGGTCCCTGAGGCATATCTAGCTCTAGTTCTGCCTTAGGCTTTGTGTTAAGCGTTTTCTTCCTCTTGGTGACCAAAGGTGGCCCCACATCCCTTAGGACCTATTCCTCTTCCGGGTCTACCCCCATTTATTTAACCATTAGTGCTGCCAGGGAAGGGGAAGAGGGAGGACAGATGGGTCCGGTCATGAGGACTAGGGTGGCCAACCTCATGATTATTCTATCTTTCATCTACTAGGAGGTTGCCAGTGATTGTTTTAGTTTCTCCTTAATAGGGGTCTCCTGTGGTGCTAGGGTTTCCATTATTCCTTTTACCCTGTCTTCTCTTTGGGAAGAAGTTCCAGCCCTAGAGGTCAGCTTTGGTACTGGCTGGGCAGCCCTGCGGTTACTCCCAGGGCATACTTTCTTGAAGTAGGCATGGCTACGTTCGACCAAATTACAGTTGAACTCTTCAATGGTGGGCCCCTCCTAGGCATTCCAGTCTACTAGTGGGAGGGCCAACTTATCAATCCCCTTTGCTTTGTACTAGGGGTCTATCGTGGATTCGGAGTCTGAAAAGTCATCTAGAAATCTCTGGAGTTTCAACCTTTCCATCACTCCCATGGTCATCCAGACGTAATGCCAGCTCTGGAGTTCAACATCATCCTAGAAATATTCCCAGAAGTCCTCCATGTGGTATTGGTGGGGCTCTGATGCTCAGGGAAGTGCCTGTGCAATTTTTTTGTGTGGATCAAAATTCTTTCGTGCCAAGTAGAATTCTATTAAGTTCAGGCTTTTGAGCTCGTTGTCTGCCTCCTTGGCTAGACTGAATGAGTAATTCCCACAAGTAATTGGGAATGGAATATTGGTCAACTTCTTCAAGGCGTAAAATGTGTGCAACTCCATTATATGCCTGTAATATTCTAAAATAATTATCTTGTTCCCACAATGTTTGGGCAACAAGTAAGGTTTCCCGAAGAAGCCGGTTACCCTTATGTATGTATGCTGCTGGAAGTGTATTTAGTAATGGCCATAACTTATAACCAGATTCATTTCCTCCATGGAGAGGTGGTATCCTGCATCCCAGGTAGGTGTGAGCAGGTTGTAGTTAATGAAGGCATCATTAACCCGATAGAAACTGGGGAAACTAGCCTCCCATTGGATTTGTGGGAAATAATCCCAAGGAGCCTTCTGACCTGGGCTGTTCCCAAGTATGCCTGATGTAAGTAACCCATTGGTGCAGGGTCATTATTGCACCAGGGCCCAGAGAACATAGGAAGTCATATAGAACTGCTTTTGGACCACCTAGAAGAACTGAGAATCCACGTGGTTTGAGATAATGGCAGCCCAATCAAAGTACTCTCCGCCAGTGGAAATGCCAAGAAAGAAGTAGTACATCCACCATGTGAATTCCTTGGCATGTGGTTTCCTAAAGACTCGGGATAGTGCTATCATCCCCATCTTGATGCTTTCTTTAAATTCAGACCGAGGGATTTCTAGCTTCATTCTCTTGGGGTCCCTCTTCGGGGTCTTGAGCCAATGATTATTCATGTATAGCCGAGCTACTTCCTCCAACTACTTAAATTGTGCTAAGGCATCTAATCTAGTAACTATAGTGGGGTTTTCAAACTGAGGGATCCCCAACCCTATCTGAAAAGTTACGGTGTCAAGAGACACCATGGAGGTGGGATACTTGGTTGGTTCTGGGGCTGCGAGCATGATGACCTGGATGGAAGAGTTGTAATGTGCTTCAAGTGTGAGGATAAACTCTGGGGACTACACCAAGCATAGAAAAGAGGTGGCCTTAAGGATCCCAAAATCCCTGACGTTGATCGCCAGAGGATCCCCAAACTGTCACTGAATGTACATTATTTTCACCAAGGCCTGCATCTTGGCCCACATTCTGACGCTGGTGTCGGTAATTAATTTTACTTTGGAATCAATCTTTAATCCCACAATGGTGTTGTCTTTCATGTATTTCATGCTGAGGGGAAATTTTTCTAAGGCCCTCTCCATTTTAGATTTTACGGCTGCCCTGGTGACCGCCGTGGAAGGGAGTTCCAGACTGCCTGGTGGTGAAGATGTGGAAGCCTCACACATGATGAAAGTATATCGCTTCAAAAACCTGCAAGGCAAGATGACCATCATAATTTGTAGATAAATAATACTCTAGGATCCAGAGGGCTTACCATCGCGGTGTTTATTTTCCTGAAAAGTTAGTTTAGATTAAAAAACTTGAAAACTATATATATTGCAAACTTAGGAAATTAACTGATATCCAGGCCCAGGAATCTTAGCATATCTGACAAAAGTAAGATGTGGGTTGGGTGAGGGCCAAAGAATTTGGGTCTGAAAAATTGACCTTTGGAAGGTGTGCGCAAAAAGTGGACTGTCAGGCCCACGTGGACGTCATGTGGCTACACAATAAATGGGAGTTATGGCAATGGCGGTGCCAACTATCTAAACGCGTGTGAAGTGGAAACCACTTGGATAATTTTAAATGCATTTGTGGGACATAAATGAAGCATAGGTTGGTTATGGAGGAGAGAGAAAATTGCCCGGTTGAAACCAGCTGAGAGCTGAGTTTCAACCAGGTGGTACTCTATCTGGACCAACCTCACAGACTCAGAATGGGAAACAAACAAGGCATGACGAACTCAAAAAAAGACCAGGAAAATATACACAACATATACATCATTTACAGTAGAGCCAAAAGGTATACACATGTAAAACTAGAAGGATATACATTAATATACATCAACTGTACATATATACAAAATGTAGAGCAGCTATTTACACAAAATGCAGAAAAGCAACAACATATACAAAATCTAGATAATATACTACACCTGCACAAAGGGTGGACAACCCTCTAGTAGAGTTGACCCACCAACGGGCAGCAAAACTAGATGACCAACACAAAATTGAGGAAACAAGATGGAAAATGCAAACAAAAGGCAACAACAAAAAAGCAAGAAAATGGAGGAGAGAAACTAGACACCAACATGAAAACCGGAGAAAGGAAGGAAGGCAAGGTGGCTGCAAATGCTCTATAACAACTTATACCTTCAAAAGATCACTCCTCAACACTAGAAACCACTTGCAATTGTTTATAACAGTTTGGAATAGCTCACACTAGACACTGCTTAAATCGCTATGATATCGCTCTGAAATCACTCAAATTGCTTAAGTGTTTTAATCGTTGTATTTGTGAAAATGACAGATGATTTCTATTTATACCTGAGGTAAAAAGCAAGCTACCTTTCCTTCCACAAACTCTAGAACAAGCCGACCTCCAGACTTTCGGCCAAGGGATTCTGCATGACCATACCCTTTTACGAAAAGAAGACATTGTGGCAAAGAATCCCGGAGTCTGGAATCCAGTTCCTGGAGAAAGAACGATAAACTTTGGGACTAAGTCCCAGAGACACAAAAGACAAGAATGATAAAAACCAACATTGTGGGAAGAAATACCTGGGGAAGGAAAATAGAGAAACAAAAGAAAAAAGGGAGACAAGGCAAGAGTCGGAAGTAGAAAAACAAAAAAGAGGGACCCAACATTTTGCACACAAAATGTAGGGACGGGGATGCAGGGCATAACAGTTACCAAAATTTTTTGCTATGAGATATACATTTCATGTTAATAATTCTATCTGATGTTAGGTTAAATTCATATATTTATGAATGTGGATCGATTTGTTTTAAGTGGTTAAGTTTTAAGATCTGATTCACTCCCCCCCCTCTCAGTATCTTGCTTTCCCTATTATTGTACTTCCAACAATTGGTATCAGAGTGCAGTTCACCTACAAAAGATTTTAATTAGCTTGTGAGTACAGATATTGAGATGGAGGTTTACAAGCTGGGTAAAGTCATTGAGAATCAGAAGATCAAGATTTAGCTAGCATTACATCAGCTTGAGATAGCAAGACAACAGTTGAAGAAATCATTAACAGCTAGGAAATATTTGGCCAAACAAATGAATGATACTCATTACCAAGAAGATGACACTACAAATCTATTTTAGAATGGAGATTCTACTGAGAGCGATGCGGCAAATGCAAATCTACTGGAAAATAACAATGCACTATGTGAAGAAGTCATAAAATTGAAAAGAGAACAAGAAATGCAGACAGTGAGACTATGTGAAGTAGTGGAACAAAAGAAGAAAGTTGAAGATGACAAAGCTATGGAAGAAGAAGATAAAAGAGTGATAACTTTCAGACTTGATGAAAGGAAACATGATGTGAAAATGATGAAAATAAATCAGGTTGACATGGAAAATTAACTGCTACTTGTAAGTTAGGAGATTAGTAGGCAAGATATGGAAATGATAAATCTAAGATCTAAGAACAATCAATTGAAAGATGACACTAGATTTGAGAAGGAACTTAATGAAAGGTTGAATAAACCTAATGAAGCTTTGACTCATTTTGAAAATTTGATGGAAGCATCAAAGAGGTCAAAGGATTCTTCTAGATTAGGCTACACTAAACCAAAGACATTTGCTGAGAAAAGAGAATCATCTTAGAATGGTGAAAGGAGGAATGCAAAGACAAAACACAACAAGCCTGTTTGCCACCACTATGGAAAACCACGTCATACAAAAAAAATATTTCTAAAGCACAAAAGGTAAGTCCAATCCTAAACCTAAGTTAAATAGTTACTATTTTAATTATAAGAAATTTGGACATAAAGCACATGAATGTTGGGCTGAAGCAAGTGATGCATAGGTCCCAAACCAAGTTTTAATGGTTATTGTTACAAGTGTCAAAAATATGGTCATAAAGCACAAGACTGTAGATCCAATGCTAAATAGAAATGGGCATCAAAGACACAAACAAAAGTATCTAAGAAAGGAAACACTTACAACTGGGATTATAATACAAGGCAGAGTTTTCATTACTATGAAGAATATGGACATGCACCTAAAGATGGCTTAAAGACTCATTTCAGAGGGAAATCTCAGTGTTGGATGAATGGAAGCTTAGTCTATTTTAGTTGTTTGAAGATAGGTCACACTAAGAGAGAGTGTAGGACCAGAGTTCCTAATCCTAATATTGAAGAAATCAGAGCATAGATGAACTAGACATGGGTAAGGAAAATAGAGCTGAGAAAAAGTGAATCCACTAAAGCTGAGGTCACCCAATCCAATAGATCAAGTGATCACACCATCTCTAATTGAGCAATAGAGGTATGTAAGGAACTGCATTTAAATTTTCAAATCTTACATCAGTTCCTAAAATGTAAATGTGCCAAAGTCTATATTTGCATATGTCAAGATGCACCAGGACATGCTTGTGACAGGTGCCAAGAAGAGTTATCTGCACTATATGTGCCGAGTTGGTTGGCCGAGTAAGTTGTGTGATGGCCGAGTATGGTATGCTGAGTGATATGCAAGTTGTGTTAGTTGGCCAATGATAGCTAGCTTGCACTAACTTAATGGACAGAAAATTTATTGCTTACCTATCTTGACCTTTTGAGTCTATATAAGGACTAAAAGTCTATTCTTCATTTAACCTTGCAATTTTTAGCATTCATAGAGCAATCAAAGAAGTTGCAGAATTGATCTTAGTAAAGTTTGTTTCTATAATTTTGTCAGCATGCCGTCAGCAACCCTAAGATGAAATAGTGTAAAGTGTTACTTGCCAAGGTACCCTGTTGTTCATTCTCAAACCCTAATTTCAGATATTATGGCTGCAAGTTCTTCCACACCAGTCAAAGGAATGGAGGAGCTGAAACAAATTAAACTAGTAAGGAGTGATGCATGTACACCGCCAAACTTTCGTGTCATTCCCGAAAGCACAATTTCAAGTGAACTGAATGGAGCCCTCTCATCAATCCCACCTAAGGTACTTATGATACATGATGTTAGACCCTTTTACATGGTTAAAATTGGTGAAGTGGGTGATAACGAATTAAGGAAATCCTACAACAAGTTATGTGAAAATGGAATTTTGAAAGATGAATTCAAGCATTTAGCTGACAAAGGGCTAACTTATGCCCTAGATTTTTTGCCAAACTTCAAGGATGAATGGATTAAGGTTGTTCTAAGCTGAGTTCATAATATGAATATGTGGTTGGACAATGGACCAGTAAGGATCACAAAATATATTATTGATTGAGTTACTGGATATCCTGTTATCACTAGTAAGCTAAGAATGAGAGATAAAAAGAAAGAAGAGATAGCAACTAACACTGGAGCTCTTTGGAATAACATAGGTATGACTATCCCTACAATTGAACATTTGGAACTTGACTTTGGAGTAAGAATGATTGCACACAAGTTCTATCAGTCGATCCGACTGGACAGTGTTCCTTGTACAGCCGTGGACCAGGCATTGAAGATAGTCAAGAAGAATCACACCTACGACCTTGTCAAGCTACAATTGATACAACTAACCAAGAACTTAATATAAATTAGAAAAGCCAAAATCTCATCATGTAAGTTTGGCTCTTTTCTAGTTTGTATATTCTTGTATGTATAGAAGTCATTTCCTACACTAGGAAATATTGTTTGGAAAAAGGATAGACCTATTACTATACAGATTAGTGAATGTATTCAGCAATTAGACAATAATTTCAATAGTATTATAGGAAACTATTTTGTGGAATTCAAAAAGAGAATGAGGTTGAGGACTAGAATTCCCAATTCACTTGTGGAAAATCACTTTGAAGAGATATGTTTCCTAGTTGATACATATTACACTTACATTCAGGCTATGACACCTAGGGTATCATGGTTGGGGCCATTTCCCTATGAAGTTAACATTGATGAAACATTAGTAGCTATCATAGCACTCCTAGCAGAGGAGATTGGTACAAAATAAAAAAGATTAAGAAATTATGATGAATCTAAGGAAAAGATATCTATGAATCTTAAGGAAGGAACCATGGAGAGAAAAAGGAAAAAGATTGTGAAAAATTTGAAAAAGATGGTTGGCTTTCTGAGTGATGAGGAGCTAAAGGATGCACCTCTAGACATATCTACTAGACAAGGATAAGATGTATCTGAAGAATAAGAAGTAGAAGTCAGTGAATCTGAAGAAGAGATTACTATTAAGGCAAAAGGAAAGAGACTAGCAGTAGCCAAGGTAACCAAGTCGAGTAAAGCAAAACCTAGAGTTACCCCTCCCATTGCAAATCATCTAAGGACAAGGGCATTCACTGCCACATCATCAGTAGAGAAAACAAAATTTTATGTAAAGAAGATTGGAGAAAGTAGTTCTAGATCAAAGACAATATTTGCAACAAAGGTTGTACCAAGCCTACAAGTTAAGAGACCAAGAATGAAACTACATTTGGATCCAGAAAGTGATGAAGACAAGACAGAAAATGATAAGCCCAACAACATACCAACAACACCATTAAAGAGACCTGTTATGCCCTGCATCCCTATCCCTATATTTTGTGTGCAAAATGTTGGGTCCCCCTTTTTCTTTTGTTTGTTTTTGCTTGCAGCTCTTGCCTTTTCTTTTTCCTTTTATTTTTCTTTCTCTGGGGTTTTCTTCCCCATTGTTGTATTTTGTTTGTTTTTTTTTTTTCCTCCGGGACTCTGGTCCTAGAGATTGTTCTTTTTTGGGAACCGGACTCTGGACTCTAGGATTCTTCACCACGATGTTCTTAAGGGTATTATCCCAGGGAATCCCTGGGCCTGGGGTCCAGAGGTTTTCTCATCCAGAGATTGCCGGAAGGAGGAGGATTACCATTTTTACCATGGGTATAAATAAAACTTATCTATCACTCTCACATTTACCATGATTAAAACTTTCGAGCACTTAGAGCGATTTTAGAGCAATTACAAAGCGATTTATAGAGTTAGCAATAATCAGTGCTTAACACTTCCATCATTTTCAGGCGATTGTGAGTGCTTTGTGGTGGCTGTTGTGACCGTCTGACAAGTTGAAGCTGTTGTAGAACTCTTGTGGTAACCCCTTCCTTTCCTCCACCCTTCGACATTCTCAGGTTGGTGTTTCTGTTCCCGCCTTTTTGTTTTCTTCTGGTTGGTTTGGTGTTTCTTTTATCTTGCTTTCATTTTTTGTCTTTCTGTTTAGTCTGTCTTCTATTTTCTAGTTTTGCCGCCCATTGGTAGGTCAGCTCTGCCAGAGGGTTGTCCACCCTCTGCACAGATTTGGTCAGTTTGTAGATTATGTAGATAGATGTATATACTCTGCCTTGCCTGTTTCCTGTGGACATCATTCCGCGTTGTATATTTTTGTATATTTGGTGTATATATCCCTCTGTTCCCATGTATATATCTCTTAGCCTTCATGTATATCCTTTTAGGTGGCTTGACAAGGTAGTCGAGTTGCCTGTGTTGCTGGTTTTCTGCCCATGAACTCGTTTCGGGGAAGAAAACCACCTGTTCAAAACATGGCTCTCGGCTGGTTTCAAACAGGCAGTTTTCTCTCTCTTCCATAAAACTAGTCAAACCCTCATTTATGTCCCATGCACAAAATCAATTCCAGCCAAGTGGCCTTCACTTTTCACGCGTTCGGACAGTTGGCTCCGTCGTCATCACCATAACTTCCATTTAATACCTACGCACGTGGCTCCCACGTGGGCTTGATGACTTACCTTTTTACATGTCCTCACTAATGGTTACTTCTTTGGGCTCTAGGTCTCCTACCATCATCCATCCTATGTCTTTACCAAGTGTGATAAGATCCTCAGACCTGGATGTTTAATAAAATCTTAAGTCTATGTGATGCGTTTGCTTTTCGGTTATCTTTGAATGAAACTAACTTTTCAGGAAAAGCAAGCATCACAGTGGTAAGATCTCCGGACCCCAAAATATTGATTTTGATTAATATGTTTTGAGGGTCACTTTGCCTTGTAGGTTTCCAGAGTTTATTTCCCAAGCATGCCTAAAGCATCTGCATCCTCTGCACTCGGAAGTCCAGAGCTACCTTCTGCGGCAGCCACCAGGGCGATAGTAAAGTCCAAAATGGATAAGGCCCTAAAAAGGATGCTCCTAACTATGAAGTTTGTGCAGGACAATGTCATTATGGGCTCAAATATTGAGTCTAAAGTCAAACTTATTACCGACACCAACATCAGAACATGGCCAGAGATGCAGGCCTTGGTAAAAATAATGTATATCCAGTGACAGGCTGGAGATCAGCTAGCAATCAACATTGGGGAATCTGCAATCCTCAAGGTGGCTTGTTTCCCATGCTCTGTGCAATCTTTGGAGCTTATCTTGACACTGACCACCAACTACAACTCTTATGTTCAGGCTGTTATGCTCACAGCTGCAGAACCAACCGGATACCCTACTCCTTTGGTATCCCTTGACCCAGTCACATTCCAGGCAAGTCTGGGAATCCCACAATTCACTAAGGCCTCAGTGGTTACCAAGACTGATGCCTTGGCCCAATTCACATAGCTGGAGGATGCCGCCCGAGTATATATGAATACCCATTGGCTCAAGGTTTCAAAGAGGGACCCCAAAAGGATGAAGATAGAAATTCCTCACTTCGAGTTCAAAGAGAGCATTAAGATGGGAATGATAGCATTGGCCTGGGTCTTTGGGCAACCCTCCGCCCAAGACTTTGCTAAATGGATGTAGTACTTCCTCCTCGGCATCTCCACCAAGGGAGGATACTTCGATTGGGAAATAATAATCTCCAACCATGTCGACTCCAAGTTCCTTCAACTAAATAGGAAGAAGAAATTCTACATGTCTTCCTATGTCTTATGGGCCCTAGCGCAGTAGAGGCCCCACGCCCACGGCTTACTTATAGAAAGCGTGCTTGAGATTGGCCTGGGACAAAAGGCACCATGGGATCATTTCCCACAAGTTCAATGGGAGGCAAGCTTCCCTAGTTTCTGTCGAGTAAACAACGTGTTCATTTATTATCATCTACTCACACCCACCTGGGATGCGGGATACCTCCTATCCTCAGAGGTGATGAATTTGGTCTATAGTTATGGACATTATTACATCTAGTTCCAATAGCACACTTACATTAGGGTCACTGGATTCTCTAAGAAACCCTACTTGTTGCCCAAACACTGCGGGGACAAGATCGTGCTCTTGGAATACTGCAGACAAATAATGGAGGTTCATGCCCTCTTTGCCCTGAAAAAGATACCCAACATTCCATTCCCAATCACTTGCGGGAACTACATATGTAGCCTGGCCGCCGCAAAGGAGGTGGAAAATGAATTGAAAAGTTACAACTTGGAGGAATTTTATTTGGCGCAGAAAATTTTTGATCCGCATGGCAAGATTTCAACGACATTGCCCCGGGCTTCGGAGCCCCATCACATCCATATAGAGGATTTCTCGGTAGATTTCCAAGATGATGTGGAGGTGTGGAGTAGGCACTACATTAGAATGATAGTTGGCATGATGCAAAAGTTGAAGCTCTAGAGGTTTCCAGCGGACTTCTCAGATGCCGCCCCCACTACCAATCCCCAGTACAAGGTAAAGGGGATCGACACAAGGAATCTTCCACCAATAAACTTGGAAGCCTAGGAAGGGCCCACAATTGAAGACTTCACTCAAGAGGTGGTTGAGCGAAGTCACACCTATTTCTAGAAGGTGTGCCCTGGAAGTACCCGCCGAGCAGCCCAGCTGACACTAAAATTGACTCTGGGGGCCGGGACTTCTTTGCAAAGAGATGATAAAGGTAAAGAGATAGATACAACCCCTCCTGCACAAGAAGTCCCCATCAAATAATAGATAAAAAAATTAGTGGCAGCTTCCCAGCAAATGAGGGAGAAATTAATAACGCGGCTGGCCACTCCACCGCTCATGGCCGGGCCAATTTGTCCCTCTTCCTCCCCGTCACTGGTAGCTTTAATGGTTAAGGAAATGGGGGTGGATCCCACGAAAGCAGCAGCAATAAGGGACGCGGGTCCACCTTTGGTTACCCAGAGAAAGAAGAGGCTTAACAAAAATCCTAAGGTAGAGCTAGGGTTGGGAACATTCCAAGCCCAACAAGTAGAAATCCTCTCTTCCAGTTCCCCAGAGCTGGAGAAGGAAGCAGAGCCTGCTAAAGTCCCGGCCAGTCCCCCTTCGCAAGAGGAATTTGATGATGTTTTTGCAGCCGATGAGTTCAGAAACTTGTAGGGGGACAATAGACAAGCAGGGACAGAAGTCCCAGGGGCAGAACAAGAAGCTTCTGAACAAGAGCATGGATAGGAACAAGAAAAGTAGGTAGAAGAAAGAGAGTCAGAGCCAGAGATTGACTCTAGGGCTCAAGTGATGTAGGATTAGGCAATGGACCAACAAAGGTAAGGTGAACAAATGGCATCTGCTAGGGGAACCGAACCTTTGGGAATAACCATAACCCCAGCCGCCATGTTCCAAGGGCCACTCCCGGGAGCAACCTTTGGGCAGGTGATTACCGTAGCCCAAAATTTAAATCTTGGCCCAACACCTCCCCTAATGCCAAAGGATGTACCAACAAAGGAAGAAGCCTCGATAGTAGAAGAAGAGAAACAGGAAGAGCAGTATGAAGAGGAAATCCCTAAGGAAGCCTACCAAAGTCTAGACAGAGTAATCAACATAAAGGACAAGGCTGAGGAGATGGAACTTGAAGAAAATATTGCTATAGAAGAAGACACAGGGAAAGGGACAGATGAGGTCCACGTCACTGAGGAGCAATAGCCGCAAGACACCGGGGAAGAACCAAGGGAACAAATTCTGGCAGGAAGGACACCCCTACCGCCTTAGTGGCTAATATAGAGCATGAAAAGAAAAGCTTCATCCACTCCCGTAAATCCTCTCTCCCTAGCTAAAATGATGGCCCAAGTTCAGGCCCCACCAAAGGCCAAGAAAGCCCAAACAGTTCATACTCTTTGAATTGGGCTGGGTGGAGAAATAGTTGCCATTGTTGCGACACATCCCCCAGGCGCCGATGAAGCAACTGCAGAGCCTAGAGATTACAATGTTGCAGAGGCATCATTGGGTAAAAGGGGAAAGTAGGGCAAGGTGGAATTGCTGAAGGAGGAAGCTAGGGCAGTGGAAGCTCATTATGAGAAAGAAGCCTAGAGGCTCAAAGAAGAAAAGGCAAAAAATACAAACCTTATGGGGTTGCCCACTGAGCTGTCTCGACCTATCAATGCCGCTCCTCCAGAGGCCTCCACCTTTGAAGATCTACCATAGAGTGACATAGATTCCCTACAACTAATGAAGAAGAAGGCCCAATCAGTGGATGAGTGGGTCGCCCTGCAGATAGGAAACACCCAGTGTTTCCTGGTATCCACCCTCCAGGATTTATATACAGCCTGACATGTTATACACCAGGTGGAGACTCTTATCGACCTGTGGGAAGGTGATACTGAGAATTATCAAGCATGGAAGGTATAGCTTTAGGAACTCCTTAGCCTAGGAGAGGATATGATTTCTGAATCTGGAATACTGGGAGATGAATCATTTGATTTTGTGAGGACCCAACACTTCAGACTTGACCTCACATTAGAGGTAATCAAGCAACTGGTAGGGTCTCTGCAACATAAGGTCAACGCTATGAAATATTCTTTCAATTTATATATCTTTTGTAATAAAGAATTCCAGGGCCGACCCCCTCAGTACAGATACATGTACCCCAGAAGATTAAATTTTGGGGAGTTTTGATGAAATAATGAAGTCCCGGTATCAATCCCCAGAGGGGGTAGATGGGGCCCAAATGACAAAATTAACTCGCATGGTACTTAATGGCCATGACGCGGCAAAAATGGCCGATGAGTTTAAAGAGAATGTTCCAGACCTGGGGGAACAAATTGAAGTGGCTAAGTACCGGAGGGCTAGCTTAAAAGATATTGACGAGGATGGCATCTCCCACCTCCTCCAGGCTTTCAATGATAATAAGCAACCTTGAGCTTTCTCCGGAGGCCGGGGAAAACTCAAACGCTGGGTATTCTTTATTCTTTTGGGGACGTAAGTTCCCAGATCCTGGAGTCTTAGATCCAAAATTTTGTATTCTTTCAAGTGATCCATGTCCCGGTCCCCGAGGCTGACTGGTCACTTTCAGAAGCGGTTAATAAAGGCTATCAGAAGGTGGTTGGCTACATCAAGGGGGCGTCGACTCAACAGTTGGTTTTTTGATAGGATGGTCTTGTCGAGGCACTGCTCAGAGGTACATCTAGCGCATTGGAGATAGGGTGCCACATTTCCCATTTATGAGGCATGTAGCCTCGATCCCCGGGGGACCTACTTTCTTCCTTCTCCTTCCTAGCTCTCTTCTTCAGGCTTAATTTTTCGCTGTATATTCTTGTCTCATTCTTCTAACATGGTAGACCTATTCTATCTCAAGGCCTTTTTTAGGGTGGCGCAAGTAGTACCGGCCCCTAGATATTGTATTTTATTGAAACATGATGTAAAATAGGGTTAGGGTTAGAAGAAAATTGTATAAATAGCCAGACTAGCCCATTTCCAAGGGTCGGCAAAATTGATGATTTTGTTGTCCACACATAATAGAAAGGTGATTTCTCATTTTTAGTTGCAGAGCTCAATGCTCCTTTGTTCTGTTCTCAATAGTTAGACACTCTCTTGGAGCCTTCATTGTACCACGCACCAGTGCTTGCTGGAAGAAACACTAATGAGGAAGGAAGAATTCTTTACAATGATGTTGTTGGCATTCTTGCTTCTGAGTTAATGGTATTTTATGTTTTATTTTTTTTGTCTTCTACTATGATGTGTTAAAATAGATCAACGACCTCTTTTCCCTCGCTACTAATGAAATTCTAATTGATGGTTGTGTATTTCTTCGGTATTTAGTGTAGTATGTTAGAGTATTATTGATGTTCTAGATGTTTAAACATGACTATAGTTAGATGAAGTATTTCTAACCCTGTAGGATCTTTTTTTATTTTATTTGCTAAGTGTAGAATGCTAGGGGAAACCTTACCTTATTGAATCTCCGGAGGGAATGAGTTGAAGAAACCAGCTATCCCCCTCGAAAATGGTCACTTCTCCCAACCAAGCCCCGCATCGTCGTGACCCGACACCTAGGTGCTTGAAGGCTTGGGGAGTCTAACTTCCCCAGATAACCTTTCCAGGTAGAGTTGGCCGGTATCTCCGATATCCGGTGACAACTTATTACTTTTGGCGGACCTTGTTAGCAAAACCCCATCAATAGAAACTGGAACTAGAAGGAGGGCATGAACTCATCCCCCTCCTGAGATTTTGATTTTGCACCTCCTGAGGGTTCCTTGAGTTATAGTTTTAAGAGTCAAGCCTTCAGTGGGATTGGGTATTTCTCCCCAATGAAATTTAAAAGAGTCCTTAGGTCTTCCCCGAACCTTGAAAGGTTTGTCGAACTTGAGCCTCCTGCTCAAAAGAAACACCCCTCGAAAATCATACCAGACACTATTGTCTGGGGGTCTAGCATACCTCAGAATACCCAAAATTCTCAAGAAATCCTGGGAACCAGTGCCCAAACTACCCAACATATAGTTCCGCTAATGGCCGCATACTTTGAAAACATCGGGTCCCCAATGGGAACTTTTCCAGGCACAATCAATGACTTACCCTCTCACCGAGAGAAGATCTACCCACGATATGAGCACTTAGGCTCACGAACTGCAGAAGAGCATTTACAGACATACAAGGATGCCATGAACTGACACCAGACCTAGTATGAAGATGTTGTGACTCGTATGTTCCCCTTGTCTTTAGGACAAGGTGAGTTAAACTAGTACCTTAACCTTCCTGCCAACTCCATAAACAGTTGGCAGGACATGGAGGATGCCTTCCTAGCTACCTTTTGTGTGCATGTGGACCCAGCCTGGTCTGATAGCCAGTTCATCTCCATCAGGAAGGAACCCAATGAACCTCTTGCAGCATTCAACCATAGGTTCCAGCGTGACCTGAAGCGATGCATAGGACCTTTTATTCCATCCCCACAAGTAACCATAAAAACTTACCTTAACGCGATGGACCCTTTCGTTGCCACTCTCCTTTGGAGAACAACCACTGCGGGCGACCGTGACACTTTGGAAAAAGTTTATAACCTAGCTTTAGAACTATCCCATGGTCTCAAAAAATCCCTGGGTGGGATTGGGCAGAATATGCCCTTCAACATGATCCCTAGCAAAATTGTGTATGCCGGGGGGTACAACCCCAATCTGGTGATGGGAGCCCCCTTGATGGCGATGAATCCTCTGCCACACCTGATAGACCAGCAGGCCCGGTATATTTACCCAATGTAGTTTTAGATGGTGCCAGGTCTAGAAAATTTCCCTTGGAATCAGCCACAGTAGGCACAACAGTCTCAGACACAACCGTCCAGAGTGCCCTTTTTTTAGTCATCCGCAACCGGAGGATTGCCGCCCTTGACTCTGGCTAATACTGCTGCCTTCCCGAGAAACCAACAAAAACAACCATCACATTGTGACGCCAATACTCAGTTGACCGCTGAGGTTGAATCCCTCTGGAAAATGTTGTCTACCTTGATAGTGGACATGGGCCAACTATAGGCAGGGTCCTACGCACCCCAGAATTCAAATTTCCAGAGGGGAAATATTTTCTCTGGCCAATGAAACAACACCGAAGGAAGAAAATTCAACAACAGGCCTAGGCCTAATCAATAGCAATGGAATAATAATGTGAACACTGGAGGCCCACCTCAGAACCAAAATGCCAACCAAAATGGTGCTGGACCATCACATTTCACACTAGTTGCAGACTTCCAGCTCATGACTAATTGGTGTAGATTGCACAACACGGGTTCACACAACAAGGTGAATTGTGCCACCTTGGAAAAGGTCATTATGATATCTCAGCTAGACAGGCAGCAGTCGCATAATACCACCCCTCTAGAGCCTTTGTCCAAGAGCCAACCCACAGTGCCTTCACTTGTGACACCATCTTCTTCGAAACTTCCAGGGAAGATGAGGAAGAATCCAAATTGCAGGGATTCTTTGATGAATCTATCCTGCCCTTCGAGGCCAATGCCTTTACTAACCCGTGGAATCCATATAATATTCAGAGCCAAGTTGGTAAAGGACCAGCTTATACACCCACACCTCCTATCAAAGACACTCCTCCTCCCCGGAATAACGTGGCTGACCGACCCACTCCTCCAAAGGGTCCTAGCTTTAACCAAGCAAAAGATCTAGCTAAAAAAAATCACCAGTTCCTGGGAGGAAGATTCGACATTACAAAGGCGTTGGAACAGACCACCACCTCCATGACCTTGATGGAGGTTTTTCTAAACTGTCCCGAGTAGAAGAAGTCTCTTCTAAAGCTCTTGGGAAACCCAAAAGCCGTCAGCCGCCCGCCCAAGACTGTCTCATTTGAAGATGCTAATGCGGCTGTCTTCGAAGAAAACAATGAGGATCCCCCCTTCCTACTAGGCCTGAATATCCAAGGCAAAAATATACACAATTTCCTAGTAGACTCCGGAACTTCGGGTAACATCATGCCCTTATCCATTTGTCAGAAGCTCAGATTCCATCCCACCCCATCTAATGGTGCAGTGATCCAACTAGATAAGACTACTGTAAAAATGGTGGGAGAATTGAAGAACGTCCGGATATAGCTTATCCAGGACCCTAGGATAGCCAGCATAATTGACATCCAAGTGGTGGACATCCCAGAGACTTACGGGATTTTATTAATTCAGAATTAGTCTAAGTCCTTGAATGGATACTTTTCGACCGACTTCACCCATTTATGGCTTCCATGGGAGGGAGAATTAAATAAGATCTGGGTAGAAAGTGAACCCAAGATGAAACAGGCCCTTACCAAGGTTGGAAGGGTCAATGAGGTTTTTTTTTCTGAGACTTCCTTGGGGGTGTATCGACCCTTTGAAATCTTGACATTTGATTTCATCCCCGGAGAGGATCCCGCAGTACTGCAGAGAGCCCAAGACCTAGAAGAAAAGATGAGAGTTGAGATTGACTCTCAAGTTGCCATAGCAACCCTTGCCACACTCCTATATAGCACTTAGTGCCGAGTACACTATCAGAAACATTCAGAGCTCAAGTGTGGGCCCTGTCTTTTGGTCGCTAACCGGCACCTTGATAACTTCCAGAATAAATAATGTGTACCCAATTCCCCAGAGCCTAGCACTCCTACGAGATGTGTTCCCATGGTGCCATCTCCCTGGGAATCCCAAATTCAAACACCTTTGGAGGTAAACTCTACCTCCACATGAGAGGTTCGGGAGGGAGCCCCTCCTAAATCTCCCAACAACAATCCAAAGGCTACTCCCCTTCCCCAACCCCAGATTACGAACAATGAATTATGGACCCTCAAGTTTGATGGGTCCCAATCCAAAAAAGACTGCGGGGCTGGGGTAGAACTAATCAACCCGTGAGGGAGGTCCTTCCTTGTGTCCTATAGACTGTAGTTTAACTATACAAACAATGTCACAGAGTATGAGACTTTGGTCCTTGGACTCTTATTTGCGTTAAGGAAAGGTATCACCTGCCTCTGGGCTCTGGGTGATTTAGAGTTGATTGTTAAACAAGTCTGGAGTCAATACACATGTCACGACAAAAGGCTGGCCACATACCGCAACCAGGCTTGGAGCCTTATTGAAGATTTTGATGCCTTCAGCATTGACCTCATTCCCCAGTGACAGAACTATGTCCCAGATACCCTTTCCATTTCTACCAGCACACTTGAGCCAATGGCCGGCTCGAAACTCTGGAGATTTTTAGTTGAGATGGTCCCTACCCCATCCATTCTAGATAATGTCACCCACTTTTAGGTTTTTGAGGACGATCAACATATCCTGGCCTTCATGGAAAATGTTGGCATCTTTGAAAACCAGATAGTGGAAGAACAAGACCATGACGATACTGGGTAGGGTGACGAAGATGATGGGATCATGGATCTACCTACCAACACCATCCCAAAGGGGATGGTTGCGCTGGAACAAATCTTTGACTCAGACCCTTGGGCCCAGGAGAAGGTGTCAACCTCCTTTGAGGGAGAAAAGTTTGAAAAGGTTAACATCGGCCAGCCCGGTGAGGAAAAGATAATTCACATTGGTACCTCCTGTTCCCTTGAAGAAAAGGAGAAGATTCTCGCGGTTCTCTGAGAATACATCGACATAATTGCCTGGGGTTATGAGGAATTGAAACCATATAACACATTCGTCATGATCCATACTATTCCCTTGAAACCTAATGTTAAGCTCTTTCAACAAAATCAAAGACCGGTCAACCCCCTGATAGAGCCTCTAATTCGTCAAGAGGTAAAAAAACTGCTGTCAACCTGGATAATCTTCCCAATCCGGTACACTACGTGGGTTACCAACCTGGTCCCTATGAGAAAGAAGAGCGGTGAGATCTGCCTTTGTGTGGATTTTCAAAACTTGAACAAGGCCTCCAAGAAGGATAATCACCCTCTCCCTTCGTTGGATGAGGTGTTGCAGATAGTGAATAGATCCTAGATGATGTCCTTCTTGGATGGATACTTGGGATATAACCAGGTCATTGTTAAGTACGAAGACAACATTTACCACCACGTGGCAAAACGTTTTCATACAAGAGAATGCCCTTTGGTCTGATCAATGCAGGGGCTACATTTCAAAAGGCCATGGACATTATGTTTGAGGGCCTTGTGAATCAGTGCATAATCATCTACATGGATGACTTGATCATCTTTTCTTGGGACAGGCATGACCATTCCGCCCATCTCGCTCAGATCTGCGAGAGATGTCGCCGGTATGGAATATCCCTCAACCCTAAGAAGTGCATATTCAGGGTCACTGAGGGGAAGTTACTTGGGCATATCATCTTTGAGAAGGGTATATCCATAGATCCTGACAGAGTTGAAGCATTGCTAAACTTACAAATGCCTGGCAGCAAGAAAGAGATGCGATCCTTCTTCGGAAAGATTAACTTCATCTAGCGGTTCATCACGGGATTTGCAGAAATAGTCAAACCACTCAATGAGATGATGAAGAAGGATACCAAGATTGAGTGGAGTCCTGAAGCAAAGAGGGCATTCACCCAGATTAAACAGACAATAACAGAAGCACCTGTCCTGGCTAGTCTGGACTATTCCCTTCCGTTTTACATTTACTCCTTTGCTTCATTGCATTCTGCCACAACAATGTTGACTCAAAAGGTTGAAGGAGAGGAATGACCAATAGCTTTTATGAGCTCCCCCTTGAAGAATGTCAAAGTTCGATATTCATCACTAGAAAAGAAAGCCTTTGCTCTAGTTCACGCCGTGAAGAAATTCTGGCATTATATCCTCCAGAGCAAAGTACATGCTATCATTCCAAACCAGGCCGTCAAGTCTCTGCTGATGTAGAGAGAATTGGGTGAGAGACAGGAGAAATGGATGGCCATCCTCCAGGAGTATGAATTAGAAATGCAGCCCATGAAGATAGTCTGGGGCTAGGGACTAAGTCGAGCGATGGCAGAAGAGACTCCCCGCATAAAATGTCAAAATTACACAGTGGAGTCCATTACCCAAGACCCGCAGTATACTGATTTGGTATATTTGCTACTAAATAATAAATGCCCAGAGGGATTACCTCCCCACAAACACTGCGCCCTGCAGATGAAAAGCACTCACTTCATGATCAAAAACTCTACGCTTTATTGTAGAAACTACGAGGGAGTGTACCTCCAGTGCATCGACAGAGACCAAGCTGTGAAATTGATTAATGAATTTCACGGGCAGTTTAGAACTGGGCATGGCTCGGCCGATGCCACTACCCATCAAATCCTTTGGGTCAGGTACTATTGGCCCTGTATATTCAAGGATGTCTACACTCATGTAAGGAAATGCCATACTTGCCAAATCGCGGTGCATCATAAGTGTAACCCAGCTATGCCTTTACAACCAGTCTACGAGGCTAGACCCTTCACCTAGTGGGCATTTGACTTCATCAGGGAAATCAACCCCAACTCATCTTCCAACCACCGATACATTCTCACTGCTACTGATTACTACACTCGGTGGTCTGAGGCTATATGTGCAAAAATAACACGACAGACGTAGTTATCAAATTCCTAGAAGAAAATATTGTCACACGGTTTGGAATGCCCTTTGCTTTGGTATGTGACAATGGTTTGACATTTTCTTTGGCACAGTTACTCGACTAGACCTACAATCGGAGGATAAATTTGAAGTTTTCCAGCAACTACTATCCCCAGGGGAACGACATTATTGAATCAACGAACAAAAATCTACTTGAAGTGATCAAACACCCGCTAGATAAGAATCCCCAGGATTGGCAACAAAAGTTGAAATTCACCCTCTGGGTGGATCGCATTCGTGTCAAGGCCACCCTAGGAACATCCCTGTTCCATTTGGTTTATGGTCAGAACCCTATATTCCCAGTTAACTTACAGATCCCAGTTTTATAGTTTATGCAATAATTTAGCAACAGGGACAACATTGTGGAGGTTCGGCTCTTAAATCTGGTACGAATGGAAGAATAGTGAGATGCAGTCCTTGAACATTTTTCTCATCATTAAGCAGTGGTAAAACAATGGTTTGATAGAAGAGCCCAATACAATGCTTTTCAGATCTCAGATCTGGTCCTATTGTGGGACAAGGCTCGGGAGAAGAAAGGAAAGCATACCAAGTTCCAATGGCTCTAGTTCACACCATGCCTAATCTTGGAAATCTGTGGGGCAAATACTTACCGCCTTAACACCCTGACTGGTGAACCCGTCTCATTACCCGTTAATGGACAATTTCTCAAGAAATACTTCGAATAGGGTAAGTTTGTCCAAAGTTATATTATATGTAAAGATTTTCGCTTGTAAATATTTCTTCCAGGTGCCTCATTGCGAGGTACCCCATCTTGTAAATAGCCTTGTCAGCTGTCCTCCAGGGCAGTCCTCTTTTGTTGTTTTTGTTTTCATTTTTGGTTTTCTTCTGGGGTCCCAGCATTTTGTTCTATCTTACAGGAACTGGGATGCTTTGCATAAACTCTGGTTTCTGGTACGATGTCTATGACATGGTGAACTTTAGAATCTGTCTTTAGCATGGTGGAGTCGGCCTGGTCTCCGGGGTTGTTTCACAAGTTATGGCATATTTTGAGCAATCTCCATCGGGTGTTGTCTTTGGGAGTCTGGCTATCAGTGAACACAAGTAATATAAGGAACAAGTAATCAGACATGCTGGGGGTAGATCAGTTGTACTAGTTGGTTGACTCAGGTCTGAAACTTTAAGGAATTCTTTTCGGGTCTAGAGTTTTATCCCCTCCTCAAACATCTAAGTATAGGTGGACAGGTGAAAGAAGTACCACCATTAAAATTAGCTAAGCTCAAGTTTAATGGTGAAAGAAGTACCACCTTCACCACCTAGAAACAAACAAAATAACAAAAGAGGAAAAGCGGGATGAAACTCTGGTCTCCAGGGGAACCAAGCAAATTGATGACTGGTTTGATGTAATTAGTGCCTCTTCTCTACTCCTCCCAGAGGTCATCGGCTTGATTTCCTTCCAAAGCACACATGAAACTAATGATGAAGGACTATGGATGGGATCCTCTGTGGTTGGATTCTCTTAGATATGTCACTATTTGCATGTCAGATGCTTCAGAAAGTGGCTTGTTCCAGTTTTGCTAAACAGAGATCCTATATTTCTCAAATGAACTAAGGCATTTGTCCCAGATAGTCACCATTTGTTATGCCCTACATCCCTATCCCTACATTTTGTGTGAAAAATGTTGGGTCCCCCTTTTTCTTTTGTTTATTTTTGCTTGCGACTCTTGCCTTGTCTTTTTCCTTTTGTTTTTCTTTCTCTGAGGTTTTCTTCCCCATTGTTGTGTTTTGTTTGTTTATTTTTTTGCCTTCAGGACTCTGGTCCCAGAGGTCATTCTTTGACATTGGGAATCGGACTCTGGACTCTGGGATTCTTTGCCACGATGTTCTTAAGGGTATCATCGCGGGGAATCCCCGGGCCTGGGGTTCGGAGGTTTTCTCATCTGGAGATTGCTGGAAGGAGCAAGATTACCCTTTTTACCACGGGTATAAATAGAACTTATCTGTCACTCTCACATTTACCACGATTAAAACTTTCAAGCACTCAGAGCAATTTTAGAGCAATTACAGAGCGATTTGCAGAGAGTTAGCGATAATCAATGCTTAACACTTCCATCATTTTCAGGCGATTGTGAGTGCTTCATGGTGGCAGTTGTGACCATCTGATGAGCTGAAGTTGTTGCTTGCAGAACTCCCATTGTAACCCCTTCCTTTCCTCCACCCTTCGGCATTCTTAGGTTGGTTTTTCTGTTCCCGCCTTTTTGTTTTCTTCTGGTTGGTTTGGTGTTTCTTTTGTCTTGCTTTCATTTATTGTCTTTCTATTTTGTCTATCTTTTGTTTTCTGGTTTTGCCACCCATTGGTGGGTCAGCTCTGCCAGAGGGTTGTCCGCCCTCTGCACAGAAGTGGTTAGTTTGTAGATGATGTAGATAGATGTATATACTCTGTCTTGCCTAGTTTCTTGTGGATGTCATTCTGCGTTGTATATTTGTGTATATTTGGTATATATATCCCTCCATTCCCATGTATATATCCCTCAACCTTCATGTATATCCTTCCAGGTGGCTTGACAAGGTGGTCGAGTCACCTGTGTTACTGGTTTTCCGCCCATGAACTCGTTTTAGGGCAGAAAACCACCTGTTTGAAACTCGGCTCTCGACCGATTTCAAACAAGAAATTTTCTCTCTCTTTCATAAAACCGGTCAGACCCTCATTTATGTCTCATGTGCACAATCAATTCCAGCCAAGTGGCCTTCACTTTTTGCACGTTCAGATAGTTGGTTCCGCCGTCATCGCCATAACTTCCATTTAATACCTACACACGTGGCACCCACGTGGGCTTGATGACTTACCTTTTTACACGTCCTCACCAATGGTTACTTCTCCAGGCTCTGAGTCTCTTACCATCATCCATCCCATGTATTTACCAAGTGTGATAAGATCCCTAGACCCAGATGTTTAATAAAATCTTAATTTTATGTGATGTGTTTGCTTTTCAGTTATCTTTGAATGAAACTAACTTTTCAGGAAAAGAAAGCATCACGGTGGTAAGATCTCCGGACCCCAGAATATTTATTTTGATTAATATGTTCTGACGGTCGCTTTGTCTTATAGTTTTTTGGAGTTCATTTCCCAAGCATTTCTGAAGCATCCACATCCTCTCCACCCGGAAGTCCAAAGCTACCTTCCACAGCAGCCACCAGGGCAGCAGTAAAGTCCAAAATGGAGAAGGCCCTGGAAAAGATGCCCCTGACTATGAAGTTCATGCAGGACAACATCATTATAGGCTCAAAGATTGAGTCCAAAGTCAAACTTATTACTGACACCAGCATTAGAACATGGCCAGAGATGCAGGCCTTGGTAAAAATAATGTATATCCAGTGACAAGATGGAGATCAGCTAGCAATCAATGTCGGGGACTACAGAATCCTCAAGGTAGCTTGTTTCCCATTCTCCGTGCAATCTTCAGAGCTTATCTTAACACTGGCTATGAACTAGAACTCTTCTATTTGGGCTATTATACTCGCGGTTGTAGAACCAACTGGATACCTTACTCCTCTGGTATCCCTTGACACAGTCACATTCTAGGCAAGTTTGAGAATTCCACAATTCTCTAAGGCCTTAGTGGTTACCAGGACTAATGCCTTGTACCAATTCACACAGATGGAGGATGCCTCCTGAGTATATATGAATACCCATTGGCTCAAGGTTCCAAAGAGGGACCCCAAAAGGATGAAGATAGAATTTCCCCGCTCTGAGTTCAAAGAGAGCATTCAGATGGGAATGATAGCATTGGCCTAGGTCTTTAGGCAACCCTTCACCCAAGAGTTTTCTAAATGGATGTATTAATTCCTCCTCAACATCTCCACTAAGGGATGACACTTCGACTGGGCAATAATAATCTCCAACCATGTCGACTCCTAGTTCCTTCAACTAAATAAGAAGAAGAAATTTTACATGTCTTCCTTTGTCTTCTGGACCCTAGTGCAACAGAGGCCCCATGCCCACGACTTACTTATAGATGATGTGCTCAGGATTGGCCCGGGACAAAAGGAACCCTGGGACCATTTCCCACAAGTTCAATGGGAGTCAAGCTTCCCCAGTTTCTACCAGGTAAATGACGCATTCATTTATTATCATCTAGTCACACCCACCCAGGATGCGGGATACCACCTATCCTCAGAGGCGATGAATTTGGTCCATAGTTATGGACATTATTACATCTAGTTCCAACAGCACACTTACATTAGGGTCACCGACTTCTCTGGGAAACCCTACTTGTTTCCCAAACACTGCGGGGACAAGATCGTGCTCTTAGAATATTGTAGGCAAATAATGGAGGTGTATGCCCTCTTTTCCTTGAAAAAGATACCCAGCATTCCATTCCCAATCACCTGTGAAAACAACACATGCAACCTAGCCACCACAAAGGAGGCGGACAACGAATTGAAAAGTTATAACTTGGAGGAATTTTGTTTGGTGCGGAAATTTTTTGATCCACATGGCAAGATTGTAACGGCACTGCCCCGGGCTTTGGAGCCCCATCACACCATATGGAGGATTTCTAGGCAGATTGCCAAGATGATGTGGAGGTGTGGAGTAGGCACTACGTCAGAATGATGGCTAACATGATGCAAAAGTTGAAGCTCCAGAGGTTCCCAGCGGACTTCTCAGATGCCACCCCCACTACCAATCCCTAGTACAAGGCAAAGGGGATTGACACAAGGAATCTTCCACCAGTAAACTAGGATACCTAGGAAGGGCCCACAATTAAGGACTTCACTCGAGAGGTGGTCGAGCGAAGTCACACCTATTTCAAGAAGGTGTGCCCTGAAAGTACCTGTCGAGCAGCCCAGCCAGCACCAAAATTGACTCCAGGGGCCGGGACTTCTTCACAGAGAGATGATAAAGGTAAAAAGATAGATACAACCCCTCCTATGCAAGAATTCCCCATCAAAGAATAGATAAAACAATCAGTGGCAGCCTCCTAGCATATGAAGGAGAAATTAATAACGCGGCTGGCCACTCCACCGCTCATGGCCAGGCCAATTTGTCCCTCTTCCTCCCTGTCGCTAGCAGATTTAATGGTTAAGGAAACAAGGGTGGATCCCATGAAAGAGAAGCAATAAGGGAGGTGGGTCCACATTTGGTTACCCAGAGAAAGAAGAGGCTTAACAAAAAGCCAAAGACAGAGCCAGGGTTGGGAACATCCCAAGCCCAACAAGTAGAAATCCTCTCTTCCAGTTCCCCAGAGTCGGAGAAGGAAGCAGTGCCTACTGAAGTCCCAGCCAGTCCCCCTCCGCAAGAGGAATTTGATGATGTTTTTGTAACCAGTGAGTTCAGAAACTTGCAGGGGGACAACAGACAAGCAGGGACATAAGTCCCAGGGGCAGAACAAGAAGTTCCTAAATAAGAGCCTGCAGAGGAACAAGAAAAGTAGGTAGAAGAAAGAGAGTCAGAGCCAGAGATTTCCTCTGGGGCTCAAGAAATGCAGGGTCTAAGAGTGGACCAACAAAGGCAAGGTGAAAAAATGACATCTTCTGGGGGAACCGGACCTTCAGGAATAATCGTAACCCCAGCCGCCATGTTCCAAGAGCCACTCCCGGGAGCAACCTTTGGGCAGGTGATTACCGTGGCCCAAACTTTAAATCTCGGCCCAACACCTCCCCTACTGCCAAAGGATGTACCAACAAAGGAAGAAGCCCTAGCAGTAGAAGAAGAGCAACAGGAAGAGCAGTATGAAGAGGAAATCCCTGAGGAGGTCTACCAAAGTCTAGACAGAGCAATCAACACAAAGGACAAGGCTGAGGAGATGGAATTTGAAGAAAATATTTCTACAGAAGAAGACATAGGGAAAGGGATGGATGAGGTCCACGCCACTGAGTAAAAATAGCCACAGGACACCGGGGAAGAATCAAGGGAACAAATTCTGGCAGGAAGGCCACCCCCACCGCCTTAGTGGCTGATAGAGAGCAGGAAAAAAAATCTTCATCCATTCCCGTAACTCCTCTCTCCCTGGAAAAAATGATGGCCCAAGTCCAGGCCCCGCCAAAGGCCAAGAAAGCCCAGACAGTTCATATTCTTCAAACTGGGCCGGGCAGAGAAACAGTTTCCATTATGGTGACACCTTCCCCAGATGTTGATGAAGCAACTACAAAGCCCAGAGATTACAATGTTGCAGAGGTATCGCTGGGTAAAAGGGGAAAGCAGGACGAGGTGGACTTGCTGAAGGAGGCAGCTAGGGTAGTGGAAGCTCATTATGAGAAAGAAGCCCAGAGGCTCAAAGCAGAAAAGGCAAAAAATGAAAACCTTATGGGGTTTCTCACTAAGCTAGCTTGACCTATCAATGCCGCTCCTCTGGAGGCCTCCACCTCTGAAGATCTACCGCAGAGTGACATAGATTCCCTGCGAATAATGAAGAAGAAGGCCCAGGCAGTGGACGAGTGGGTCAGCCTACAGATATGAAACACTTGGTGTTTCCTGGTATCCACCTTCCCAGATTTATATATGGCCCAACATGTTATACACCAGGCGGAGACTCTTATCGACCTGTGGGAGGGTGATACCAAGAATTATCAAGCATGGAAGGTAGAGCTTGAGGAACTCTTTAGCCTGGGAGAGGATATGATTTCTGAATCTGGAATATTGGGGGATGAATCATTTAATTTTGTGAGGACCCAGCACTCCAGAGTTGACCTCACATTGGAGGTAATCAAGCAACTGGTAGGGTCTCTGCAAGATAAGGTCAATGCTGTGAAATATTCATTCAATTTATATAAGTCTTTTGTAATAAAGACTTCCGGGGCTGACCCCCTTAGTACAGATACATGTACCCCAGAAGATTCAATTTTGGGAAGTTTTGATGAAATAATGAAGTCCTGGTATCAATCCCCAGAGGGGGTAGATAGGGCCCAAATGACAAAATTAACTCGCATGGTACTTAGTGGCCATGACACAGCAAAAATGACCGATTAGTTTAAAGAGAATGTTCTGGACCTGGGGGAACAAATTTAAGTGGCTAAGTACTAGAGGGCCAGCTTAAAAGATATTGACGAGGATGGCATCTCCCACCTCCTCCAGGATTTCAATGATAATAAGCAACCTTGAGCTTTCTCTGGAGGCCAGGGAAAACTCAAACATTGGGTATTCTTTATTCTTTTAGGGATGTAAGTTCCCGGATCTAAAATTTTATATTTTTTTAAGTGATTCATGTCCCGGTCCCTGAGGCCGACCGGTCACTTTCAAAAGCAGTTAATAAAGGCTGTCAGAAGGTGGTTGGCTACATCAAGGGGGTTTCAACTCAACAGTTGGTTTTCTGACAGGATGGTCTTCTCGAGGCACCACTCAGAGGTACATCTAGCGCATTGGAGACATGGCGCCGCATTTCTCATTTACGATGCATGTAGCCTCGATCCCCGAAGGACCTACTTTCTTCCTTCTCCTTCCTAGCTCTCTTCTCAAGGCTGATTCTTTCACGGTATATTCTTGTCTCATTCTTTTGACATGGAAGACCTATTCCATCTCAAGGTCTTTTGTAGGGTGGTGCAGGTAGTACCGGCCCCCAGATATTGTATTTTATTGAAACATGATGTAAAATAGGGTTAGGGTTAGAAGAGAATTGTATAAATAGCCAGACCGGCCAATTTCCAAGTGTCGGCAAAATTGATGATTTTGTTGTCCACACATAATAGAAAGGCGATTTCTCATTTTTAGTTGCAGATCTCAATGCTCCTTTGTTCTGTTCTTAATAGTTAGATGCTCCCCTAGAGCCTTCATTGTACCATGCACCAGTGCTTGCTGGAAGAAACACTAATGAAGAAGGAAATTTTTTTTGCAATGATGTTGTTGGCATTCCTACTTCTGAGTTAATAGTATTTCATGTTTTATGTTCTTTATGTCTTCTACTCTGATGTGTTAAAATAGATCAATGACCTCTTTTCCCTCGCTACTGATGAAATTCTAACTGATGGTTGTGTATTTTTTTGGTATTTAGTGTAGTATGTCAGAGTATTATTGATGTTCTAGACGTTTAAACATGACTATAGTTAGATGAAGTATTTCTAACCCTGTAGGATCTTTTTTCATTTTATTTTCTAAGTGTAGAATGCTAGGGGAAACCTTACCTTATTGAATCTCTGGAGGGAATGAGTTGAAGAAACCAGCTATCCCCCTCAAAAATAGTCACTTCTCCCAACCGAGCTCTGCACTTTTGTGACCCGACACCTAGGTGATTGAAGGCCCGAGGAATCTAACTTCCCCAGATAACCTTTCCAGGCGGAGTTGGCCGGTATCTCCGGTACCCGGTGACAACTTATGACTGTTGGCAGACCCAGTCAGTAAAACCCTGTCAACAAGACCCACAAACATTAATGAGGTATGTGAGAATTTGAGAAATTTTGTAGGGTTATCTAGTTTTAAGTTTAACAAGTATAAAAAATTGAAGGTTGAAGATAAGCATAAAGTTCAGGAAGTTCTTCTAGATATGATGTGTAATTTCAAGTTAACTCCTATAGAGATAGGAAACAATGTGTCGAGTGAATTATATGATTTTCTCTCTGGAAAATGTGAATTTTCACTCACAACTGAGAGACAAATAAGAGAAGGCACATTAGCTCAAGTCATTCCTGAGCTGACTAAGAAACAAAGAGCAAACGGTAAATGTACAAACCTGTGTCACACTTTTATAAAGAAAAATGACCACAACATGCAAACTGTTCAACTTTAACGACATAAAAAGTTGCATTTGTATTTAGAATTTGAGGATGATGTAAACTGATGAGATGTGTATAAATGCATGAAGTTTATGCCTATAATTAATTAAAAAAAAATTGAATGAGAATTGACATTGTTTTTTAATTTTTGAAGTCCATTTTTCAATTGTTAAAAATCTAGCTTCTAGTTCCCACAAAACAAGTATATGAAAATAATCTATTTTTCCTCTGATTTCAAAACATGTTATAGATAAAATGTATATCTAGTGTAGAAAAGAAGAAATATTGGTTTTCAATGTATATTTTCTCCGTTAAAACTGCTCAAAGTTGAACTTTCTGAAATTGACAGTTTTCATCTCCCACCAAATTTCCCCTATCAAATCTACATTGTTCAGAAAATAATTACATATTATTCAAGAGGACTCTCTCCTCTAGTGTTAAATATAAATTTTAAATTTTTTTGATATGATTTACTATTTTTTTACTTATTTGAAGCAACATCTTCTCGAATGTTAAAATACCTACTTGTATTTTGAAATTATAATATATTAGATCTAATCAAAATACTATAAAATTTATATGACAATAATCTTGACTCTGAGCTCTACAAAAGGGTATTTTTATATTTTTAAAAAATAATCACTAAAAAGAGTAGGGGTTATTGAAACATCAATTTTCTGAAAAAAAATTATTTCTTTGATAATTGGTATAAAACATGCATTTAGTAGACATTTCCAATTGGAAAATTTTAACCACTTATCTAGCTTAGCTAGAATGAATTTAGATAGACCATATGTTTTACCAAAATTAATTTTTATTTATAAATACTCAAATTTAGCTGTGTTGATACATGTTCCTGAAACGTGACTCAACTTTGTGCTTTCACCCCAAAATTTGTTGTAGAGTATAAGCATAAATTCATACCTAAACAAAGAGGTTATGCTATTTTGAAAAATGATATTGGAGGTATAGTACAGTAGAGTACTAGGATTTGGAAGGAAATCTTTGGATTGGTTTCTCCAAAAGAGAAATAGACTGATGAAGGAACATCTGAGCCAAAGGCTAAAGAAACTGAAACCACCCCTGTACCACACAAATCAATAGTTCAAATTACTACTGACCCTGGCAAGACTGGAGCAGAAGCACAAGAACAAAGAGAAAGTTAACACTGTTGATCTGACAATTGACAGTCCAATTGATGTGACAATTGATGACTAGTAATTTGGATGTTGGGGGTTAGGATGAGCTAAGAGACTCAACTATAGAATCACCTATTAAGGCAACCGAGGCTAAAGGAGAAAAGAGTACAAAGGAAGATGAAGAGAGAACTCAAAAGGAACCTGAGGATAAAGATGCTCAAGAAGAAGAAGAAAATGAGAAAACAAATGAACAAGAGGTAATTACACAACATTCACCTATTTTAGAGGTTGTGAAATCAGTTCTAGATAGTAGTGAGGAGATAAGAGATACTAACAATGAGCCTAAAGAACAAGAGGTAGTGCAAGTGTTGGTTGATCTACCACATTCTGCATCATCAACTCCCACAAGACTTAAAACAGGAAGCATGTCTGATCAACAGGAAATTTTGACTGAACTGAAAGATGCAATGGTGACTACTATTGAAACTGGAAAAGGTATTGTAGAAATGAAGCCGAGTAGTAGCTCATCTGAATTTAAGAGGAGGAAAATTATGAGGAAGAATTCTCTGATTGTTGATGTCACATTAGATGAAGTTATTGTGATTCCACCATGGGATCCCAATGTTTTGTCTTATGAATAGATTGAGACTCTTCAAGAACTAATTAAGAGGAAGAAAAGACAGGAGGAACTGAAAAGAGAGCATCAACAAAAGCAAGTGTTACATGACATCAAAGACATATTTGTAAAAGCTTTTGACATGGAAGTTGAGAACCCTCAAGCTCCTATTCTTGAACAGTTAGTTCATATTGTGCAAAAGGTGAATAATGACAACATTGAAGCCAATGAAAAGCTATTGAAATGGTCCGAGAGGAAATTTGAGAACAAAGTACTAGCAAAAATCTCAGGAGAGATTGCGGTAAAATAAGTTGAACTTTCTTCTCTTATAGGAATTTTGGAGGAAGTTGCAACAAATGTTTATTCTTTGTATAAGAAGTTATGTGATGTTGAATTCTTCACAAAGGATAATCTACTGGCTTTAGAGAAATTACAATTAGACTTAAAGTCAACTGGAAGTTCACTGAATATGGATGCTAGCACTACCTCCTTACATTTTAACATATTGACTCATGCACAAAGAAGGATAGCCAAGCTCATGGCTAAAGATGGTCGGATTAGGACCAAATTAATTACTTTTCAGACAAGACTGATACCTCATCTAGAGGCCATTTAGAAAGAACTTTCATCTGCAAACTAATTGGTTAAGAGAGATTCTCATCTCTCCACCACACAAAGTTTAGTAAGTCTAGCTGCTGAGCTAGAAGTCAAAATAGAGGTTATGAAGTTTGTTAAGGACAGTTGGGGCACTACATTTACGTCCACCTTACAACTCCATAAACAAGTTTTGGACAAGTATAACTTTACCCCACCTGCAATCAATGACAAAAATAAGGGGGAATCTGACAAGACTGACAAGGATACAACATAAGGAGATTAGTACAAGGTATCAATGTAAATATTTTTTTGAAGGCATGTATACTTTGTAAATTTTTATGTAGTATGATGTACATTCCTAGGGGGAGTACATTGTGTACTTAGGAAACACTTTTGGATGGAATGAATCAAACTGAAAAGTGTGTTTTTGCCACTAATATCAAAAGGGGAGATTGTTAATCCCTAAGTTTTGTTGATGATTATTGACCTACACTTATTCATTTACTTAGCTAGTTTTAGTTGGTTATCATTGTGGTCAAGCTAAATATTCAAGGCTGAGCAACATTGCCGAGCAAGTTTTAGGTTGTCAAGTTACATCATGTTGAGCTGAGTAGAATATTAAGTGCCGAGCGACAAAGATGTTAAGTGCCAAGAAGAACAATTTTTGCATACATGTCAGAAATCATTCAAACTTTAATGTAAACTATTTAAGCCAACTTGTATGACACTTGGGCTGACATTTGTATGCATTTAATATTTGTCTACTGAGTTAATTATGCATTTAATTGTTTTATACTATGCATGGCATGGACCCAATTAGGAAATAAAAATGCATTAGAGGCATAAATTATAGATCTTGATCATTGATCTAGATCTCACTGCCAGATCCAAAAAGATATAAGATTTCTTATAACCCTAGAAAATAGAGTGAGCGAGAGATATACTGAGAAAGGTTGTTGTTCGTGAGAGATGAAAATCGAGTCATTTTGAGAATAAGCCTAGATCAAGCATAATGACATAGCAGTGAAAAGAAGAGTAAAGGAATATCATATTGAGAGATCACATAAGGTATTGGATAGACCAGATCCGTAATCAGCATCTGAGTGCATAACAAAGGATCACTACTTGAAACATTCTAATAGGCGTATCAGGTGAAATCTCTTAACATAGTGGTTCTAGCAGACCATTTTAAATCTCTTAGCCAAGTGCTTACTTTACTGTAAGTTGAAATCCTTTAACAAGGTAGATTGTAATAATCTTTAGTTCTTAACCGAACAGACCTTTAACCAGGTAGATTGCATGTTGCAATCAAACTCATGTAGCCCTAATAGGCACACTTTATTGCTACAGTAGTGAAGATTTTGTGGGTGTCATCCCCACCCCAGTTTTACCTATTTGGGTTTCTGGGTTACCAAAATTTTGTGTTATGAGCTATGCATTTCATGTTATTGATGCTATCTAATGTTAGGTTAAATTCATATATGTATGAATGTGGATCAGTTTGTTTTAAGTGGTTAAGTTTTAAGACCTGATTCACCCCCCTCTTAGTATCTTGCTTTCCCCATTATTGTACTTCCAACACTTCTCTCTATTTGCTACAACCTCATCAACTATCAGAACCTTTCTTTGCCTCTTTCTACATTGATTTGATCCCATGTTTGCACCAAAATTTGAATTCAAATTAATCCCTTCTTGTCAAATCCAGAACAAGACAAAAAAAGAGAATGTAGGTGAAAATATTCTTTCTACTGTATCAATATGTCATAGCAATGACTGAATACTCAACAATCATTGAGATCAGGCCCACAGTCAATTTTCTGTCTCCAACAGCTCTTTCAAAAATGGCCACCCATTATTTAAATAGAAACGGGCACCCGTTTATTAAATGAGGGCTCGTTTATTAAACAGGTGCCCGTTTCTGTTTCAACGGTCCAAAACAAAACGGGCATCCATTTTTTGAATTTAAAAATATGGGTGCCCGTTTCTAAAAATTAGGAGTGGGAACCGTACCTGTGCCTTGGTTTTTGGTTTGGGACAGGCTTGGTCCCACCAAGCTTGTGCTTAACTTTGAAAAAATATGGCTAAGGCATTGACATTTAAAATTTGTGCTTTGTCGTAATTTTTTAGAGGTCTTCCCGAATGCATTTTTTGACGAAATGAAAACCCAATTCAATTTATATTATACAGATTATAAAAATATAAATTTTGTAGTGATATGATTAATTTTTATATTTTTTAAATATTTATTATGCCAAAGTGGCACCTAAAGTTGAAATAGTAAGGTTAACTAAAATTTTAATAACTTTTTTGATTTTATGTTTTTGGAAAAATGAATTATATGACATCAATCTACATAGAATTTCCCTCAAAATTAAAAAACAAATTTAAAAAAAAATTTGAAATTTTCTTAAAATTATGGTCGTCGTACACCAGAGGTTTCGAAAATGTACTTTATAGTCAATTAAAAATTAATAAAAAAAATAAATACAACAAAAAAAAAGAAAAAATATTCTCATCAATCTTTAATGTTTTAGGTACCTTTCTCCAGAAGGATTTACAACAATTATTTTATTTACTTCAAAATACGGTGGTCGTACACGTGTGTGGTATGGTCCTGAAATAGGCATTTTGAAAAATAGGTTTTTAACAATGCCTACTAAAATATATTTTTTACTATGTGGGTATTAAACAAAATTACATATTTACAAACTAGACTCCGAGCACTACATTTCCTATTAGTGGATTTTTTAAAGATTCAATCTCTAAGTGCCTCAAATTTTGACATCAATTGACATAAAATTTGAAAAATAGGAAAAACACTTCCACTTGTTGCCCAAAAAGTGGACTCAACTTCTTGCTGGCACCCAAACATGTAATATGTTTATTTCAAATCAGAAGTGTAAAATTTTCTCAGCAACAAAAAGAGAGCAGTTTATATAACATTATGGTCATGTTTAAGAGGAAAAGTATTATATATTTTTAGATGATAGATGTGGAATTCTGCTTCAAACAACCAGAGAACATGTTTTTTTTTATGACAGTATTGCCACACTTGAAAGAAAAAACTGTTATTACAATGGTTTCATCATTAACTGCTAGTTTGTTTCCAGATTTGTAAAAATAATCATGTGGGTACCTCAGAAAATAACATTAGATAAAGATACATACTGAAGTCAATTGAAGTTCATTTTTAGACTACAATGGCGGTGCCAAGAAGCAAGTTAAGATGTGCTTCATTTTTAAAACAAAGGAAATACTATTATTATAATGTTCTCACCATTAAACTACTAGTTTCATTTTCAAATTTATAAAGAAATCATGGAGCATAAGAAGACAAAAAGCATGGATGGCAAGGTTATCACTAAGAGGGAAAAACAAAAAAATAGACTTATTTTCAAAAAGAAATGAGCACCCAGATATAATTTGAAATCAAATATGTTACAACAGGTTCGGACAAACAACAATTTCAACAAAACAAGAAGATACAGAAGGATTACTTATCTGTTACAAGTCAAGCATAATGGAGATGTGAATTCAGAGGAGTCCAAGCTTAAGTTTTTGTGCACCATGAGTTAGGGATAAGTCTGAAGATGTGGCTAGAAGAGGTTGAGCTTTAAGAAAGACATCTCCATATCTTTCAGCCACACTCCAGACCGATCGCAAGCCTATGGTGGTGAGAAGACCCACTTCACAGCCCATCAAACATTACTAGTTCAAGTGCAAGATATCCATATTTAACAAACAAGGGGAGCCCGAGTTTGAGTTGCAATGATACATGCAAGATGCCATATATTATGGTGTTTAAACTTCAAGTTACAAGAGGTGTAGCCATGGTGAGAGTTTGAGTTGAAATGATACATGAAAAGAGGTGCCATATTATATGGAATGTAGAAAGATACACAGTAGAGCCCGTGAATGGAGCCCAAGAGCTAATTGGAAGTAGAGGCCGAGTTCCAACTGATAGAAGTTGAGATTCTTACCAAGGAACATGTAGAAACAAAGCACCATTTATTATGGCATATTCAAGAATAGTTCAAACTCATGGGTGAAGACTACAGAATAGAGTTCAAGTTCTTGTGATAATAACAATAACATTGTCAAACTCCAGTTTAAAACTAGTTACAGACCAAGTCTGAGAAGATAAATGGAGAGAACACCACATTCTCAGCATGGCAACAATCACAGTTGGAGCAAAAAACCCTAAACATCTCCCAATGTGAAATGCAAAAATGGAATGTGAAATGCCTATGTTGAAATTTCACAAAACTTTGGAGTCCACGATGCAGCATGAGTTAAAGCTCTATCAAAGCTACAGTGCCATGACAACATCTTCTAGTACCTTGACAACACAGTCAGATGGGTATTTTCATTGAAATTAGTCATTTGACCTTAGTTTCATGTCGAGTTTTGTATAATTGCACTTAAGGCATGGTTAGGGTATCACATATGTTGTGGGTTAGGGTTTTATGGGTTTAGGAGTTACATTTTAGGCATTTTTGGTTATATTTATGATTTTTTTTGTAAAAAATGTCTTAATATATTCTTTAATATATATTGAGATATACTATAGAAGATGTAATTATTCATATACCAACATTGGGGGCTAGTTTCATTTTCAAAATTAGCCTTTAGGGATTAATTTTGGGCACTAGTTATGCCTTAAAATTAGAGCCTTTTGAATCTATATCTTAGGGACATCATTGGAGGCCAAAAAATTAGGGATACCTTTCTATTTGGAAGCACTTTTCAGGGGGGGGTCTCATTTTCGAAATAAGCCTTGGAGGCTATATATTCAAATTTCTTATTCATTGTAAGGGGTTCAAAATTGGGGATAAAAGTTGTATTAGTGAACATATTGTTCCTTTGCACTTTTTTCCTTGTTTTTTGTAACCATTTTGCAGATTTTTAAGATAATATAGATGGCCTTTGTTCACATATTTGTCTGAGTTCTATCATTATTCTTTTCAATTTTTTTGTATTTTAGTGTTTATCCATTTCTAGCATAGATTAGTGGATTGATTTGAATTCCTATTCTAGGTTATAAAGAATTAAACTTTTTCCAAAAGTTACTTGTTTGTTGGTTGATTTCCTACCATTAGTGGCATCAAACCCTAATATTGAATTGTAAACCATCCTAGGTGTTGAGAAGTGAAATCATTTGCAGAACTTAGAAATGTATGTTTTGTAAGTACAGTCTTGCAATTCTGATAAATTTGCATCCATCTTTGGTGAATCACCTTTCTTATATATTTTTCATTTTCCAGTTCTCCCTCTCCCTTTTCCCAAAACTATAAAATTAAGCATTAGGTGATATCCCAAATCTAATAGGAACCGACCTAGAACCTAGAGATTCATTCTCTCATCCACCAAGAAGAATTTTTCCATGTTCCAAGTGGATGGCTAGATTCTACATCCAGCTATAGGCACAATCTTGATTGACAACAATAACATGTTGTATTATTTGGTTAGCTGCCTAGCGTTTATTTTCAAAGATGATTTGGTTAATGGAGGGTTATTTACCCTTCTAACACCATGACAATAGTCATCTTGTATCAACCATGTACAATACTCTCATTAGTAGTTTTTGTGGATCCATTTATGTCAATTGATAATAATTCCTTTAGGATCATTAATGTTTATTCTCCCAATGATGTTCTAGAGAGATATTCTCCTTTCTAGTGGATTGTAAATTCAATGACGGCACCCTTTTAGATCCCATATGGAAACATTAATATATCCAAGGTGGCATCTAACATTTTTATTCTCATTTGAGTGACAAATATGGACATAAAGGCATGGTTTTATATGTGAAATGAATTGAACTTTTTTATCCCCATACTAGCAATTTTCATCCTCAAGGTATCTAGCATATGTGGAGCAATTTCTGAGTGATTTCTGGTAGATTCTTTAAATATCTTGATCATGTCATGATCTTGACATAATAATTTCTCCAAATTCACCTTATCAAACCACTTTCCCATTATGTTCTACATCAGTTGGAAAGTGGGTTATATTTATCCACCTAATATCCAATTCTTTTTCAATACCTCATTGTTGAGTCACTCACCCATAATGCCACACATTCACCAAGTTTGGAACCTTGAATATTGACTCAATAGTCTAGCTAGATTTCTTGATAGAACTGTGGTATTCAATGTGGTTATTATTTCCTATGTGTTTATGATTTCTAGATGGTCATATTTCATTGGTAGTCCTATCAGGCTACCACCTTAGATATCCACCATACCATGGAAGCTCTTCCTACAAACTATTTATCCCCTAATTTATAAGCTAGAGTTTCTCAGCTAATAACTAGAAGTAGAATGCAGATAGTCACATTGTCTTCATTAAGTAGATTGAAGCCAAACTTCACTAGCTTAAAGTGAGGGATGATGCTTCCAAAGACTTCCTTTTGGCTCTTTGTACACATTATTCCTCACTGGGTATAAAAATAATCAAAGGCTAGGTCATATGATACTTTTTGAGGTACCATACAATCTCCAATCATTATTCACCACTATGAGAAATTTTTCACTTCTAAAGAGGCCTTTCTTGAGAAAGGAAAAACTCTTCAATATTTTCTTTGTGTTGTACCTTCTCAAATTTCCAAAGACCATAAGCCTTTTTGTGATTATATGCTCTCTATTGAAGACCTTAAGGAAGAAATCAGTTCTATGGCCAATAACAAGTCCCCTAGGTGGGATAATTTTTTTTGTGAGTTCTACTTTAGCCTTGTAGCCTTGTGTGGGATCTAATTTACATAAGATCTATTTAGAAACCTATCATAACCAATATCTAGGACAATTGATTAATAAAGGAAATATCAAATTTATATTCTAAGTTTGGTGACCCTAAAGACATTTGTAAATGGCTACCTATCACTCTTCTCAAAGTAGATCATAAAATATCATTGCCAAGTCCTTGGCTTTAAAGATTTAACACTTTATTTTGCAAATCGTCCCACCTACACAGACTCACTTCATTAAATCTAAGTTGATTATGGATGACATTATTTCTATCTAGTAAGGAATGGAGTGGGTATGCCATTCTTTACAAAGTTTCATCTTCTTGAAAATTAATTTTGATAAGGCCTAATATTGCATTGATTGACCCTTTATTTTTTCCATGTTGGGTTCTCTTGCATATGGCCCCCATTTTATCTAGCTTAATAAATTGTGTTTGGGTACGTTAACATAAATCACCATTTATAACTGCCTTTCTTTCCTTTTCAGCTTGTTGAGTCTATTGACTAAGGGCGTCCTTTGGCTCCTTCTTTGTATGTTCTGACTATTGAAGCCTTTAGATTTTCTTTTGAAAACTCTATTGCCATGAGGGAAATTTGAGCCCTTTCCCTACTCAATTCACCTTCTCACCTGGTTAAAGGTAATTTTTTGGATGACACTTTGCTCGAGAAAAACATCAAGGAAGCCCTCTGCATCTTGAAACTTTCTACTTAGCCTATGGATCCACCATTCATTGGCATATCTATCATCAATTTTTCATTTCAAATCCACCATGGATGCTATATTTTGGGTGAAAATAGATTGGTCATGGGTAAATATTTAATTTTCTAGGCATTCACTTTACCTTTCAAGCCTCTCTTGTGGACCTTTGGAACACAATCCTTGCAACAATTAAGAAGCTATCATATTTCTTTACCAAGCCACATTTACTAGATGGTAAATTTTAGGTGTACTCTAAAATCCTTGAGCCCACCCATCTTTATTATTATTCTTGTTGTGCTCCCTCTAAGGCCTTTTAACTAAAGCTTGAGAAGTTTCTAAGGATTTATCTACGAGATTCATCATTTTTTTGATTTGTCATCATCCTCAAAATTTATGAGTTGGACTCATGATTTATTTATCCCCTTTTGGATAAAACCATTTTCCTAGCATACGGATCTTGGGGGATTGAAAAAAAATTCCTCTCAAAGTTACTTGTATTTGGAATTTCATTGCAGGGTGGAGATCCTCTTTTGTTTGTAAAATGAGATGAATTCTATATTTATTTTCATGTATCTCTTTTGATGTTAATGTTTTCATTTTCACTTAAGCATGTATCTATAATAATGTGATGCTCCAAATCTAGATTGAGGCTAGTAAAGTATCTCTAGAGGTGTCCTACCTCCAAGAGATGTTGATAAAATGGTCAGTGCTCCCCTAACCACACTTGTAACAAGTGGTATCTAAGCTTGGTAACACATTTGAATCCCCTTGGGTAATGCTGAGGGGGATATTGTTGGTAAAATGGTTAGCGCTCCCCTCAGGATTCATGACAAGGGACTAACCACCTCTTGTGTATTCTCTAAGTCTAGTGGTTGTATCGAGCATTTACAGGTTGATATTTTGGTGCAACAATAACCACACTTGTAAAAAGAGATTATTGAGAATTGGAGGAATTCCCCTTTTATAATTACTAACATGCATCTAGATAAGTGCAACACCCTTAGTTAGCCTCAACCTTGTGGCCTTCAACATGGATAAAGTTCTTCTACTTGGCATTCTTAGACCCTACAGTCTTAGGCTCCCTCTCATTAGGATTGTAGTGGGAGTGGTATTTCTGAGAAATTATCCACCTCTCTACTACATAGGATCTTTACCTTTGCATGAGGTTTAGGGAATGCTAGACAATCTACTAGTGGTGGCAATGATTAACTACTAGTGGTGGCAATGATTAACTAGCTTCTGGTGGTGATTGTGGGTTGCCTAGTTCATCCAAATGGCTCCCCAAGTTAGTAGTGGTGGTGTCCCCTATGTGGGAGGACAAAGATAAATAGGAGGTTTGTTTTTCAATGAGGGGTCATCTCTCCTTAACGTTACTCATGGTTCCCTACTCATGTATGGGTAAAAAAGGATGAAAAAGATCCTCTATCACCACCTTGTGGTGTTGCTCTTGTTCCTTAAGCTATTTTTATCTATTTTATTTTATCTCTAGGCTCTACCCATGTTTCCTATTTTTGGATCTACCTATTTTTAAATTGATTTCCAAGAACTTTCCATATGACTCATTAGGGGTGGTCTCACATGCCCAAAATTTCTTTTATGAATCATTTATCTTATATCATATTAATATAAATGGACACATTACTCATCAAAACAAAGATCTTCCAATGTTCAATTCATGATTTGTGTTGTGTGTTCTACCCCTCTAGTCATTTGTATAAGTCTTGTGTCCATTTTTTTGTAATTTGAGAGCTTTAAAGTCAACTATCAAATTTTGGTGCGATTTTGTAACTTTGTAAATTGTTTGTTGATTGTGCTCTCCATATAATTTAACTTTTGTTAAAATCCACACTCTCCTAGATATTATATTGAGTCTTGATAAACTTTTATTACTTCTCACCTCTATTGTAAAGAATCTTTTTTCAATTCCATGACACTTTTTTTTGTTCTCGTGCTTCTCCCCTCCACTCTTGCACTGTCCTTTGTGTGAGAGACATCCTTCCTAAATTGGGTAGTTACTTACTTCCCTCTTCCTTTCATTGATCTAATCCCCACACCCTATATGCTCAATGGGCTATAGGAATCTCCTTGAACATTGCAACCTTTATATTTTGAATCCAAAAAATGATTAGAAGAGAAGTAATTAGCTCCAAAAGAACAATGAATAACTTATGTTGATGCTCCATGAATTGTGTTATGAATGCAATAAAATTAATTTTCATAATTTGGTGAATATTTAAATTTTCACATATACTAAAAGTAATTGTGGGTAAAATCTTAACTCCTTTAGATTGAACATGAGAATTGAGGGAATAATTTCATACATTGGAAGAAACCATGGCTCATAAGTATGATACAAAATAATGTTAGATTAGGTCCCTTCAACTCCACCTTTCTTGTGTTACTAACATCATTAGGGAGATTTTCGCATTGCTAATATCAAATAGTACTTACATTTACAAGCTTTATGGTTTTTAAAAAATGGTCAAAATCATGATTGTGATACATGAATTTTCCTTGTAGGATTCAAATCCAAATGTTCTTAGAGAAGATTCTCCTTTTTTAATACTATAATTATAAATTTATATTAAGTTTGTCAAAGTATACAAACTTAAAAACATTTTCATAAATACTAATTCATATTTTAAGTTTCAAAATTGAAAATCATCCCAACCATTTAAAATCAATTTCAAAATACTTTAAGTTAACCTATGAGGAAAAAAGTTAATTCCCTTTTAGTTCTATTATAGTCGTGAATACATTTTGTGCACCAATTTTATGTAAAAGAGTTGACATTCTTCCAAAGCCTTAATAACTTAATTAAAAGTTTACCAATAAAATTAGATTTAATACACTAAATAAATATATAAAAATAAAAAAATTAATAAATAATGTATAAATAATTAATATATACTTATTCAAAAATAAATATAATGAAAAATTCAATGGTGTTAGGAAAGCAGCGGTGTGGAAACGCTTTCCAAATGCCAAATTAATAGGGAAATATGCAAAAACAATATTACAGAGATGTGTAGATAAATAAAACAATAAAGATATCAGAAATAGAACATAGAGAAAAAACAAGATTTAACGTGGGAAACCCTTCTGGGAAAAAACCCACCACCACAAAAACCCTTGAGTGACTTTGTATTTCAGTAAACAAAGTTACATACAAAAAATTGTGATTTTTCAAAGGCTCAGATTGTTGTCACAATCAACTTGGTTTTTTCATACATTCAAATTCTAACAATTTCTTGAAGCCATTATAACATACTACAAACCATTCTAGAATTCAGTACAGAAATGGTTACCAGCAAAATGGTCTGCCAACCTTCTATCACAACCAACCACCTGTGGAATTGGTTGTACTCCATCATGCACTCATTTTCACCATACATTTGTCTTGTTGTATGTTAATATTTCAATCCTTCATATGTTGTCTTACCGTAGGGTGAGATTGCCTTTAATTTGTCTTTTCATATGTGGTTTTGCCTCCACTAGGTCTTTCCATATGGTGACTTCTCCCTTTGGCACTTTTGCCTCTACCAGATCTTGTCGTAGATTGATTTCTCCATTTGACACTTTTACCTCTGTCGGGTCTTACCATACGTTAATTTCTCCCTTAGACACTTTTGCCTCCATTGGGTCTTGTCTTACGGTGACTTCTCACTTCAACACTTCTTAACAATCTCCCACTTGATGAAATGTGAAGTCTCTCAATGTGAGTAACAAGAGTCAGTGGTTTTAAACCCCATGGATGTTGTGCACCATTTGAACTTAGTTGTATTCACCAGCTTTGTTAGGACATCTGCAACATTCTCCTGAGTGTCAAGTTGTGTGTGAATGAAAAAGAACTTGATGAGATTAGTTTATTTAGCTACAATTCTATGGAAAAATATAAACAATTTAAGCTAAAGAATTGTAATTAAATCAATAATCATCTCATGGTTCTATAAATAGTATGCTAGTAAAGATCTTAGCCTTAATCTCTACTAGTGACAATCCTAGAATGAGAAATTGATAACAAAATATGCCTAAATCTAACTCAATTCTCTCAAATGATGATAATTTTGGATCCAAATGCAATAAAAATGATCTCCATAATGCTAATATGCTATGATAATCTCTCAACTATGCTCATTTTTGCTATGAAAATGGCTATAGGTTTGATGATTTAATTAATCCTTTGATTTAGCTTGATTTTGTCCCATTTGATTGATAAATATCCATTTGAAATTGATTTGATCCATTTTAATGAAAATCAGGGCATTTAGCTGAGATTTGCAGATTTGAATGATTCTAGGACACCTGTCCAATTTTAAGTGTCTACACATGCCCCTCTTTAAATTGATGTGAGAAGTGCATTGATTCAAAGAAAATTGCATGTCCTGATCACTGATTTGATACTTGATTGATTGATGCAAAACCTGATGAGAAACTGATGCAAAATCTATGATTTGATAGATGTAGAATTTGATGTGAAACTGATGCAACATGCCCCACTGATAAAAGTTTGAATTTTCAATGACCCAAATTTGCTATTTGATATGGTGCAGAACCCTGATTTGATACTCTGATGATGCGCCCTCAAATATGAAATAGATTAATCTCCAGATAGAAAAGATGATGAAATTGATAAAAAAAAATAGATCCAATATATTTCCATTTCTAAAAACAATAATGATGATCCTGGTGACTAAAAATGCCCTAGTGTGAAGAAATGTAGATTATGTCTAAAGGGTCAAAATCTCTTCAAAAATTAGGTCAAATAGCTTAAATAGGTTGAAAAACCCAAATTTACCATTCATTTTCACTTTTTACTATAAAGATTTTTCTCTGATCCTGTTGAGATTGAAAGAAATGGTGGTCCTTATTCGAGAGCATCAGTTAAAGAAAGAATTTCGGTATCATAGACCCTTAGACTATGGACCTCTGGTAAGTGCTTTTGACCTTCCTAGTGCATTTATTGCATGTTTATGATAGAATTTATGATAATTTTTTATGCTTTTTATAGTAATTTATGTAAAATGCCACCTAGTAACTTTTAAATGACACCTAGAGTACTAAAATAGTTCCTCTACACTATGAAATGATGCGTATAAGTAGTTAAACCATGCCTATTAGCTAGGTCAAAATTATCAAACAATGTTTGAAATGTTGCTTAAAAAACCCTTAAGATTTAAATGTCGCCTAGGAAATCTTGAGTGATGCCTAGGTTGATGAAATGTCACGTAGATGATGAAGTTATGCATCCAATAGATGAAATAACATGTATGATGTTTCAAATGATGCGTAGGTTAAAATTTCGTGCACACTTAGCCTAGTGACACCTACAGTAAAAAATGATGAAAACTTGATTTGAAACACTCAAACTGATCGTTGATTGAATATTTGGATTAAAAAATTGATTTCCAAGATAGATATATCTATTTGAGTAATGTGAACAAGTGATTAGGATATGACAATAATCATAACAATGAATGTTTGATTTTTCAATCTGATAGGATAGAAAGCTGATAGGATAGATAACTGATCATATTGGTCCCACCTCAATATCTAGAGTTAGGAACAATAAGTTGATTGCACTCAAAAAGAGAAAAGATTGATTGAATTAGATTGATTGACTTAGGATGATCCACTAATAGAAAAATACTGATATAATTCCCTTGATTTGCAAAATAGGCACCTTTTTGTAAATTGTATATACGGAATCTAGCTTCATAGATTCTATATTTAGCTCAGGAGCTGAATGATCTAGAGTTTCATGTTATTAAGCTTTAAAATTTGAGTTTCCTGCTAGACATCCCTTGGTTTCAGCTGAAATGAGGTCTATTGATAACTGTGGCAGAGTGATGGCACTCTGACCACAACACTTTCCACCTGCCACTCGGTCAGATGACCATCATTCCCGAGGATGTATATAGACTACTCTGAATCTTGACTCATGGAGAACGAGTATATTATGATTTAGTTTATGATGGGAGTGTTTGTAGACACGTCTTCGATGATGATATGATCAGAGATGATACTATTACATGAGCACAGTTTTCTTCTTTTCTGACATTGCCAATAGTTTTAGATGCTATTATAGGAGGTTTACTACTTCTTAATTGATGAGGTCAAGAATTCTCTGTTGGATGGGGCTACATACTCAAGGATTTGATTGCACATCCTTGGTGTTTTGATTGGGAATCATATGTTTTGGCACACCTATACCATGATTTACATGAGATGTATACAGGGCTAGTGCATCATTTTTTGCTGGTGCATTTTTGCTATAGTTATGGATATGGGAGCATATACCCATTACTAGACCAATAGAAGCACATGTTTGAGGCTACAGGTGTCCATATGCATTCTTGTATGGTGGGATGGTTGTCCAGCATCATCTAGGAAAACTATAGTATTGGTGGCAGATGATTGACGATATGGATCAGTTCATATGGAGACCATATTTGGGATGCAAGGGATTGTGGGAGGATGATGATGAGCTCCCCTATATGTTTTCTCCAAGGTGGATGATTATTCGATCACCACTTGTGATTGAGAGATTCACTTTCAGATAAGTTTCTAGGCACTATGGCCAAGTTTAGGACATGCCTCAGGGTATGGCCTTATATGCACAAGTACAGGCTGAGCGATTGATGTGGGGTGCATAGGTTGATTTCTAGTATGCCTATTATGAGATCGATAGATTGGTATTTATCACATCAGATATGTTAGATCACATTGCAGATGTAGGGATGTCCATGGAGTACAAAGAGTGGTTCTCCAGGAAAAGATTTATGAGATTTATCGATCCGACGGAGCCTATCCCAGACGAGGATGAGACTTTGGATGATGATGGTAGGGGTGGAAGTGATTGTGGTGGTAGGCCAAGATGGTGAGCTCCTAGAGTTTAGCAAGCTCCTAGGGTGATTGGAATAGGATGGGTGCGACCTCAGACACGGGGTGGACATATAAGAGTGAGGGGTAGGGGATTTGAATAGGCTCAATAGGGACATGGACCTCATTTGGTACAACCAAGACCAGCAGTAGCATGGGGGCAGCAGAGACAGAGAGTTAGGTTATAGGGTCATATAGAAGCTGTGAGACAAGTTCCAGGAGTAGAAGCTCCTCCATAGGTACAGACATAGTAGGTTCCTCCAGTACAAGGATAGATTCTATCATAGCAGGTGCCTACTCAGATATCAGTTATAGCACAGGTTGGATTATAGGTTCCTCAGGCACCATAGTTACTACAGGCTTCACAAGTGATAGATTCCTTGACTCAGGATGTGTGGACATTATAGATAGGTATGAAAATAGTTGTTGTTTGACTAGATCAGATGGACACTATGATGCAACAATTTATGACTATGATGGTACAGATGCCTAGTGTTGCAAGCACTAGCCAATTATCACACACTACACATGACAGATTAGGTGACCAAGGGCCTGATGGGACAGGTGATGGATCAGGTACAGGTGATAGATCAGTTACCCCTGGTGGGTCTTGAGATATATGGATATTTATCCACATTTTTTATGATGTATCATGTATCATGTTATTGGTTTGATCGGGACTTTGTTGATGTATCATTTTGTTGACAATATTGTATCTTGATATACAAATTTGATGGATCATGATTTGATGGACATTTATCTTATGACTTTCCTTGATTCTCTTTGATGTATTGATGTTGTGATGTGAGATATCTTTATATACATATTTATATGATGTTTTATGGATGCATTTACTCTTATTATGCTATGGATGCAGTTTATCTTACGTATGATATAGATTAGATAGATGTAAATGATTTATTTAATTATGTTGATATGCTTCTCTGATTTCATGTATGGATGCAATGCAATGATTGAATGTATAGATATAGATAGATGTAAATGAGATGATATAATGAATGAATCTATGTTTTTTTGAATTTGATGTATGCAACTTTGATATGAAATGCACTCCATAACTAAATGTATGCAAATGATTAATGATTAATGATTCTTGTCTTTCTTTTTCTGATATGAAGATAATGATTAATGCTATGAATGAATGAATGAATGCAAAAGATAATCTCACATCATTGATTTGAGCCAAGGATAATTTAAAATTGAATCCCCCCAAAATTTTATATGAATCAAGATATGAAAAATTAACCCCCTTCACTTGGAAAAAACTTGAAACAATGCAATTAATCTATCATGAAAATACAATGTAATACAACTAATTGTCACTAGCTTTTTGTGAAAGAAATGCAAAAGAGATATATTTTCATCATTGAGCATGGTGGGACTAGAAAGAAAGTACAACCATCACTGACCACATCATGATGATATGTATACCACTTTTTATTGCATTTTGTAACCTTTGGGAAACTAGTACAACCCTCACTAGTTGAATAACCAACTATGGGAGTATGAATACTAGTTTCAATGGATTTAATGTTGCAAGTGCATTTTTGTATTAAGATATGGGAGATCTAAATAGCCAAGGTATTCATTTGCATAAACAAACAAAGGTTAACCCTCCTTCCTATATGAATGTCCTCAATGGTTCTTTGATGACAATGTTGTTAGACGAATTCACACAAGTTAGTGGATCTTCCTCAAAGTAGTCACACAAAAGTCAAGAAACACATCATATCTTCATCATTTCCAATCTAGTCGAAACATCATCGATTAGCCAAAAATAACATGACTTGAAAATGCAAATGAAAGTCACCAAAAATTTCAAGTGTTTTTCAATGTATCAAGATTTTCAATAAGAATTCCAAACATTCTAATCATTTAGAGTATTGTCAAGTTTTAATACTAATAAAATAGGTCAGTGAAGGTCAAGGATCAAGTTATGCAATCAAACTATTTATGTTGAACAATGATATCCATCAAAGGTTCCAAAATATCTCTCCTCTGAAGTTCTAAAAATATGCTCTAATATGTGACCAAAAGTAGCACTTACTGAATCTATTTTTACCAAAAACCAATGATTTTGCCCCCAAGTGATAAGTTAAACCATGGGAATTGTGGGCAACTGAAACCTAGTATGCGACAATGCAAATGAGAGACATTATTATGACTTATGCACAAATGATGGATCCAATAAAGATGTGTACAAATGAGATGGAAAGAAAGAAATATGTACAAATGCAACTAGGAAAGACCTAAGGGAACAAAAAGCATATGTTTCTAGGTTTTCACCTTTTGGGTTTATTGCTTTTATTTTCTTTCTTTTTTTCTACCAAGGCGCCTATTGCTAGGTATTCAGCAAGGCACTTTTCTGTTTTTCAAAATTTTTCAATTTTTTTCTTTTCTCATTTTTCTTTCTCATCAAGGTGCCTATTTGCTAGGTTTTCACAATGACAACATTTTTTGGATTTTGAAATGTTTTTACTTTCTCCATGCTCAATTTTCTCCTTTTTCTAATTTTCTACCTTTCCATTGTTTTTTTGTTTTTTTGCTCTTTCTAATTGTTTTGAATTTTGATCTTTTTCTCATTTTTTTGGATTTTGACTTTTTTTCATGTACAAAGAAGATGCTAACTAATCTGATACACTCGTCTGATACACTTTATTCTGATTCTCTATCATGTGATTAGTTATGAAACCTCTTTAAATGGATTCTATTAATGGGCTCTTGTAACTCATCCCCTTCACAATCCGCTAGTTTGTAATTTCCTATTCCAAAGGAAGAAGTGATGACAAAAGGTTCAAGCCAATTTGCTTCCCATTTTCCCTTCTTTTCTCTATCAGCCTGATTTTTAGGGTTTTCTCTTAACACTAAGTCTCCCACCTGAAAGGTTCTCAGTTTGATGTTCTTGTTGTAATGTCTTGAAATTTTGTTTTGATATAGGTCTTCAAATGATCATATGCATGTATTTGATGTTCCTCCAACAATCCTAATTGCTTAAGTCAGGAAACCCTATAATCCTCATCAGTGATTAATCCCTGTAATGGAACTCTTAGGGATGGAATCTCAACTTCTAAGGGCAAAAAAACTTCGACCCCATAAACCAAGAAGAATGGTGTAGCTCCTATTAGTTTTTGGATGCTAGTTCTATAGGCCCACAATGTCAGGTTTATCTGAATATGCCAATCTCTTCCTGACCTATCAACTGATCTTTTCAATATTTTGAGGATGTTCTTGTTTGTAGCCTCGACTTGTCCATTACCTTGAGGATAGTAAAGATGAATAATATGAAATGTCTCACAAAGTTCATCCACATCTTTGTTCTTGAATTGTTTTCCATTGTCCATGATGATGGCATGAGGAATACCATATCTACAAATGATGTGATTAAGGATAAACATGGGAATTTTTTTCCCCATTGTTGTTGTCAAAGGAATGGCCTCTACCCATTTAGTGAAATATTTTGTCGCTATGAGGATGTATTTATGTTTGTTAGAAGATGGTGGGTAAATCATGACAATTAGATCGAAACGCCATTGATAAAACAATTATGGAGTAATAAATGGGTGCAATTCTTGTGTCGGTGCATGGATCATGTCTCCATGATATTGGCATTCGCACAAAATTTCACAAATTAACAAGCATCTTTATCTAAGGTTTTCCAAAAATACCCCATGCGAAGGATTTTCTTAGCTAAATTTAATCCACTCTAATGCGACCAAAAAATCCCCTTGTGGACATCTCTTGAAGCTAATCTTGATTCCTCTTCCTCTAGACACCTAAGGAGTGTTCCATCAAGACCTTTTCGATACAATGTGTCTGATAAGATGGTATAACGAGCCGATTGTCCTATGAAATGTCATTTTTGAGCACAAGTTTGGTCCAAAGGTAAGGTTTGGTCTTTAAGATAAGTGTAAATTTTTCCATACTAGGGTGAGTCATCTACATTAATAAGGGCAATTGTTTGGGTATCAGGTAAGTCAAATGCCAATTTTTCCAACTCTTCCACCAAGAATTTGTACCTCACATTCTGATCGGGCATTTGGAGCAATGAAGCCAAGGTAGCAATTGCATCAGCTACTCTATTCTTGTCTCGAGGAATTTTCTCAAAACTTATCAAGGAAAAATATTTTTTCCAATCATCCACCATCCTTTTATATGGCATCAATTTTTCATCCTTGGTGTTGTATTCATCATTGATTTGGTTGATGACTAATTGAGAATCTCCATAAACTTGTAAATCCATGATATTCCATTCTAAGGCCATTTTGAGACTTATGACCAAAGCTTCATATTCAGAAATATTATTTGTGCAAGGAAACAATAGTTTGTAAGATTTGGGAATTGTATATACTTGAGGTGTTATCAAAATAATTCCTACCCCTGAACCACTTTGAGTATAGGATACATCAAAATATAAGGTCCATGTCTTTGCTTCCACATTAACAATCTCTGAATCAGGAAAATCTACTTGAATTGGATGTGAAGACTCTAAAGGATGTTCATCCAACTAATTAGAAATCACTTGTCCCTTTATTGCTTTTCTATCCATGTACTCAATGTCAAATTCACTAAGCACCATTACCCATTTTGCAATCCTTCAGACCGTTAGAGTTATTTTACTAAGTAGATACTTCAAATGATCAATTTTGGAGATTAACTTCACTTTATGCATCAACATGTAATGTATAAGCTTTTGAGAGGCAAAAAATACTACTAGGAAATCCCTTTTCCATGAAGCTATTGTTCAATTCATATTTTGTCCATGTTCTACTCAAATAGTAAATGACTCTTTCTTTTCCTTCATTGTCTTCTTGTGCCAATAGAATCCCTAAAGATTTCTCTGTTGCTAATATGTAAAGTAATAAGGGTTTTCCTTTTATAGGTGGCATCAAAATGGGTGATTTCACCAATTATGTTTTCAACAATGTGAAAGCTTTTTCACACTCCTCATCCCATGTAAAAATGGTGTCTTTATATAGCAATCTTGTGAATGAATGACATTTTTCCACCAATTGGGAAATGAATCTCCTTAAAGAATGAAGTCTTCCTTGAAGAGACCTCATTTGACTAATATTATTAGGAATTTCCATGTTCATAATTGCTTGCACTTTCTCGGGATCTACTTCAATGCCTTTTACAGAAACAATGTAACCTAAAACTTTTCCAGATTGCACACCAAAAGCACATTTCTTTGGATTTAATCTCACTTTGAATTGATTTAACCTTGTGAATATGTTTTCTAATATTGGTAAGTTATCCTTTATTTCATGTGATTTTTCTAGAATATCATCCACATAGTCTTCTAAAAAGGTATGCATCATATCGTGGAAGATAGTGGCCATCACTCTTTGCTAAGTTTCGCTAGCATTTTTGAGACCGAAGGGCATCACATTCCAACAAAAGGTTATGCATGTGCATGTAAAAGTTGTCTTTTGTTGATCTTTAGGTGCAATTAGAGTTTTATTATATCCACTAAATCCATGCATCAAGGAAAACATAGAATGACCTGTCGTTAAGTCCACTATACCATCAATGGTAGGTACCAGAAAATCATCTTTTGGGAAAGAAAGATTATGGTCTCTAAAATCCATGCAAAATCTAATGGATTTTTCATGTTTTGTGACTGGTACAATGTTTGATATCCATTCGGCATATGCAATCACTCTTATTGATCCAACCTTGAGTAACTTTTCCAATTCTGGTTTTACTAGAAGTGCCACATGAGGGTGCATCTTTCTCAATTTTTTCTTTATGGGTTTCACACTGGGTTTCACATTTAAATAATGCATTATAAAGCTTGGATCTAACCCTGGCATGTCGGCATATGACCATGCAAAGTTAATTTTCTTTGCTTGAAAGCATTCGACGAACTCGTTCCTTTCTGATGGACTCAAAAATGCTACTAAATGAATAAACTTGTGATCCACTTCAGTGACAATGTTAAATTTGTCCTTTTGTTCAATAAGGATGGGTGATCTTTCATCTTCATGTTCTGGTAGTGTATAAAACCTCTATTCCTTAGGTGCCATAGTTGGGTTTTCACCTTTGGAAACATCTGATATTTTTACTTTTTGAGGTTCTAGCCATGCCACATGGTGGTTTTCACCACTAGACCTTTTCATCTTTTTGTATTTTTTTATTTTATTTTGTGGATTGAGAGGTGGGACCCCTAACTCTATCATTATGTCTAGATTATATTCTTTGATGGAATAAGATGGCTCAACCTCATTTAGGTATTGGGCCATTGCAAGGTCATTGGAAAAGTATAATAAGTCATTTGGTTCGGATAAATACCAATCAATGAGTTCAGGGTGCATTAAGGTTAAGGATTCATTTGAGAAATTATCATTCAAAGGGTCTAGGGACATGACCTCATTTGAAATTTCATACATTGTATCACTTAGTTATATGACATGGTCTTCCTCAAGATGTTCCACGGAAGTAGGATCAAAATCTCCTTCACTAGATTGCTCGTTGATTTCCATGGGAAAGAATGTGTGTGGATTAAATACAACTTTTGAATCACCCCCACAAATGTACCCAAGGTTCACCTATATATTTATTATTCCTAGATTCTTGACCTATGTTGGATTCTTGAGGTTCACTTGACACTTTTGTAGAATTCAAACCTTGATGCTCATTGTCTTGAGTTGTGACATTGGGAATAGTTGCATATGTGTGAATAACATCAACCTCTTTATCATGACAAGACTCTTCAAAAAGGGAATCCCACTCATATTTTTTGGAATCATCTTCACTCTCGAATCCTACCATGTGTACATGTTCATGAAAATCATGCGGACGCGAACTTTCTCCTTTGTGTTGAAAACCTATTCTGTATTTTTCTTGTTTTGATCTCCAAGCTGGTTAAATGGGTTCTAGAAATCCTCTATTCCTGAATCCTAAGTGTCCTCGTCCCTTGTCCCCCATTTTTTTGTATAATTTGATACCCTTTTCCATATTGATCGATTTGAATGTTGATGTGTTGTACTCTTTCCATGGGATTATTTGAAGTGTCTTCCTCTTTGTAAAGCCATTGTAATACCTCATTGTCCTCCTTTTCTAGGGAAGACTTGTCACTCTCTTACAAAATGAGAGTTATATTTATGAGGTGGATGAGTACTTGATGGTTTTCCATGTGCCCTGGGAGATGTTGGTAGATCAAATAGGGAAAAAATATTCCCCCACTCCCTTTGGAGTTGATTCTACATTGTTTTTAAAAGTTATTCATGATTTCATTCATCTTTTGATATCGATCCTTCTTGGTTTATTCTCTCTCCTCCTTGGAAGGTTTCTAAAATTCCATCTTCAATGTAGAAGTATTAACTAAATTATCATGTAAATTTTGACCCTCATAACTCATCTTTTCCTTTCCCTTAGTTGATGTAGTTGAGTTAGTTTGATTAGGGTTTGAGATGGATGTAGCATTTGATGTCAACTTCAAACTTTCCTCTTTATGTTCTTCATTAGTGACATTAGGAATGATCCCTTCCCTATTGCAAGGAATAAATAATTCATGACTTGGATTCAATGTGTTGCAATATTGAAAGGGATTACAATCTCCTCCAATTGTGATCTCTTCACCCATGTGTGGAAACTTTATCCACTAATGATAGGTGGAAGGTAGTGCTTGCATCTCATGAACCCAAGGTCTTCCCATTAAGATATTAAAAGTTAGTTTCATGTCAAGGACTTGACATATGGTGTCTTTTTTTATAGGTACCACTTGAATAGGTAAAGCAATCATTTCTTTTGAAGACCTTTCTTCTGCATCATAAGCCTTAATGGTAATTTTCTTTTTGGGATCAATGGAAGATTTGGCTATCTGTAAAGACTTGACAAGGTTCAATATGCAAATATTAAGACCAGCTCCCCCATCAATGAGAACTCTCTTAACCCTATGCATTTTGATTAACACTTTTATATGCAAGGGCAAATTTTTAGGATGGGTAATAGACATATCATCTTGTTCGGAGAATGAAAGACGATGAGGAGCTATGAGATGTCCTACCATATTTTGAAACTTATCTTCCTCCAAAGTTATAGGAACATTAGTCTCCACTGGGGCTTTTTCCAAGATCTCTTTTTGATTAAGAGGAAGCTTTAACAACTCCAAGATAGAGATTTTTGCTAGAGTTTTGTGTAGTTGATCTACCAAACTATAAGGCTTTATTAAAGAAGATGTCGGTTTAGTCAAAGTCATTTTTGGAGTAAGACCAAAAATTTTATGGGCACTTCCTTATAGGGTAACTCTTGTTGCTTTCCCCCTAGTTACAACATTAGAGGTCTCTTGGTTAGGTTGTTCTTTCATTATCACAACATTGATAGTACTATCATATTTGGATAGGGCATTAATAGTATTGTTATAGCTATGGGCAAATTTTACATTGTTGTTTCCTCTCGAATTATTTCCATTGTTTCCTCCATTCTGAGAATTGGAAGATTCACCCTTTTCATGTTTATAGAAAGGAGTTTTAAATGTCATGTGGTCATTGTTATTTTGAGGTCCTCCTACCTTATTCACACCATTGTCAATTAGATCTTGTACTACGTGTCTCAAATGCAAGTAATCATTTGTTTTATGTCCTCAATTCCTATGGTATTCACAATGACTAGACTCACTCCACCATGTAGGTTTGATTTGTGGTTCATATGGTTGAGCCTTATGTAAGTAAATAATCTTATTAGCAATGAGGGTTCTCAATGCATTCTCAAGTGGTTCACCCAAAGGTGTGAACATCCTTTTAGGAGTTGATGTAAAGAATGGCTTAGGCTTGTTAGTCCCTTGGTTGTTCCCAATGTTACTATTATTGGTACTGTTGTTGAAAGGTGCTTTGGGTTCTTGAGTCACATTGTGAGCTTGAGCAGATCCTCTTGTAAGATTAAAAGGGGTGGCCTTCAAATTATTTTATTCTACAACTCCAGCATTAACCACTCCTTTGTTGTTATTCCTCATCCAAAACCAGTTATTGTTAGGAGGATTTCTATTTTGATTGTTATTAGAGGTATTGTTGTTGTTATTTTTATAAATCTTAAGTTCTCCACTTTTAACCAATAGCTCTTCCGTGGTAACCTCATTCTCAATTAGGTCTTGGAAAGACCTAGGTCATTGTAACTTTAACTGATAGTTAATCTCATTATTGAAGCTATTAATAAAGATGTTGATCTTCTCTTTTTCAGGTACACTTTGAGGGTATCTAGTAAATACCGCTCTCTATCATTGCAAGAAAAGTAGGAATCCTTCTCCCTCTCATTTCTTGGTATTACATAAATTTATCATCGTAACCTCATGTTTGATATTGTAGGAATAATGAGTCATGAATTTGGAGGATAATTCTTTGAAAGTTTGGATGCCGAAGGGTAACTTGGAAAACCACTCCATTGCCATGCCCCCTAAACTCCTAGGAAACAACCTCATTAAATACATTGTATCATGCATAAAATCGAGGCTTAATGCAAAAAATTCCCTCAAATAATCATGGGGATTGGATGATCCTTCATACTTGTCGTATTTATGAAAACAACATTATTTGGGAATGGGACAATAATTAGGATTTTATCGAATGTAAAAGGACACAAAGCTTCAATGGAAAAGGGTTTAGGAGCCCCACTTTATTTCATTGTGTCCAATTGCATTTAGAATAATTTAAATTGTTTATTCATGAAATCAATAGGATTTGATTTGGATTCCTTTTGTTTGAGTTTATTGACATCATAATCATGAGGGAGTTTGAGACCCGCTTGTGCTAGGTCTAAAAAGTACTTTTCCTTACCTATCCAACACTTTCTCCATGAGTATCATGAAGAATGGGCTTTGCATGGCTTTGTTAACCTTCTCATCAATTTCTTCTTCATCATTAAGGTCAATGATTCTCCCATTGTTGTTTTTATTTAACCCATGGTTCTTAGCATCGATTCCTCCTCCATTAGTGTTGTTGTTTAACCCTTGGTTATTAGGGTCAATTCCTCCTCCATTATTGTTATTGTTATCAACCGCACCACCTCCATTGTTATTGATATCCTTATTAGCATGGTTGATTTGATCAGGGTTCATGTTTCCAAATGGGAAAGACATAGTCTGTTCCTCTTCTCTTATAGGTTCTTGTGTTGGTCTTGAAGAAGTGAGCGTATCGCTTGGAAAGGGAAGATCCTTCCTTAGATATGAACCATTTGATTGCAAGGTGTTTTTAATATACTGAGACCGAGTAAAATTTGACATGGACATGAATTGCATTAAAAATGTTGGTTGTGTCACTTAAGTTGATCAATCCCTTATGATTTTTTGCAAAATGTGCAAAACTAGTGATTCTGACCAGTTTGAACTTATGAATAGCTGGAAAACCCAAAAGGGTACTCAAGAATGAAATCCAATTTTCTCCAAGCCCTCAGTTAGTATCCACTATTTTCCCCTCTTTTTTTTTGGGTGTCACTTCCCTTTGTGTAGGCGTGACTTAAATTTTAAGAAGTGTCGATTGGAATTTACGTAGGAGACACTCTGTAGTTGAGAAAGCGGCTTTTGCTTGTTGATAGGTGTTGTTTAAAATTTTTGACACATCACTTTTAAGTGACTTACATGGTATTTAATTTCTTCCAGGCGTTGTTTAAAATATCATAGGCGTGACTTTGCTATTTGTAGGCATTGTTTAGTTGTTCACAGGTGGAACTTTGCAGATCCAGATTGTTTGTATTAGATATTTTAATTTTAAAAAGTTTTAAAGTTCTGATCATATCTGCATAATATTCTTTCTTTAAAATTGAAATACAAATGCAACACAAACGTCAAGTTTGTATCATGTCCCTAAAACAACACTAAATGTGTATGTTCTCAGTTTTTTTAACAAGTATAACACAATAATATCTTCCATTCAATCTACCTAACGTCAGATTTGGCTTTTAAACACTTTGGCTCTAAAAGGTAGGCTTGCTGATTATTTGGGATTTAATGATCACCTCCATTCTAAAATATTCCAAGTTCTTTTACCCCCTTGTGGGATTCCCACATGCACAAAAGTATGATTTTGTGCAATCTCGAAGGGCTACTCAAGGAAGTGAAGAAACTTGTACACAATTTAGTCACCTTCCCATTAAGCGACAATGTATTTATTTATAGCGGGTCAGATAGTATCATGGCTTATGTGATTGTCTCCCACTTTGGTTTGTTCCCTCTCACTATCCTCGTAAGGAAATTCTTGGGAGGCAGGCCCTCTAAAGCTCTATTTTAACTCTAGCATATATAGGAAAGAAAGAAATCAAACTTAGTTCAACAAGTTTTGGAATATGATTCACTTAAAAAGTGAAGAGCATATCCCTATTTTTGCTCCTTGTTCCAAACACTTCAAACACTTAGTTTTTTTTCAACCTCGTAATAAAGAGGTTCTTACATTTGAAATGTGTGGTTAATTTCCTCCCTTTCTTTCTACCACCTCAAATGTAACATGTTTGGCTTTTTGATCAAATTATAAGAAGTTGAGAGTAGCCTAATGATTTGTTCAAGATGGAGAATAACAGGGTTTTCCCTATTTAGACTAGTTTAAATAAAATTCCATAAGTTAAGGGAAAACAATCTTGATAATAAAAATACCTCTTTCAAAGCTAGCAATGGCTAGGAGCTTTTTTGCGATTTTTGTGCTTGTATTTATTACTCACCTAGTGGTGATAGTTCCCACTCTAGCTCCACCAACAAGTTAGTCAACACAAAAGAACAAAGTGAAGAAAAAATTGCAAAGAAAAAATGCGAATAAGTTCTTTTGATAAAATTTTCAAAAAATCAACTTTTAAGAACTTAAAGCATCAAATCAATTGAGAACGGGAAATTTATTCTTGTATGCACTACTAACTTTTATGTAATGCTCATACAAGTGTTCTTCTAGCTCTAAACTTGTCAAGATATTAGCACTATGCAAATCTTTAGAATATTTTTTAAAGGCTTTTACCTCTTTCCTTTCCCTTGTAACCCTGAGTTCTGGCTTCTGCACTTTCAGATCCTTGTTCGTCTGCAAAAAAAACATAGACAGAGAGTTAGAAAACTGAATTTAATGATTAATCACTAAAAGAACACAGAAAGTAGTAGGTGTCATTTAACTGGTTCTAAGCATAATTTAAAATAGTACAGATGTGACTTTCTAGTGACTTAAGGATTATTTAAATATTGCTAGGCATGAAACTTTAAATCATAGGTGTTACAAAGACTGTAAATTGTGTTAAATAAAAGCTAATAGGCGTCAAAGAACAGTTTGTAGGCAGCTTTTGTCGAGTCAAAGGTGATACTTTAGGCTCACAAGCATGTCAATTTATTTCACGGGCGGAAGAAGAATGGAGACATAATTAGAAGGAATTCTGCAAGTGTGATTTATCTTTTGTCAAGCGTCATTGAATACTTTGTAGGCATTATTTCTCTTGCAATCTGTCAAATTTGCATAAAGATGAAGAAAAAACATACAAAACTTTGAAAATGATGAATTAGAGGCCTAAAGACCCATGGTGGGCGCCATTTATGTGTGAATGAAAAACACCTTCATGAAATTAGTTTATTTAGCTACAATTCTAAGGAAAAATATAAACAATTTAAGCTAAAGAATTGTAATTAAATCAATAATCAGCTCATGGTTCTCTAGCTAGTATGCTACTAAATCTCTCAACCCTAATCTCTACTAGTGACAATCCTAGAATAAGAAATTAATAAAAAAATATGCCTAAATATAACTCAATTCTTTCAAATGATAATAATGTTGGATCCAAATGCAATCAAAATGATCTCCATAATGCTAATATGCTACGATAATCTCTCAATTATGCTCATTTTTTCTATGAAAATGGCTATAGGTTTGATGCTTTGCATTCAATTTTCTAGGATATGATTATGCTTTAAAATGGCTTGTATTTATAGCAAATTCCCAAGTTTAGGGGGTAGAGTTACTTGATCGTGATTAAGCCTTGGTTGAGTGAAAGGCTTTGAGATGGTTACAAATGGGGGGACAATTTAAATGATTGTCTCAAAGGTTGGGACAAAGAGACAAATTTGAGTGATTGAGATTCAAAGTTCAAAATGAGTGATTAAGATTAAAATTTAGGAATGATCCATGTGCTTTGTGTCCTAAATTCCCATTGGTTTCTCAAATTCATGTTGAAATATATTAGGATTATTTATTTCAATAAATTAATTAAATTAGCCATGTAGGGATGAATAGGTTCAATTTTTTTATTGTTGATTTAAAACTATATAATTAATTGATTAAAATCAATTACATAGTTCTGATTGATCATTTTTTTAGGCTTATATTTGATTATTTGATGTCATGGTTAATTAAACCTTTTATTTAGCTTGATTTTGTCTGATTTGTTTGATAAATGTCCAATTGAAACTGATTTGATCCATTTTGATGAAAATTAGAGCATTTAGCTGAGATTTGTAGGTTTCAATGATTCTAGGACACTTGCCCAGTTTTAGGGTTCTATACAACCTTTTCTAGATTTACCTTTCCATCTTCGACCATGTCACATACAAATTGATATTTTACATCAATGTGTTTTGTTTTCGAATGGAAAGTTAGATTTTTTGCTAAGAATAATGCACTCTGACTGTTAGAGAAGATAGTGATTTTCCTTGCTTTAAAACCAACATCAGAACCCAAATACTTAAGCCAAACAACTTCTTGACATCCACGAGTCAAGGCCATGTACTCTTCCTTAGTTGTAGATAATGCAACAACACTCTGTCATTTTCTCATCCAACTAATGGCACCACCATTCATAGTGAAGAAATATAAATTGGTGGATCTTCTTCTATCAATGTCCCCCACCCAATCAAAGTCCACATAACCTTGAATGCTAAATAACCTATTTGATCCTAATAAGTTACCTTGATAGCATAACATGTACTGTGACGTACCCTTCAAATATCTTAGAACTCTTTTCACAGCATCCTAATGTGATTTTCCTGGATTTTCCATAAATTGACTCAATACTCCCATTGTTTGCGCAATATATGGTCTCATACTGACCATTGCATACATGAGATTACCAACAACACTTGGATAAGGTATCTATGTCATGTCTTCAATCTCATCTGGAGCTTTTGGACTATCATTGATGGATAGCTTAGTTCCACGTAACATTGGAGCTACTTGTTGCTTGCAATCATTCATATTAAATCTCTCAAGAACATTGGTAATATATTTTTTCAGGCTGAGCCAAAGCTTACTGCCAACCTTATCCCTTCTGATTTCCATCCCCAAAATAAATTTTTCTGGCCCTAAATTTTTCATTTCAAATTTCAAGGAAAGTTGAGATTTTAATTCTGAGATCATTTCCTTACTATTGCCTATGAATAACATATCATTTACATATAGAGAAATTATAAGTATCTGTTCACCTTCAACTTTATAATATACACAGTGATCAGATTTAGATCTCGTAAAACCAAAAGACAAAACATATGTATCATAGTTTTGATACCACATTCTAGGTGAAGGTTTCAAACCATAAAGAGTCTTCTTCAGCTTACATACTAGACACTCTTTACCTTTTTCGGCAAATTTCTCTGGTTGGGACATATATATCTCTTCTTCAAGATCACCATGAGGAAATTTCATCGTTACATCCATCTGCTCAATTTCAAAGTCATGTGTCACTACAAGTGACAATATAAATTTGATAGATGTTAGCTTAGCTATAGGAGAAAATATTTCTCCATAATCAATCCCTTGTTTCTGAGAATACCCCTTTGCAACCAATCTCAACTTGCACTTTTCAATGTTTCCATCTAGACCATACTTCTTCTTAAATATCCACTTACAACCCATGAGATTTCTACCTTTAGGCAAGGGTACAAGATCCCATGTTCCATTCTTCTCCAAGAATTTAATTTCATCCTTCATGGCGTTCAACCAATAATTTGAATCTGCCATATTAATTGCTTCTGTAATAGTCCTAGGCTCATCAACATCTGTAAGAAAAGAATAGGCACAATTAACATTCAATATAGAATAATTAAACTGTCCTGGTGAATTGCCATACCTATCAGGCTATTGCCTCTCCTGAGTAGATCTCCTCACCTCCTGTGGTGAAGCTTCATGAGGTTCAATATGAGGTTCACAATCATGATATTTTGAACTCGTACTCGAACTCTCCCCACCCTCATTCTCAGGTAATTCTGGATTTTCATTCTCAAGCTCATTTGGAGTCTATAATACCTCCCTTTTGGAAGCTAAAGGAATTTTAACTACTTATTTTTTCTTTTCAATCTTCTCTAACTAAGATAGTGAGACATGTTTCATCTCACAAAAAATAACAATCCTATTGTACAATAATTTTTTAGTGAGAGGGTTCCATAACTTGTATCCCTTCACACCAATGTCATACCGAATGAAGATACAATTCACTGCTTTTATATCTAACTTTGACCTAGTCACATCAGGTACATGAGCATATGCCTCATAGCCAAAGACACACAAATGTCTTTACCAGGGCTTCTTATGAGACCATGCTTCCAAATGTGTTTTTTCCACCGACACTACCGTAGGGAACAGTTCAACAAGTAACACGTCATAGCCACTGCTTTGGCCCAGAACTTCTGCTCTAGACCAGCACTACCCAACATGATCCTTACTCTCTCCATCAATGACTGATTTATCCTTTCTGCTACTCCATTCTTTTGCGGAGTATAAGGAGTCATCTTATGCCTCTTAATGCCATGATCTACATATTTTTTCAAAATTTGCATTGCAAAACTCACCATTGTTATCCATCCTTAAGAATTTAATCTTTCTTCCAGTCTGATTTTCTACAAGAATTTTAAATTCCTTAAACTGACTGAATAATTATGATTTACTCTTCAAAAAATAAATGAATGTTCTTCTGAATAATCATCAATAAATGATACATAATATCTTGACTTAGAGAAAGAAGGAACATCCACAAGACCAAATACATTAGAGGGAATTTATAATCCAACAAACTAGAATATTTTTGAGAACTAGAATAGAACGGAATAAGGTTTTTCTTTCCATAGATGCAATGTTCACAGAAATCAAATTCAAGGTTACAATCAACCAAACCCTGAACTAGGTTTTTATTCTTCAAGGTTTTTAAACCTTTCTCGCCAATATGGCCAAGTCTATGATGCTAGAGTATTTTTTTCTCTGCAGGAAGTTTAACTTCCATCACATTTACACCACGTGTTACCATCTTAATATTATTTTGATACTTTACAGAGACACTATTACAACATACAATTTTGGCATCTAATGCGTTCACCCTTAGTTAAAATAATAGAACCCCTAGTCATCTTGCAATCATTATGGACAAATGTTACCTAGACTCCTATATCATTCAACTTACTGACAGAAAGTAAGTTTTGAGCCAGACTGGGTATGAGAACTACTGCATCAATTCCCTTTACTCTCCTATTGGGGAACTGAATTCTGACTCTTCCCTTTTCCAATGATCTCTAGTGTGGAATCGCTCACTAGGAATACCTTTTTGACATTGTAAAGATTTATATTTTGAGAACCATTCTTTGTGAGATGTCATGTAGAATGATGCTCCTGAATCCACCAACCACACATCATCAGACATAGGCATCGCCAAGGCTGCTACAAAGGCATCAACATCACTTTGACAAGATTCAGTGTCAGAAGGATATTTCTTCTTCTTCTTCTTTTCCTCCTCCTTGGAATCCCTTTGAATATGACCTTTTTTCCCATAGTTCCAACACTTCACCTTGGACTTCGTTCCAGGAGTGGCAGATCACTCCTAAGACTTTGAATTCATGTCTGTCTTCTTACTCCTTTCCTTATACCTTTCTTGTACAATGAGAGATTCTTTGGCCACCTCCAAGGATTTCTTTCACATCTTCTCTGATAGAAGTTCAGCCACTACTTCATCCATCTTCAACTTGGTAGTTGTACTTCTGATGGCTATTACCAAGTTATCCCATGAGTCAAAAAATGAGCACATCAATAACATGCAACGCTCTTCTTCATCAATAGACACGCTAACAGATGTCATTTGTATAATCACCATATTAAATGAGTTTAGGTGATCGGCCACAGTCATTCCTGCATCCATCTTAAAAGAGTATAATTTCTTCCCACTACAACATTCGGGGTTGAATTTTGACACCAATTTGTGATGACACTACCATTTGTGTGTGACTTTTGTGTTTGTTTTTCCAAGTGCCCCCAATGGTGTCGTAATAGAAATAGTACCTTCATGTTTGTGACACCCGCGTGATTATAAAAAAAGAAGAAGAAAGGCTCATTTCTAATTTAGCGTGATCGCATACTGTCATGCACAAAGAGGGCCCTAACTATGGAAGCTGATTGGCATCTTGGTATATGGTAGCCATGACTTGAGGTAGACATTCGAGCTTTGTCTTCTCATTAACTCAATTTTTTTTTTATGGCATTTGTTGAGTTAATGGAACAATATAAAAGTTAATACTGTAATTGTTTACATATTTTCATTTTGAATGCTTGATGACTAGTGAGCTTTGAGAGCTAGGGCATCATTGCTATTATCTTCAACTTGGCATTGTGTGAAGTGTTTGATCTCTCTTTATTTGTTTTACTGTTGATATTCACTATGTGGTACTCCCTATTTATTATTATTTCATGAGGAAATGTCTTGATGGCTTGTGGGCTGTAGGCTAGGGCATCATGCATTGTTTATTAGCTCATTGTTTAATACTAGCATTTTTTACATCTTTGGATATGGAATTCTTGATGACTCGCAAGCTTTGAGAGCTAGGGCATCATTGCTATTACCTTCAAGGCATTGTGTGAAGTGTTTGATCTCTCTTTATTTGTTTTGATGTTGATATTCACTATGTGGTGCTCCCTATTTATGATCATTTTATGAGGAAATGTCTTGATGGCTCGCGGGCTACAAGCTAGGGCATCATGCATTGTTTATGAGCTCACTATTTAATACTAGCATTAGTTTACATCTTTTCATTTTGAATGCTTGATGACCCGTGAGCTTTGAGAGCTAGGGAATCATTGTTATTTCCTTCAAGTCATTGTGTGAAGTGTTTGATCTCTCTTTATTTGTTTTGTTATTGATATTCACTATGTGGTACTCCCCATTTTTCTTTCAGAAGTGTATGGCTTGACTATGCATGTGCATAATTGTAGATGAGGATCAGTAGTAATAGGATGACATTCATTGCTTAGATCTTTTTGATCTAACCCCCATCTCTCTTTTCTTTATAGGTTTTGGATCATACAGGAGCACAATAGATTCATAGCCTCGTCAAAAATTCATCACATCAGGCAATTTTTGGTACCCTCATTATTTATGTGCATACTCATAAAATATATGTACAGTTATAAAATTTCATGCCTTGAAATTTTATAACATAGTTCCTTAGCATAGCTATCAAAATAGAATGGTAGTGATGATTCAATGCATTTGCAATCTCAACAACATGGAAATATTGATCCAATAAAAACAAATACATTACAAATGCCAAGCTAGTCACGGTCTCCATGAAATAAATAGTGTATATATAAAATAATATATGGTGCACAACAATAGTAGGCATGCAATGACAATAATAACATCATGCATATATATGTATATATGTATATGTATATGCATATATGTATATACATATATATGTATATATATGTATGTCTATATGTATGTATATATTTACATGTATATAACAAACAGAGCTCATAATAGGGTCATGTAGTGCTGAAACAACGAGCTCATAAACAATGCATGATGCTCTAGCTTGTAGCCCGTGATCCATAAAGACATTTCCTCATGAAATGATCATAAACGGGGAGTACCACAAAGTGAATATCAAAAACAAAACAAATAAAGAGAGATCAAACACTGCATACTATCAAAATAGAATGGCAGTGGTGATTCAATGAATCTACAACCTCAACAACATGGAAACATTGATCCAACAAAATCAAATACATTACAAATGTCAAGCTAGTCACGGTCTCAATAAAATAAAATGTATATATAAAACAATATATTGTGCACAACAGTAGCAAGCATGCAATGACAAATATATATA